>WBMV01008149.1:0-31708 GCA_013396655.1 Campylorhamphus procurvoides
GGGCGGGCCGGGGCGGGCAGGGCCGGTCGGCAGCCATGCCCGTTGAGCGGGACGGGGCCCGGCCACAGCCATGCACGGCGAGCGGGCGGCGCTGCTCCGCCGTGACCAGGTACGGGCCGGGGTTCGGGGGCCTGTTGGGAGCGCTGGCCGGGACGGAGGGGTTGTTTTGGGGTGGGCTTCGCTGCTGCTGCTGCCGCACACACAGGCGAGGCTCTGGGAATGACTCGTGTGGCTTTACACTGGAGCTGTGTGGCTTCTGCTCTCAGTCACCGTCTCGGTCTCTTCACCCTCCAGCGGGCAGAGCCCCTGTCCTTGTTCCAATATCTCAGGGTGCGCGTCCTGCCAAATTTGGGTGCCCTGTTGTGCATTTGTGCTTGAGGTTTGGATTGTTTGAGGCAGTCAAGTGGGCTCAAGTATGAGGGGGTTTGCTTTCTTCTTAGCTTTTATGAAATGCCCATAAAACACGTGATGCTCACTTGATTGATACTGTCCCCCAAACAGCAGAAAAAGGGTGCATTTTTGCAGAGTCACATTCATTTGCCAAGTTGGTTTGCACAAAGGATAGGTTTTCTGTTGGTGAAGCTGATGATTAGCACTCCTGTTTCTCTCTGTCCTTGCCTAGATCGAGCGATTGGAAGTCAGCAGCTTGGCACAGACCTCCAGTGCCGTGGCCTCCAGCACCGATGGCAGCATCAACACGGACTCTGTGGACGGGACCCCAGACCCGCAGCGCACAAAAGTGGCCATCACACACCTGCAGCAGAAGATACTGAAGCTGACTGAGCAGATCAAAATTGAGCAAACAGCCCGGGATGACAATGTGGCAGAGTACCTGAAACTGGCCAACAATGCAGACAAGCAGCAGAGCGCCCGCATTAAGCAAGTGTTTGAGAAGAAAAATCAAAAGTCAGCCCAGACCATCTTGCAGCTGCAGAAGAAACTGGAACATTACCATCGAAAGCTGCGAGAGATTGAACAAAATGGGATCCCTCGGCAGCCGAAGGATGTCTTCAGGGATATGCATCAGGGTTTGAAAGATGTTGGTGCAAAAGTCACTGGCTTTAGTGAGGGAGTGGTAGACAGTGTCAAAGGTGGGCTTTCTAGTTTCTCCCAGGCCACACACTCGGCAGCAGGAGCTGTGGTTTCCAAACCCCGGGAGATTGCCTCCCTCATAAGGAACAAGTTTGGAAGTGCAGACAACATTGCTAATCTGAAAGATTCCTTAGAAGAAGGACAGGAGGATGGGACAGGAGGCAAGGCTCTAGGCATTATTCAGACCTTTCAGTCGAGCCCAAAATATGGCAGTGAAGAGGACTGCTCCAGTGCCACATCGGGCTCGGTGGGAGCCAACAGCACAACAGGGGGCCCTGTGGGAGCTTCCAGCTCCAAAACAAACACTCTGGATATGCAGAGCTCAGGGTTTGATGCAATATTGCATGAGATTCAAGAAATTCGAGAGACACAGGCACGACTGGAAGAATCATTTGAGGACCTTAAGGTTCGCTACCAGAGGGACTACACATTGATAATGCAGACCCTGCAGGAGGAGCGGTACAGGTATGTGCTGTGGTACTTTGTTTCACGATTGAATGCTGTGATCACAGAGCACCAGAGTCAGGATGGTGCCACTCAGCAGGCTGTTCCCAACAGCCTGATTCAGATGAGAAGCTCTGTAGTGTTCTCAGGACTTTTCCCTCCCAGTTTTGTCTTTTGTAAATATTGCTATCTTGCTGCTCATCTCCCTTTCTTTGCAAGAAAAAGATAGCAACGTAAAAGATTATTTCACATTGTTTTCAAGATAAAAAGTCAAGTCGAAGAGGTTTAATAAGGTCCCAAAATCAGGAATACGTCGATGCGATTACTGTTACCAGACAGTGGTTTGCCCTGCATAAATCCTGCAAAGGTTTGGGTCAAGGCAAGAGACAGGGAACTACATGTAGACAGTGACTGATCCTGCCTCCTCCAACACTCAGATCCATGTCTACTAGAGAAAGAAGCATTCCAGCTTTCTTAATGTTCTCTGAAAAGACAAGATCTTGCCCATGTGCCAGAATAGAATATCCTTTGCCTTCACCACTGAGCCCAAAGTGGCAGAGTTCAAGGAAATTAAGTTGAATTAAATGTCAGATACTGACAGTGTGCTTGTTGTGAAGGTTGTGGGTCTCTGGAACTGGGTAATCTGTGTTTCCACTGGCCTTTCCCTCCCTGGCAGGAATGGAAAAGTGGGGCAGTTGCTGCAGTACTTTTGGTTCCTGATGAAATCACAGGGAGAGGTGACAGTGGCTTTCAGGGAGGCAGCCAGTGCCTCCCACCACCCTGCTGAGGAAAGCTGCCCATAGAGAGGTGCTGAGGGAATGCTTCCCCTTCCTTGCTGGGTGGAAGAGGCTCTTGGTGGGCTGCCTTATGCTGTCCAGCAGGACATTTGGTGTCTTCCCCCTCACAGGCAGGGAGCAAGAACTTGTCCCCAGGCTCCAAAGGGAAGAGCTACCTGCAGGTAGCCAAGATATTGCAGTCTTAAATCAACAGGATTCTTAAACTTTACATAACAAATGCAGGGCTGAAGCCCTTATTCTGGTGGAGGACAGCAGGCTGCTGTCAGGAGGTTCCTTTGGCCTTCATGGCTTTGCCAGGCTGTGGAGCACAACTTTCAAGGCACAGCAGAGCTGCTGGAGTGCCTGGGGACAGGCTTGCTGAAGTGCCCTGTGCCACTTGCTGTGTTGGTTTGCACCCTGCAGCTCTTTAGACACGCTAGTGCCAAATCATTGGAAGAACACTGGAAAAGACTTAGCCTGCTGGGATCTGGTAGAGACAGCAAGCTTTCTGTGTGCTTTGCAGAGCTTGGGCAAACAAAGCCAGACCAACACCACTTTGTAATCCTGCTTTGTAACAATCAGCGGTTTGACAGAAACCAGCACCCAGCACAGCAACTTTGATTCCTAGTGCCTCATTGTCATCAAGTCACATCCCAAAGTGACGTGGAGCTGGATCTTCTGCTCCCCGGCAGAGAGGTGCTGTTGTCTGTTGCTGTGTAGGTTGTTGTTTCACACATACAGCAGCAGCCATTCATGGTGGAATGTTATGTGCAAGCACAGCACAGCGGAAGGAGTGGCCTGAAAGTACAATAGCAGACCTTGGAGATCGATGTGTGTTGTCAGCTAAACTGGATGGTTACTGCCTGACACCTCTGAGCAAGGTTCATGTGGGTCCCTTACTAGTGCCCTGTGAAGTCATACCTGTCATGTGCCATTAACCTTTACAGGGCATTCCCCCGAGGTGAGCACAGAGCCCAACCACTAACTAAGGCAAATTGAAGTGAAAAGCTGCCAGGAGATCTGTATTTGGCTTATAAAAGATAGTAATTTAGACCTGCCATTTGGAATGTTGATGTGAATTGATTAAAGGTGTGACCACACTCGGTGCCGGTGTCTCTGCAGGTAACTGCATGATCAGTGAGAGCTGATGGGCTGATCAGAGTGAGATGACTACCTAGCTGTGCAAATCTAGATTCTCGTTTGATAGCTTGTGTATTTTGAACCATCATGACAATAAAAGCCAACATCACCCTAGCACTCAGAGGTGATGTGGGGTGTCCGAGGGCAGAGGTTGCTGCTGCCTTGGCAGGGAGGTGTGGCACATGTTCCTCCAACTGGAACCCCTCTCTTCAGAAAAAAATTAAAAGATGGGAAAGGAGACTGTGGTTTGATGCTGGAAGGCTGAGGATTCAAATTAATCATAACTAGTTGTAAAAGCTATGAATACCTCCTAACTCTGCTCTATTTCTGGGAAGCTTTCAAAAACAAACAGCTTAAAAAAAAAAGAGGTATTTTGGAGAAGCCTTTTGCTTGTCAGGTGACACTGAGTGTTTGCATTGTATCTGGAAGCTGGAATAAAGCATGTGCCATGATATTTTCTCACCTAGTCTTCGTCTATTTCCTCTTGTAGGTGTTCTACTGTTTTGCAGGTTCTGATCTTTTTTCCCTGCGTGTTTGTGCAGTTTCTGTTTACCAGTCATGGCTTGCCTTGTGGGTTTTTCATGACCTCCTCCATCTCCCTGCTTCCAGATCTTGCCTATCACTCCACGTAGCTGCCAGTTTGCTAACTGTGTCTAAGACAGTGACTACTGGTGCATTTACTCCAGTTGTTGTGCCTCGGTGTTACTGGGTGCCAGGGCAGCCCTGGCCTGGCCTGGTGGCATCAAGGTGAGGCCAGGGTGGGCTGCGCTGCCCCATGGTGGCCCTGGAGCACCACTCTGCTGGAACTGAGTCACTGAGGAAGGAAGTCTGACAGCACCTTGGCTGTTGTGTTCTCCTGCACCGAGAGCAGGGCTGAAGTGGCCCATTGCTTATCTCACTGCTGGAAGGTGGCAATTGTTTACTGATCTGAGCAGGGACTTTCTGTGCTATTGAGACCGAAATACAGTTCCTGCTGAGTATTTTCATCTTGCATGTCCCTTTAGGAACCTGTTTGTACATGGTGAAATCATGAGCTCACATATTTGGAGTGCGGCCAGTCTGAGGGTTTGGGTTTCTTCCCAAGCCTGACATCCTTGGAAAGGGCATTTAGGTCTCCTACCCTACTGTCAGGAGAAAGCCATCAGCCAAAAGGGCACTGGTGCTTTCATTTGTTTGGGGTTTTATGTAGTTTAATTGTTGGACTTCAGTCTGTCTTCTTGATGTGTTTTAAAATAGACCAAAGGAGCTAAACCTCACGGATCTGGGGAGGGTTGATGATGCCCTTCTGAAGCACAGCCAGGCGTGTGCTTGCCCAGCCAGGACAGCACCCAAATGTCCCTGCAAAGCTGTCTTCCTCCTGAGGTGGCTCAGAGCTGGAAGTACTAGAATGTGGGTGCTGAGAGCAGCTCATACAGCAGTGCACTGTGTCCATAAGAGCAGCTCTGATGATCTCTGTCATATTTGTGACAGATGACATTGATATGTTGCACAGAAATATTTCTGTGCTGGCACTTGTTCATCTAGAGGCTGGTAATTCTAAAGAAAAATTTCACTCCAAAGAGGAGTTTTCCATACCTGAACTAAAGTGGTATATTCACAGACAAGTTTAGTCTGTTAATAGACACTTGCACTCATGTCTGAGGGATGCCTATCATGTTAAACCCCTTGACAGGTGGCCTATCCCTTTTATTTCTGTAATACTCCCAGTTAAATGTGAACCAGCTTTCAACAGGGAAACCCTGGCTTTGGGCCCTGTAAGTCACATGAAGCCCTTCTTGCTTTTCAAATTTGAACAGCAATAGAAAGCAGCAGGAAAAATATTATTTTTCTAAATTTTAGGTAATGGGACAAGGATTGAAAAGGAGTTGAATGGAGGATATGTCATTTCAAAAATAAGTCAGGGTAGGTTAGTGGGGACAGGGGGTGGGTTTTTTAAATAACCCAGTTCTAGCAGTTGCCCCACAGTGGGGTCTGGGAGCACCGGTGAATCTTGTGTGCAAATGGCAGCAGTTCTGGGGTGGAGCAGGGAGTGAAGTGTGGTCGGGAATGAGCTGGCTGTTCTGCACTCAGGGCAGGAGAATTGGAGCCAACTCTTCTGTTAATCATGTTCTGCTTAAACTCTTAACTGTACAGATTTGCAGGGTTTCCTTATGTTTCCTGTAGATTGAGGTAGTTTTGAAGTTATTAAAATACAATTGTTTCTTGTTAGAGAACAGGATTTAAGCTGCCTGGCAACAGCCACTTTATGAAGGGCATTTGTGTGAGAGGAGGTTAAAAGACAATCATGCTATTTTCAGAAATGCTTAAATTTCTTTTTGTATAATAAACCCACTGGAGAATTTTGTAATATATTAACAAACTGAATATATTCAAGTAATTGGTGCCTCCCTTGGGACTTACAGTGAGTTTAGTTATGATTTCTTGGTTGGTGGCAAGTTGTAGTTGTTGGTTTTAAGCTGTGTGGGAACAAATGGCAATATTAATTATCTGGGTTCCTCCTTTGTTAACCAGTCTTCACATGGCTATTCCCTTGTCAGTCTTGGTAAACCAGTTCTCTGCTGTGTCCCAGCACAGTTGCACAGCACTTGTGGCACCTTTCTGGGCTGAGCCCTGTCAGCTGGCAGTTGTCTTGCTCTCACTGCTGGTTGACCACATGTGTTTTACTGCTGCAAATTGTCATGCTGGGTCTGACT
The DNA here is from genome assembly GCA_013396655.1 of Campylorhamphus procurvoides. Taxonomy (NCBI): domain Eukaryota; kingdom Metazoa; phylum Chordata; class Aves; order Passeriformes; family Dendrocolaptidae; genus Campylorhamphus; species Campylorhamphus procurvoides. Next base: position 6,146 of record WBMV01008149.1, read on the forward strand.
CCTCCTTAGTTGAAAGCAATATTGCATTGGGAACAAAAACGAAAATTCTCTTCAGACTCATACATTAAAAACAAAACCCCAAGACTGTTTTTAAAGGCTAGCTTTTGACTACAGATTCTGAACATTTAGCTTGTGAAGCACCAAAAGAAATCTTGGGGAGGGAGAAAACCAAAATCCAAAAAAAACAGAAGTAGGATTTGTGTCTTTATTTCAGAACTTGCAATTAAATTCTTCATTCTAGATAAATATTGTTTATTCATCTTATGTGTATGTATGTGTATGAATGAAATTCAGGCAGAGCCAGAAGGAAACCAACATTTAAAGAAGGAATTATCCTTGTGGTTAATTCCTTAGAAGTTTCTCAGTTATTAATTTCGAGGTTCAGATAGTAGGAGCTGTATGATAAGCTTTTTCTGTCTGTTACAATGAGTAGACAGTGGCAATCAGAGTGGAAAAAGCCCAGTGGCCACCATAGCTGTGCCCACACCTTCATTACCATCAGAGCTATCATTTAAGTTGATTTAACACTCCCTCAATGAGAAGCAAAACGATATAAAAATTGTTGTAACTCATTTTTGTTTGGGCAACCCTCTTCCTCAGGACTGCTCCTGGCCCATTCATCAGGAGCAAACTGAAAAATAAGCCTGCAGGTTAGTGATTCATGTTTCCTTCTTATAAATAATATGATGGTATTTGCTTGGTAAGTTGTGTCATTCATGGGAGATAAGGAAAAAACCAAAGATCCAAATGACCTCATGCAGAGATCAGACAGTAACCTCATGTTCTCTGAGGCACTGGTCACATGTCATTTCTGTGTAATTTTTATGCCCATTACTGTTCTGAGTGTAGATGAAAATCCTTAACAGCTTATGGTATTAGAAGGCAACTGTTTGGTTTACACAAAAGTTTGGGGAATACCTTACTTTATGCTATTTCTGTCCTTGATTTCTTGGATCACTTGCCGGTTGTCATGTGATGGTGTGTTTTATTCCAGGATAGGAGCAGGATCACAGAGTTTACCTGCTAGAAAGGACTAATGCCCAGCAAAGGGCCGTGGTGGTAGTGTGTGCTGTGTGCTGACTGAGGCAGCCACACTGGTTTCAGTGCACAGGCCATGCTGTTTGTTGCTCAGTTGTCATTTTGCCATCCTTATCTCATTAAAGCCACTGTACTATGTGTTGTCATTTCTAGATGTGAAAGACTTGAAGAGCAGTTAAATGACCTGACTGAGCTTCACCAGAACGAGATCCTCAATTTGAAACAGGAGCTGGCCAGCATGGAGGAAAAGATTGCCTATCAATCTTATGAGCGAGCCCGGGACATCCAGGTGGGTGACAGAAGCAAGACTCCAAGTCCTGCCCTCTGCCTGCTCTTTCAAGAACTCACTTTTCAAATCCTCCTGCGCTTCACTATTTGATTTTAGTCCACGGAGCTTTATTGCTAAACTGCATATTATCACATTCTGAAAGGGCCTTATTTCATCTGTGACCCATGGATCTCCCTCCAGCTAACCTCCTCTGTAAAGCATCATGCCCCTGCACAGAACTGCTGCTTGCCAGAGCTGAGTCTGTGAATCAGCTGTAGCAAAGCAGGAGTCAGCACCCACTCTCTGCAGGCCTTTGTAGGTTAGACACCCACAGGCCATAACCCCAATGCTTTTTTTACAGCAGCATTCCCAGTATATGGGCCCTGAGGTGTGGTTCTGTGTCACTAGTTTTACAGCAGTGGTCACGTACGTCCAAGGGAAAATGGCTTTATGTGTGCATTGCATTGAGTCAGGAAACAATTCTTTTCGTTGGCTTTGCCCAAATAAGGAGGTGTTTTTTAAAGAGAAGTTTCTTTCAGTATGTAAAAAAAGCTATGAAAGAGAGATCGTGAAGTTGGAGGCCCTTTTACAAAGCAAAGCAGCCACTGACTCATGTGGAGAAAGGCCTATTCGGAAACAAGTGTCTTGTCCATTTTAAGTACTTGCTTTGCTAGTTTTAGCAGACATCTCAGTTCTGATTGCTGACAGGAGATATTTATAGTGGGAGCAGAGAATTGTAGGTCAAAGTTCTCCCTCTTTCCTCCTTGGAGGTGCGTCAGCCAGGTGATTTCCTCTGGAGACTGAACAGGCTGTGCTCTTGGCACGCCTGTGGATCCAGCTGCAAGTCCTGTTGAGTCAAACGTCCTTCCCAGTTGCTGCTGTTCAGGCAGCTGAACAGTTCTGCCCTGTCCTTTCAGGGGCCACAACCGAAGAGAAAGCCTCATGTTTCACTGATCCCCATGGACATAATGCAAGGAGAAATGTAACAGTTGACAATGGTCTTTATGTTAAAGTTAAAACAAATCTATGTCTGTGGACAGTGGTGCCACAGCCCCTGGCCATGTAAACAGGAAGCTTATATCACACCTTGGGGGTGTGATATAAGGGTCAGGTTTTGTTCTCCTCTCTGAATTCAGGCAGCAGAAAGAAGTAAGGATGAAAACTTAAATTGAAGTGGAAAGTTCTCAGTTGAAGTGGGAAGCTTTTTTTAATCTTCATTTTATGCTTCAGTGCTTTTAGTGTAAACTTGCAAACTGGGACAGCCTATTCCTCAGCATTGCTGGGGAAAAGGTAAGTGCACGGTCTGGCAGCAGGGCGGGAGCTCGGTGCAGGAGCTGTGTGAGGAGTGGGCATGCTGGCCCTGGTTGGTGAGGTAGAGCTGTGCACTTGTGAGTGACCCAGCGTGTGTCTCGCCCACAGGAGGCACTGGAGGCATGCCAGACGCGTATCTCCAAGATGGAGCTGCAGCAGCAGCAGCAGCAAGTCGTGCAGTTGGAGGGGCTGGAGAATGCCACAGCCAGGAACCTGCTGGGGAAGTTCATCAACATCCTGCTGGCTGTCATGGCTGTTCTGCTCGTCTTTGTCTCCACCGTGGCCAACTGCGTCGTGCCCCTGATGAAGACTCGCAATAGAACGTTCAGCACTTTATTTATCGTGGTTTTCATTGCCTTTCTGTGGAAGCACTGGGACGCCATCAGCGGTTACTTGGAACGGTTCTTGTCCCCCCCCAGATGATGGTGGCACCAACGGGTCGTGTCGCTCCTCCCGGCGCTCTTGGTGAGCACGTGTGGCAAAGATTAGTCAGCAACTCCTCTGCTGAAGTTTTAAAGTGTCCGAGTGAATTTGTTTACATTTAGAATAACGTTTTTTCTCTGCGAGATGCATTGCAATAGTATTTTTTAGATTTTATTCAAGAACTCTTTTGGCAAGAATCCTGGATAATTTTTATGTAGCATGGTTCTCTTTGGATGCAAATCTTAAGATTCTTTAAAGTGTACAAAAGAAATGAATAAAATACAGAAATTTGGAGCATACCAATGGGCAATTTAAATTGTGGCTTGAACTACTGTACTAAACCTGTCAGGAAGAAGAGAACGTGGTTAACTTAAGATGAGCAAAGCTCAAACTAGTGCACAGCCTTGAATAATGGTACCACAGCAAACCTGTAACACTAAACTTCTACTGTGAAGTCTGATCACATTCCATGTCCAAATGCACACGTTTCAGAGTGGTTTCTTTCCTTAACAAGAGAAAAACAACGTGTGGATCTCTCCCAGCTCAGCATCTGGGGTCACCGTTTGTGCTAACCCGACTTCAGTAACTTGCTGTAACTTGGCTGACTCGGCTGAGTGTATGGAGTGGAAGCCTCATGCCATGCACAGTAACTGCACAGTCGTGCTACAGTATTTTGAGGTAGTCCTTGAAATACTTATCTTTAAGCAGAAGCCCTTGGTCGCACTTTTAAGGTTTTTTTTAATATATGTATATTCACAGATTTAAAAAAAATCCAAACAGCATACTTGAAGAGTGTAATACTCAAACTCTCAGTGCTTCCTTATTGTTTCTAATAGGATTTTTTATTATTATTATTATAATTATTATTATTATTGGGGGTTTTTTTTTGAAGGGGTTGGGAGGGTCATTACTTTTTTTTTTTTTCAAATAAAGAAGTGATGTTTTTAAATGAAGAAATGCGTGAATAATTGTGAGCTGTCTTGTCCTGAAGCAGTTTTAAGGAGGGCAGAGAGTAGTTTTTAGTGCCAGCCTGTCGAACACAGTGCTGTTCACATGCCATTTGTCTGTCCTCCCGAGCATACAGATGCAGCATCATGAAAAACCATCTGTCTTCTCCACACCTTTTTGTCATGCAAGGCCTTTTTTTTCTTTTTGCAGATGTGAAGGATAGTATGTTTATATTTCTTGTTTGCATGTCATCTCTCATTCCTGCCTCAGGATAAGAACAAGGAACTTCTGTTCAACCCTTCCTAGGAAAAAGACAGGTTCTTTTAAGGAAAGAAATACTGACTCAACAGTCCACTTAAAAGAATGGGTGTCTCAGAAATAGCTCTAACTTTTAAAGAAACCCCTGAAAAGTGAAACCAAAGTTTTTCTCCCGTCAGGCTCTAATAAGATCATTTCTGTGTCTGTGGTGTGCCATAGAGAGCATCCTCTTTTTCAGCCACAGGGGCCAGCACTTAGTGCAGACACCTTTGGAAAGCTCTAAAGGAAATGTCAGCTTCAAATGTAACCCCAAGTCCTTGCAACCTGTTATTGCTGGTGACCCGTTGGTACAGGCAGACGGCCCTCATGTCCAGGGAATCTGTGTGCACTCTGTGCTGGTTTTTAACTGCTGTCCCTTTCACCATAACAATGCCAAGGTTCATCTTTGGTTCAGAGAATCCAAAGTGATTCCAGGATCCTCTTTCAAAAACATTTACGTTCTTTAGTTAGGTCTCACTGTTTTTCTTCCTTCCAGGATCAAGTTCCCTCTAGGAACCAGATGTTGCCCACATGACTTAAACCAGTTGAAATCATACATACACATTTATGAGACATGTACACCACATACATATATATAAATACACACATACACAGACATTGTGCCATGATGCAGATTCTGGGTTCTGAGAAATTCCCTCAAACAAGTTTAACAGCCTTCAGGGTTTTCTGATTGCCAGTGGAGACAAGCCCTCCACCGTCCAACCACTTTCTTCCTCCAAAGTTCTTTTTTTCCCTAGTCACGGGAAACTCAGGTGCTCCCTCCCCAGGAATCCCAGCACACCTCTCTGTCACCGCGTGCACTAATCTGCTCCTGTCCTACTTCAAATCCAAATTGCCAATTGCAGCTGACTCAGGCCAACGCCGCTCATGTTTCCTATGGTGCCACAGCCAGAGCAAAGGTGCGTGGCCCTTCCTCCTCTTGGCCCTGCTTCTGGCTCCACTGAGGCTCTGTTGCCACCCTCCTCTGGTGACTCACATTCCTTGGGTAACTATCAGCTTCCCATTATGCAGTTTTGTCTGAAACAAATGTGTGAATAACAGTAAGAACTGATTTGGCACATAACTGAAATGCTTTGTTGCCTTTATTTCTGAAACCTGGCCTTTGTACATCTGTTTTTCTCAGTTTTGATTACACTGGAATTGCTCATGGTAGGTTTTCATGTGGTCAAAGCAGGAAGGAGTTGAAAGCCAGTGTATCTGGACACTCAGTGCCACTCATCTGTAGTATTTAAGGAAGTGTTTGTCCCTCTTCTTTATATCCTAATTTCATTTAGTGTCTCAACTCTGCCGTAATCAGTAAATACCATATGCTAATTTACTAGAAGGTGCAGGCTTATACACCTCAGAACTGTTTGGTGAAGGCCATGTGCATATGGGTCTGGACAAAGTGTCTCTCTCTTTCTCTCTCTACAGTTTCTTCCATTCCAGAAAGTTGTCTGCAGTAATGCCATGTATGATGCTGCATCCACTTTTCATATCCTAACATAACTGCCACGTGTTTTGCCTTTTGCATTAGCAGAACATTTTGGAGTTTTCCTTCATCTTCAGTTTGAAGGTCTGCGATGATTTCTGATGGCTTAAAAATGATGATATTGTTGGAAATGTGATTCTAGCTTTAAAGCACCCTCTCCTTGTATGTGGTTGTGTTTGCTTTCCTGATGGAGTGTTTCTGGATGACACGTAGAGGACAGTTTCTGCTGTGGATGTGGGTGCGTGTGTGAGTAACTTTAATAGCCTCCTCCTTTGTAGATATAAACGTTTTAGTGACCATCTAATAGTTGCAGAATGTTTCCCAAAGTATTTCATATTTGAAGTCGAAAAGGTTCAGAAATTGCTTTGGTGTGTTAAGCACATATGGCATTGGTACATAAAAAGGGAAAAAAATATAACGGACTGTGTAAGGTTCAAAAGTAGCAGCTCCTCATTGACATTTGAGAGTTCAAATGAAGTTCATCCGTTTCCCCCATTTTCTTCAATGTAAAGAAGAAAGAAAATCTTGATGCAAAAAAATTTACCACTTATTTGTAAAGTTCTTTTTTTATTCTCAGTCTCATTAATTTAATGGTACCCAGCATGCTCCCAGCAGCTACTCCAGTGGTTTATTCCAATTCCATATGTGCTTAGGTCTGATCAGATGAACTGTTGACTTGTGTACATGTTACACTGGGACAGGAAAGCACTGTCTGTCAGCTTTGAAAATATGCATTTTTTTAATAATAATATTTAAAAAAAGGCAGCATTATAACAAAAGAAGCCAAGCTACAAAGGGTTCAAGATTGGGCAGTTTTGCCAGTTTTTAAGTGAATTCTGAATGTGGCTAAGGAGTTAAAAACCCTGTGTGTCTGTGTTGTGTATGCCAGGTGGTATAGTTGTAGGCAATTGACTTAGCTGTAAGTGTGTTTTAAAAGTGTAAAAAAATAAACAGAAAAACTCACTTGCACGGGTTGAAAAGTACAGAAATGACACTTGTGAACGTAACACTGTAGTTTATAGATCTTAAGCTGCTAATTGTTGAGAGAGATTTACATTTGTCTTGTCTGATTGTCGCAGATTTATCTGTGACACTTTTACTGTATATAAAAAACTTTAAATAAAGACCTCAGCTATTAACACCAGCCTACTTTGGATGTTTCCAAAGGGATGGGGCAGGAGTTGTCAGTAAAAACCAGAGGGATGTGTTAAAACCGTGCTGAGCCCTAAAAGTTCAAAATATGAACAAGTTCTCCATAGATACAATTGTCAAACGTCATCCTACAGTCAGCCAGGCACTGCCTGGGCACGGCGAGTGTCTGGTCTCTGTGGGTGGAGGAGGAGGAGCAGCAGCACTGCATTCTTCCTCATCGGATCCCTTTCAGCCTCCCTGGCTCCTGGGACAGCCTCTGGCAGGGGCCTGGAAGGGCTTGTGCATTATGACGTCTGCCTCCCTCCCTGCCCTGCTCGGTTTGCAGGTGGGTGCAGTCAGGTGAGATTACTTACCCATGAGGTGTCTGTGTGGCAGGACCAGCAGTTGGTCCTGGATTTTCCCACCCCTGATCTGTGACCTGCTCTGCCCCAGAGTTTCCATTCCAAGTGACCATTGTTCCTACACTCTCTGTCCTGTCCTCAGAGAACCTCCAAATCTCATATGATTTTCTCCCTTTCTCCCTCTATTTTTACTGAGGTGCAAACACTGTAAAACCAGCAAGAGATCAAAATACAAAAGCAGCTGTTTCCAGGGATTTTTTTCCCTGTGATATCCTCACAGCCAGAATGCAAACTCCAGCAGTTTATGGATGAAGCAAGTGCATGGGGCTGCTTTTGATAGAGCTGTCTGGCTCAGGATAGGATGTGCTGATTGTGAGGGTAAACGGTTCTGGGATAAATTCTTCTGGTGCAGTCACTTGAGAAGTGCTGGCTGTGGCTCAGAACCAACAAGAGTGCATGATGACCAAGGGTGAAAAAATTGGTCCACTACTCCCATGTCAACATATTTAATCCCATAATTTATAGGATTGGGAGTTGTTACTCATCTTTTTAGTTAGCCTGTGGGAAGTGGTTTGATCCCTCCACCCAGGTCTTGGGGGACAAACAGGCATGTGGCAAGGGTGAGGCTGTGCTGGGTTGCAGCTATGAAGGTGAGGAATTGGCTGTTGTTTCCCACTGGAGTCATCATTCCCCCTGGCCAAAACATACCTTGATGTGCTGATAGTGGAAATTTGGGCAGACAGCTTTCCACCACAAAACACCTGTCTTCAAGTTGTTTCTTAAACACCAAATCCAGTTTTTCCTTTAAAAGTGTTGGTTTATGGTTTGTTTGCCTTAGTGGAGCCTTCCTTGCTGACTGGAATTCAGCAGAAATAGGAAGAGGGTTCTCTGCTCCCTGAGTTAACATGAAATAGAACATCCCTGGGCTAACCAGCTATGCTAAGTGGCTCAGACCCTAGCCAGTTCCCCTCTAAACGTAGGAATAAGGGTCACCACATATGTGTGCTCTCTACCAGCTTTGTGCCAGCCCTGGCCCAAGGGGGCACAATAAAAACAGTGACTGAGGAGAGGAAAAAGGCCAGAGCAGGATGGGAAGGTGCAGTGTGTTTTCAGCCTTCCTCCACAGTGCAGCTGAACTTGTAGCACTGCCTGCTCACAGCTGATGCTCCTGGCCTTGCAATCAAGAGGTCTGAAGGCGTTCAAAAGTTCCTCCACTACATACAAGAGCACTCTTACATTGAGGTTATCTATCAGACCTCTGTCGTGACAGCCTTGAGGACACTGCTGGCCCCAGTGCATTGTTTGATGAACACCTTTATGCCTATCCCTAGCTGTGATCTGTAGGGACAGGGAGTCCTCACAGCCTCTCTGGCCAGCACAGAGAAGCAGGGGAGTGTGACACCACATTGCTTCATCCTGTCAGTCAGCTCTTCCATCCCACCCGGTTCGGGCACTGCTGCCACACCTGCACATCATCCACGTGTTTTTCTGGCTCCCGAATGTGACCATGAGCTCTGGGGCCGGCCTGACACGAGTGAGCTGTGACCGGATAGCGTGGCTCATCCTCATCTCAGGCACACCCCGAGAGATAAGTGGGCAATTTTACAAATTAACATCCTGCTTACCTGGGCAAGGGCCCCTGAGAACAGGGATCACACGAGGAGCAGTCACGTTTCACTGGGGCGCTCCTCAGCAGAAAACATCAAGGAGACAACAGGCCCTGACCCTGCCGAGGTTTGTCTCTCGCCTCCTGTGCCGTCACGGTGCTCTGCCCTGCCCCACACTGCTGAGCAGCCTGGGGTCTCTTCCTCCAAACATGCTCCTTTGAAAGAGCTTTTATTTACCTCAGCTCAGCTCTGCCCCTGCAACGGGCAGGGCATTTCCCTCCCTGCTCGGAAACTGACCGTGAGGGCGGCGATCGGCTGGGAACAGCTGCCTGGCCGTGCGAGCGGCCTGAGGGCAAACCCTGCCCTTGGGCCGGCCGGGGCGTCCCGTGCTCGGTGCCGGGGCTGCCGGCAGGGACGGAGGGACGGAGGGAAGGAGCGGGGTTATGTGGGGCGGCCCCCGGGACCGGCCTGACCGCGGGCTCGGCGGGGCGGCCCTGGCGGCTCCCCCGGCCCTGAGGGCTCCGCCGGCCGCTCCTTGAGAGGCCCCTTTGACTGTGGCGCCCTCTGGCGGTGCCGCCCGGCACTGCAGCGCGCGGGCCGCGGGCTCTGCCGCCCTCTGGCGGACACGGCGGGGCGGTGCGGCCGGAGCGCCCCAGAACTCCCGCAGTGTCCCCGCTGTGTCCCCAGCTCCAGGTGTGTCCCCGGTGTGTCCCCAACTCCTGGTGTGTCCCCAGCACTCCCGGTGTGTCCTCGGTGTGTCCCCAACTCCTGGTGTGTCCCCAGCACTCCCGGTGTGTCCTCGGTGTGTCCCCAACTCCTGGTGTGTCCCCAGCACTCCCGGTGTGTCCTCGGTGTGTCCCCAACTCCTGGTGTGTCCCCAGCACTCCCGGTGTGTCCTCGGTGTGTCCCCAACTCCTGGTGTGTCCCCAGCACTCCCGGTGTGTCCTCGGTGTGTCCCCAACTCCTGGTGTGTCCCCAGCACTCCCGGTGTGTCCTCGGTGTGTCCCCAACTCCTGGTGTGTCCCCAGCACTCCCGGTGTGTCCTCGGTGTGTCCCCAACTCCTGGTGTGTCCCCAGNGGGGCGGCCCCCGGGACCGGCCTGACCGCGGGCTCGGCGGGGCGGCCCTGGCGGCTCCCCCGGCCCTGAGGGCTCCGCCGGCCGCTCCTTGAGAGGCCCCTTTGACTGTGGCGCCCTCTGGCGGTGCCGCCCGGCACTGCAGCGCGCGGGCCGCGGGCTCTGCCGCCCTCTGGCGGACACGGCGGGGCGGTGCGNTCCCGGTGTGTCCCCGGTACCCCCGGTGTGTCCTCGGTGTGTCCCCAGCTCCCGGTGTGTCCCCAGCCCCGCCGCGCTCCCTCCTCGGGCGGTGCTGCTGTCCCCGCACCAGCGCTGGGCACACGGACACCTGGACGTCCTCGGTCACACAAACACACCCTCACACCCTCCCTGAGGCCACCCCGGGCTCCGGAGCATCCCGGACTTAGGAACGTCCCAGCCGAATTCACGGTGCCGGTCCCGCTGTGCAGGACCCCCATTGTTCAGCATCACTACAGCAGTAACTCAGGGGTCGGCACTGCTGGAATCCCGCCCTGGGTGCGATGCCGGCCCAGGGGAGGAAGAGCCTCTCCCCTCTCAGGCTCAGCAGTCCCTCTCCCGATCCCCCACACAGCGTTCAGGCTTGAGCTCAGCTCCAGCATCTCTGTGGAGAGGGATCATGCAGCAACTCTGCAATGCCTCATTGCCACCGCTCTGGAGGGAGACATTCCAAGGGTAATTGTCCATGGTGCACACTTGATGGCTCTCAAACCAACTGTCACATGAGGCTGACTGCTCTGCTTCTGTTCATAAGCATGGCTGGGTCCGTGATTACAGAGAAAATTAATTATTTTTCTGATTCTGAGTTTTTCTCTCCTCTCCTCAAAGTGGGGCTGGAGTCTACAAAGATTTGGTGGCAAGCTCCTCTCTGCTTCATCCACCGTAGCTTTGTTGTGCACCCAGGCCTGATCTCCTGGCGTGTTTGCTGGCTCTACAGGCTTGGTGTCTCCACTGGATCCCAGATATCCTGTTGTCCTGTTTGCTGGCTTGTCCCAGCAGCAAAGGGGAGCCGTGCTGACCAAGGCTCTCCAAGGACCAGCCTCAGCCCTGCTCTAGTGGGATGCTGCTCCCAGCTGCAGAGTTCAAGCACAAAGGAGCTTTCTCTCAGATGAAGGGTAGCCTCCTAAGAGAGAAAGGGGGAAAATCATTTGAGATTTGGAGGTTCTCTGAGGACAGGACAGAGAGTGTAGGAACAATGGTCACTTTTACAAATTTTCCATTTCCAGACACGGGCCAGGAAAGGAGGGACCTCTGCAGTGGCAGCCCTGCAGAGTGACAGGGGCTGGAGGTGGCAGCTGGGCCGGCTCAATGGGGAGACAGCACACAAGCACAGCACAGTGCAGGCAGAATGGCAAGGACAAGGACCTTGCCTGGTCTGCATGCCTGATGTGAAAGCTCGGCCAAGGCACGGTTTGCAGGTCAAGGTAATTGCCCCTGCTAGGCTTACCTACACCTGTTTTACACACGGACGTATCAACGAGCAGGAGCGATAATGGCACCGGAGTAGACAGATTGCCACTGCCTGGGTTACAAAGGGCTTTAATTGAATTATGCTCAGTTTGCTTCCCCTGCCGCTGGACTGCCGGTGCGGACCTGGAGCCGGAGCTCAGCACGGTGGGGCTGGAGGACCCCCAGCCCCCCGCGAGGATGTAGGTGGGTGGGTGGGTGGGTGAAGCCCCTCCTGGCTGCCTTGGCTCACGGCCCGCCCGGATTTTATTGCGCCTGTGGCACCTGGTAGAGCTGGCAGACACTCTGCTGCTTTCTATTTTTAAGGTTTCCCTTGGAGCATGTATATGGGGTGGCTGCTGTCCCCGCAGATCTTGTTAGAGGGATGGTGAGGCTCAGCTGGTAGTGGATCGCTGCCTCCCTCTGAGATGAAGGCATCGAGAAGAGTCACAGGCCCAGGGACAGCTGAGGCCAGCCGGGACTGTGGTGGCTCTCCCAGCAGCACCACCAGCCCAGAGGCTGCACACTGGGGTTTCCCTTGCTAAGGCATCTCCCCACACTGAGACCCTCAGGGACCCAGTGTGGGAGTGGTAACACAGTGCCAGTGCCTCAAGTGCCTTCCCCCGGTGACACCAGGCAGGGCCACATCCAGGCTCCAGGCACAGACTGAGGACCAGGAAAGTCCTGATGGCCAGTGGGGGGCCCTGGGACTCACTGCCCACCCCACTGGCTGTAGTATTTAAGGTCCCGCTGGACAAGCCCCTGTTTGATATCAGAGGTAGGAGATCTAGTGCTGGAGCCCAGCCCCTCATGGGTGTGGGCTCCGGACAGAGAGCAGGGACAGAGCAGAGTGGGAACTGCCTGATTTTCCTTGCCACACATCCCGTTTCCGCTGCCTGTGGCCATCTCTAAAGTCTGACACCAGACCACGGCTTTCAAAGGTGCTGGTTTTGCTTCTCTTTAGCCCACTCCTTGTGGTTTTGGTTTCCTTTCCCACCACCACACTGAAATGCTGCAGGACATCCCTCCGTGCGCTCCCATCCCCGAGGCTGGTGGAGCAGGGACTGCTGTGCTTTGCTCCATCTCCTTCGGCACAGGCAGTCTCAGTAACTCCCCAGGCCACTGACACAGGCTGAGGTTCAGGGTATGCTGGTGTTCCCCTAATCCCTGTGGTTTGAAATTGGTTTTGGTTTTTTTTCGGTTTTGGTTTGTGTTTGTTTTTTTGTTTGTTGTGGTTTTGGTTTGTTTGGGGTTTTTTTCGGGGGCGGAGGGTTGTTGGTTTTTTTTGTCTGGAGCATCTGGAACCCCTGAGAATTTTGGGCAGTGCAGGTAGCTGTCACAACCTACAGATTGTGACAACAATCCACCCATGCTCTTTCAGGGGAGGGTCTGGGGAGAGCTGAAGTTTTTCACCAAGGAAGTTTCTAACACCTGATTGAACCTCCTGCTAAGAATGCATTAATTAATATTTGGGGACTCCTGCCAAGCAGCCTGGCAGGACAGTCCTCCTTGAGCCAGGCACAGGGAGGTGAAATGACATCCATGAGGACACCAATAGCACTGCCTACAGTCTCGTTGAGAGGTGAGAGAAATGTTAAAGCCCCTGCCAGCCCCCAGGGCATCTCCTCAGTCCTTTGAGGGGCAGGGCACAGTTTTTGTCACAGCCAGAAAAAAAAAATCACAAAGCTTGGTTGTTTTTCCACCTTGATTTACAATCAGCTTTGACAAGCTTTGTCTCTCGGCTCCCAGGATACTGCCAGCCGTATCTAATGCTGTTGATTCGATAATATATCTAATCTGACTTTCTTGAAAATACCCGGTATCTCAGAGCTTCTGTTCTCCTTCTTGAACCATCTTCTTTCCTCGCCTTCTTTCTCTTTCCCAGCTGGGGCCAATCTGTCTGGGAAATAGTCCAATTTGCTTCCATCTGATGGGAGCGGATTCCAGCTCTGTTCCCTTCATCTACTCCAGAGTTGAAATCAGCCTAGGTCATTATTTTGAAATGCCTCATTTTCCTCCTCTGAATTTTTGCTGCTGCTTTTCTCCTTCATCAGAGGGACCGGTGAAAACACCTCTAAATACCTCTTCCTGGCAGGTCTTCTCAGAGCAACCACCATGCACTTGGCATGACGTGGACATTTGAGATCCAGACAAGGTGTTCCCCACGTTTCAGACCTTCCCATGATCTGAGGAGGAGCACCAGTATCCCCTGCTGGAGACAACTTAAACTGGTCTGGGCTAGGCTTCAATCTTTCCCAAGGCATTCCCTCAGCATCAGGGGCACTCCTGAGCCCAGTGCACTGTGCTTGCTTTCCCAGCCAGGTCTCTGTTACACTGCAGTGTGTGGATAAAGGACCTCTGCTTTTCTCCTGGTGGGATTCCTGGATGAACCTGGTGCATTTCTTGCTCTGCCTGGGGCTGTCAGTGTGCCCTGTGACCAGCCCCTGTCCCTGGCTGGTGGGGACTGACTGTGCTGCTCCCCCTGGCATTCTCCCACCTACCATGGTGCCAACTGGGGCTGCAATGGCACTTTTGAAAGGGTCACTGAGCTGCTTCTAACTTGATCATAGTGACAAGAGAATCACAGTTGAATTGCCCAGTTTATGGATCCCCCAAGTTAATTAACTGTGATTGATAAGCCACTGCCAGAACGAACCATACTGCAGGCTTATCCGTGTAATCTCTGTTTGTGTGTTTAAAGACTGATAGGAGAGCCAAAAAAAAAATCCAGACAAAAAGATAAGGCAGAAGATGCATGGTGATGTCTTGAAAATTTAATTTTGTAGAGAAAATATCCCTTTTAAAACAACGTTATTAACTGCTGTCAAGTGAGAGCCATTTGGCTTTCACGTGCTGTGAATGAATTCAGCCAAGCTGTGCCGGACTGCTCTGAGGTGCAGCGTGTGCCACAACCCATGCCCTTCCCTGTGGTCTTTATGGGTGCATAAAGCCTGCAGGATTGCTCTGCAACGGGGCTCGTCAGCAGGGACTGCAGCTGCGTTATGAATCACTTTAATTTGTCATGTGAGCTGCTTTCACACCAACATCTCTGGAGGGAAAATGCTGGAAAATTCGGGGAGGGAGGAGAGGGTATGTCAGACGCAACTTCCCTCCCCGCCCCGGTTCTTGATGGAAAGGATTCTCCCTCTCCACCAGCTACTGACTAGTCCTAATTTAATAGAATGGAGTGAAGTGGCAAACATAAAATGTATGTGTTTTGTTTTCACATCTGAGTCTAACATGGCCACAAGTCATAGTCTGAAATGATTGGGGGTGTTATCAGTCACACAATCTGACATTTTGCCAAAAGGTCTCTTTTGTCTCTTCTCTGAAGTGTGAAAACAAAGGATGTTGTTTCTTACGTTCTGTGAAGAAAAATGTGGGTTGCAGAGCCTTAAGGAGCCATTAGATGAAGGAAACCAAAGAAGGACAGAAAACTCAAGATCGCTTCCTTCTGATAATCACAGCAATACTGGACCTCTAGGGACACTTAATGGAAAACTTACCAACACTTGGGAAGCACCTGAAAAACTGCCATGGAAATTTCCCAGCCTGGCCATCATATTGACTCCTGCATCCTTTACTGGGATAATCTTGAGAAAAATCAAAGTTTCAGATCATACTTTGGGGTTTTCCCCTTTATTTTGCATTTATTTATTCAGTTGCCATGAAGGACAATAAAAATGAAATTACCCACCCCTGACTGAGTTCCCTCGATGCTTAGTTAAAGTACACAATTATGCAAAACAGGCAAACTCCCACTGCATGTTATCCTAAGCAGCAAAAGCATAAACCAAACATAAGCCCCTTCATGGAGACAAATTACTCACCCATCAAAGAATTACTCACTGTGAGCAAGTAGACTTTTACAAGGTTGATTTTTAAGTGTGCAGATGAATGTTACAGCTGGTAAGAATTTATTAGTCAATGAAACTGCAACAAAGGAAAAGATAAGGAGGCAGAGATTTGTTTTTCCTAAGTGGAAAGGGTCCCATACTGTGCTGCTGGAAAATAATGCCCTGGTCTCTTCCTTTCTCAAACCAGGAAGGGGTTTGGTTGGTTTAGTTTTAAGCTCACCATAAGACCTCCTGAAATTAAAGCATCACTTGTTTTCTTCAACAGAGTTGCATCATTAGACATCCTGAGAGGTGGCTGCTCCCTACAAGAGGGGCAGTGGGTACAGGCGTACAATCCCAATGCTTTATTTCCAGCACTTGCCCTCAGCAGGCTGCTGCTCCTCGTGGGTACCCCCAGAGCCTGGGCTCACATAACCCCTGTGCAGCCTGGCTGCTCTGAGGCTCCCTGAGCACCTGCCCACTGTGGGGTGAGCAGCACACGAGTGAAATGGGTCCCCTCCTGGAGTGAAGGA
Organism: Campylorhamphus procurvoides; assembly: GCA_013396655.1. Taxonomy (NCBI): domain Eukaryota; kingdom Metazoa; phylum Chordata; class Aves; order Passeriformes; family Dendrocolaptidae; genus Campylorhamphus; species Campylorhamphus procurvoides. The sequence goes on from WBMV01008149.1 coordinate 21,931, forward strand.
GCCAGCCCCACCCTCCAGCTTTACCCAACAAAATGCCAACCTGGCCCTGCCACAGGCAGCTCCCCACAGCAGCCTGCTGCAATCCTGGTAAACAACATATGTGAGGATGAGCTGGTGGAGCTGCCATAAAGGCTTTTGCTGCTTCCAAATTCCGGCTTCCACACCATGCCCAGACCTGCTGTTGGAGCAAGCAGAGCCCACCTGTGGGCAGCATGGCCAGGGAGGCTGAAGTCCAGGGGCTGTGTGTGTGATGTCTGTGACCCCACAGCCCCTGGCTAGGGAGGATCAGGTTTTGCAGCAGCACAGCACACGTGGCTGTGCCTGGCTGGGTACCCAGTGCCCATCTGACAGTGTCCAATGCCCTTGCCATGTGCCAGACAGATGTACTGCTGCCCAAAGCTGTGCTGGGACCAACTTCCTCAGTTCCTTGGTATTTCCTAAATCCATTCATTCTTCAGTTGCTTCGTCTGATGCTTCCCTCCCCTCTTGCTCTGAAGGCAGTGTCTGTGGAGAATGTCGACATGAAAGGAAGGAAGACTTGGCCCCTTAGGGAGGAAGCAGACTTTGGCTTATTTTTTTCTTTTTCTGTCCAATTCTGGAACAAAGAACTCCAGCCAGGAGCTGGTCTGAATAGGTCTGAGTGTGAAACAGATGCAAAGTTTCATGTGACAAAAAAGTGGCACAGAAAAACTGATATATTTTTACATGCTGTTGTTTCCCATCTTTTGCATGGAAACAGAGCTATTAGATCTGAAGCTGATTAAGTGTGAGACCCACCACTATTAAAAGTATTGGCTACCAGTTTCTTAATGGTCATCCAGGAACTGGAGTGTAATATTCCTTTGAAATACAGGCCACAGATAGGCCCTTCCAATTTTTTAAACAAATCCTCCCCACATACAACCCTTTCTAGCTTAGAAAAAAAAATGAAAGGAAAACAGGTTTGCTAATAGTGCTAAATCTGGAGCAAAGGGATACATTTACATTCCAAACCTTGCATGAACGTCCCACTGCACGAGTTTCCAAGCAGGGTGAAAGCCAGTGAGTCAAAGAAGTTGGACAAATATTCTCATTTGTCTGCCCTGTTTGCATTGAAATAATTCAAGCAAGGCAAACTGTGTCACTTGGATTCTCCAAGGTATAATTTAGGCATGAGATGTTTACAATCAACTCTCATTTGCAACAATTGTGAGAAAAACATGGGATTTATTGGTTATTTCAACTGGTGGGTTAATTACTAGTTTAGCCACTATTTATTCAACTTTCTGCATCTGAACAACCCCCAGGCCAGATCCTGCCACTCCTGCTGCAGTGCTCACTCTGCAGGTTTCCTGCAAGTGAGAGGAGCGAAGCCAGGGCCTGTCAGTGTGGCCCAAGTTTTGTGAAGCAAATTGGTGCTTGACCCATATGGGTGTGTGACTGAGAGTCCCAGAATGGTCAGAGCTGTGAGGAACTACATGCACATCCTTTTACAGTCCCAAGAACAAGCTTAAATAAAAGTACTATTTCCCATGGGCCACACTCTGTGTCCCTGCCAGTGATGGTTACAGAACTGCTTAGCAAAGAGCTTGATAAAATCAGTGGGGCCATTTGTGAGCTCTCTGTGTGTGCCAGGACCTGGGGGCTGGCCCCAGACTCCCTTGTGAGTGCTGCCCAGAGAAGTCAAAACACTGCTAAGCAAGGCTGCAATGAACAAGGTAACTGATAGACAGTTTTGATTGAAACCAGAAGTAAGGTTTGAGGGTTTTTGTGTGTGTATGTTTCATGGTTTTTTTAACCCAGGCTTAAATAGACATCACTTAGAAGAAGAACATAGATCGAAAGATAAACCCAGTGCATGTGAGGACCCTGAAGGTGAAAAGTACCATTAAGTAGGTTAAAGGAGCCTGTCCTTGTATGATGAGCTCTTCTCTGTGTGAGAGGACAGAGAGCACCAAGAGGGAGATAAGAAGATTAGGCAGTTAGATTCCAGGTTACAGAAACCTCAGCAACCCTCTCCACCTTGGGCAGCTCTACATGGGTTGCAGGCAGGAGACTAATGAGTGCTGGCTGTGATGGCTTTGGTGCTGCTCACACCTCTCCTCCGGGAACTGATCCAAGCCTGTCAGCTAAGTCCTATGTGCCAGTAGCTCTCCGTGTGGGAACAAATTTTGGGCATTTAGCTGCCTGGCCTGAAAGGGCTTGCTGTCAGGGAGGAGAAAGGTCCCATATTTCATGACACATCCCAAAGGCACTTAGTGAAATGTGTGTTTTCCCACTGTGACCCCTGGCAGAGCCTTGGTCGCCTCACCCGGGCAGTGGGGACAGCCAAGGCACTCTTGAAGTTGTGATGAGTTCAAACACAAATACATATCTGTGCACAGAAACATGGAGGTTGCACATGGCCACTATCTTTGCAACCTGAACTAGAACTGCCTGAGAATTCTCCTTCTGCACACAAAATTCCAAATGATGAAACTAGTCCAGCACAGGGTTTGCTGACATTTTAAATGTCAATGTGCACACATGTCTTTTTTATACATGTATGTGTTCATGTGTGACTTTCAACTTTTGACCTATCTCTAGGATTAATGAACTGCACATGAGAAATGTGGAAGCCTTTAAGACTGTTGGGGTCACCAGGGGAATGCCAAGAACCAGATCGCTGTCTACAATACATCCAAAAATATATACCAGCCGACACCCACGAGTGATATTATAACGAGAGACAGCTATTAGAGGCAACGTAAACCACGTGCTGTTGTGTGCCACGTGTCAGAGCTTTCACTCGGGACTGCAGCTAGTAATCCATTGCAAGGCACAGGTATGAAAACATTTCAAGCTTCTAGTAAAAGCAGTGGGCACATACATTTGTAACTGATGTCTGCTAGGCAGTTACTGTGAGAGGCTGACAGTACACCTCTGTTCAAGTGCTGGAACACGGTGCAAGCACTGCAGGACCTGACCAGCCTTGTGTGGAGGCCAGCAAGGTCAAGGAGAGTCTTCCCAATAACAGCTGAGAACTGCCTGCCCTTGGCATGGGCACACTGTGGGCAGGGTTGGGATGTAGGAGAAGGGCTTGTGGCTGGCTGCAGTTCAAGCAGGGACACCACAGAGGGTGAAAGTTAGTGCTGGAGGGCAGGATTGATAGGCCTGGGCTGGGCAAAAGCCAGGACAGTCCCTGGTGGTAGTGCCCCACTGCTGGTATCCAGTCTGGGTGCAGGAGTTACTGCTTGTGTAGGTTTCGGAGATGATGATGTCAAGGGCTATCCAAACAAGGCTTGTGGCTGGGGCTGCTGGTGTTATGAGACCTATGGCAAAGCCGGTTGACAATCAGGCTGTCAGAGGCTGAGTCAGCAGCACAGCTTGGGCAGAGAAGCTACGGAACAGTGTGCAGGGCTGCCCTGGGCAAGGGCTGGATGCCCGGCCAAAGGTCACAGCAAGGACAAGTGACAAACAGCTGGCACTGACCTTGGCAGAAGACCATGAATTTGCATGAGCTCTGGGTCCAGCAGTGTCTGTGGAGCTGGTTCAGGGCAGGGGGCAGCCATGGGTGCTCAGCTGGGATTAGGACAGAGCCTGTCAGAGGGAGTTTGGGATGTAAGATGGAACCAAGAGGTGCCATCTGAGGTGTGCAGAGTTTTGCTGGCAATGGGCCCTCCAAGTTAAAGGCACAACTGGACCTGGTCTGGGGTCTGCTCTCTTCAGCTGGGTGGAGATCAGAGGTGCTCAGAGCTGGACAAACCAAATGATTCAGAGCTTGGTGCAACATGGTATATCTTTTAAAGCAACATGAAGCATTGACCAATATTCTTGGGATTGTATTGATGCATCAATATTAAGACATACAAAACAAGCAATAAATTTACAAATAACCACATTTAACCCTTTCACTTCAAAGTACAAAATGAGCATCAACACTGAAGCCTCAGTAAGCTCAGTGAACCTGGGAGAGAATAACACTGAAGCCACTGAAGTAAGTCAAACTGGTTGCAATTAACAAGGGTAGTGTGGGCTGTAATAATATATTTACAACCCGGTGATTATGCTGTGGGAAGGAAGGGAAGGGGATTAAAGCCCTGTTTAGTTTAGGCTGCATTTTAGTGCAGCCTGTTCTTCAGTAGTACACAGTTAAAAATGTAGCCTGTCGAACCCCGCTGACATATTTTGGCAATAGATATATCCTCTAATTGAAAGCAATTGTTGTGTTGTAAGCTTTCTCCCTTTCCCATTTGTTTTGGTTAACAAGCAGTGGTGGCCTGTCTCCTTAAGCACGTATTGAGCAACTGCTCATGGGGAAGTCAGCATATTGCAGAGTGTGCAGCACGATCCTGCCTGACTTCACAAGGAAAAGCCTCCTCCAGGCTTTGGTGCAGGATGTTTGAACAAAGCTGGTAGGCTCAGCCATGCTGGTTGTTGTTGCAGGGCTTTGCTGCGTGGGTCAGCTGGGGCCTTCATGTGTGAACTCCAGGGTAAGAGCTGGGCTCCCTTCCAAGGCAGCCAAGCTTTGTTTTGAGCAATCAGCATGGTCCCCGCCGGGAATCCCACGAGGAGATGCTCGGCTTGATGTTGCCTGTGCTTCCTGTGCTGGGAGCCAAGGCTGCATCCCACACAGCTGGCAGGCAGTCAGGACACACAGGGCTGGCACGGGTGGGATGTGGCTGTCCTGCCTTGTGGCACAATGCAGTGGGCAGTGTCCTGCAGCCCGGGCAGGCTTAGCCAGCCCCTGCTCAGCCAGCCCAGGCAGAACGGTGTGAAACCCCAGAAAGTGCTGCCCCCAGAACCCCGCCCCGAGGCTGGTGCCGGCTGGACCCAGCAAAGAAAGGCCCTATTTGGCCACGCACACTGGCACCTGTGCCTGCCTGGGACACCCAGCCTGGAAAGAGACAGGTCTGGATGAGACACCACAAGGCCAACCAGGGTGGAAGGGACTGTGCTTCACCTGGCCACCACCCCAGCACAGGCTGAGCCTCCCACAGATCAGAACTGGAGCTGCATTCAGGCTCACCAGGCACATCTTCAGCCCTGACCGGTGTGGAACTGGGGCAATTGAGTGCAGTGCCCTTTCTAATCCTCTAAGGAACCGAGGAGATCTGGGGAAGCCTTGGGAACCTTCTTCTCTTGTACCCAGTGAAGGGATAGGTGGTGAGAGGGCTCCTGTCCACCCACAGGGGCCAGGTCACACCCAGCACAGGCTACCAAAGACACATCTCTTTAATGCCTGGTGATAAACCTCTTGGTACAGAAAGTCCTGCCATTATTGTGCATGTGAACTTTCACCAGCACTGCATCTGCCATTAACCTAGAAGGAAACCTTTCTGTGCTCACAACCTCTGCACAGCTCCTCTCTGGAGGCAAATCCCTCATGGTGAACACGTCAGCCAGCTGCACGCTGCAGACAAGGTTACGACTGCATTACACACTCTGAGGAGGGCAGGGCTCTGTATTACACTGGGAAAGGCTCATCTTGGAAATCAAAGAGGCATGAGGAAAAAAAGGGTGACTGCACTCGGAAAGTGCCTCAGGTGCCCATAAATCGCTGGTGCCCTGGCTCAGACAGGGCTGGAGGCTGGCAGTGGGGTGGCAGGGCAGAGTGCTGTGTGTCTGTGGTTCCTCTCACAGCCATTTGCAGCCGAGCCTGGGACCACACTGGAGCATGTGTTTACACTAAAGGACATCGGGGAAGCGACCTTGTCTGAGTCTCTGCTAAGCACCTAGCAGACTCCCAGGGTGATAAATCATTAGTAATAACAGTAACAACAGTCTGGCCTCCTTCTCCATGAGCAGTGCCTGCAATACAGATTAGTAACAACAAAACAGGGACTCATCCATGCTCATCCAAACATACACCGAAATTTGCTAATCAGTCTATTTCCACACCCTCTGTTATTTCTGAGTGCCCTGAAGTGCCCGAGTGAGTACTTGTGTCCAGCCTGAAGACACCAGACACTAACACCTGGCTGGATCAGGGCAGGGTGACAGGCAGGGCTGGAGAGACCCTGATGAGTGTAGTGATCAGGGCACAGCTCAGTCAGGCAATGATTTCTCTGTGTTCTCAGCTTCTCCTCATCTCCCATTGTGTTTCCCTAGTGAATGGTGGCATTTCTCTCTTCAGGAATGATGCTCCAGGGACAGTCCTGTCCTGGCTATCTCTGGGCAGGGACAGTGGAGACCAAGTGGGACCACTCCACTCTCTCTTACCTGTTACCTTTCTTTTCTTGGAGAACCAGACTCCTACTTTGATGCAGTATAGCGATTCAATGGCCATTTTCCATCGGTGTGTGTTCCTGAGAGGGAAAGTGAGTGGCCAAAGAGATTCAAAACACATTGTCTGTATGTTTGTGAAGGCACCTTGAGGTCTCCTGCCAACATGCAATCATACAGAAATGCCTCAAATTGCACACTGAGAGGCAGGGGGTGAATGAGATGGAAAAAACTGGGACTGGCTGCCTGAGTCAGAGCACAGGCAGCCTCTGAGCTGCTGCACAGGCAGGGCTCTCCTGCAGCAGCTCCAGGGAAGTTGTTCTGTTCCTCGCCCCATGGCCCCTCTGCTGTGACCCCAGGCCTTTTCTCTGCAAGGCTCTCGAGGGCACAGGAGGGGTGGCTGCTCCATGCACCAGCATGTGCCACCTGGCCAGGCCTTCCCAATGCCCTCAGTGTCACACACAAAGACACAAAGAGTGTTGCTCCTCTCCCAGGTCCCCAGGGGTCTCTGTCACCGGTCATTGAGGCAGTGGGGGTCCCACATGTCCAACTGGCAGCAGCCCCTCTCCTCCACCCCACCATGAGTGGCTGCTGCTGGCCAGGGGTTGCTGAGGCAAAGCTGGCCATCTCCAGCTGCAAGAGTGCACTTCTTCTACAAATCCATGGGGTGCTCTACGGGTACCTTGCAGACAAACCCTGTGAAATAAATAGGTGTTTATTCTCCTTGTATTAAAGCAATGAAATCCTGGGTTTTTGACAGTGTTGAGTCAATATAACCTGAGTAATTGCACGAGTAACTCATGTTTCCCCTAAAGGGAAACTGTTCTTGTGTAAATATATTTATTAATAATTAAAGCAGTTTTGAGTTCCTGTGTACACAGCCCCTTTCCCCCCCACCAGACCCGTCTGAGAGCCTGGTATCCTCCAACCTGCACAGGAGTCAAACAGCAAGGGATTTTGGCAGGAGGTGATGCTCTATGACAAGAGGTTTATGGTTTAATTTTGACCTTTTTTTCTTCCTGAACAAAAAATAATGGTGAGGTCTGTGTATGAGGGATTTAAAACCCTCTACTGTTCCATTAAGAGCATTACCCTGAAATACTCACTGGAGCTTCTAACAGCCCAGATAATAGGGGTGGGAAATCATTTCTGGAAAATATCCCCCTCAAAGCATCTTACCAGAGAATTGTTTTCTAACAATAACAATAAAATCTTTGTCAAATAATCCTTCAATACCACAAATATTTTGTCTTTAATTGTATCAGTGTAGATAAATACTCAGTATAGGCAATGGGAGTCAGAGCACGGGGGGATTTTTTCTGACAGAGCCAGTACTGGATATCTTTGGGTAAGTTGCACATTTTTCAATGTTCTTTGGCCTATTTTTTTTTTAATTCACTCTAATCTGGAACCTAATTTGATATGCTTTAAAAGGCTGATTTCACATGGAAGATGCTCTGCTATCAGGGTAAGCAGCCATAAGAAATCCTAAAATAGGCAGATTAAGGGTTTGGGATCGTGGAGGTTTATTTCTATGCAATTAAAGACATGATCACATTTAGAAATTGCTAACTTGTAGTTTAAGTAAAAAAAAGCTACTAACAACTGGGAGGCCCACATTCAAAAACAGCTAATAACTCTATTAATTAAGGATATGATTAGCAGAGACAATGAGTTAGATAGCACGAAAGCATAGCATTTAATTCAACACAGATTTTCAGTGGACATGGCATGGCCAAGGCAGTTGTGTATTAATTAGCGCTCAGAAGAGGGCGAGGAGAACAGGAAGGGGAGAGGGAAATTGGCAGGTGTAGAAATGAGATTAGACAACAACAGAGGATTTTTCTTCCTAGGACAGAAGTTGTGCAGAATCCCCATCATTCTCACTAACATGTTTTGTATAACTGAAGATCCATGCCACGAGAGCAGGCAGCAAGGCACAGCTCGAGGAGAGGGAGGACAGCTCTCCGGGGCTCGCCTGCACAGCGTTTCCAGGCAGTCGTGACCAAACACCAGCCTCCATTCCCACCCTTGCTTTAAATGCTGCTGGCTATTTGTGGATGGCGAGGTGCCTCCACGCTCACCTCTCACCATTATGCTGACGTGAGTGCTGCAGCTGCACGGTGAGCCCGAGCCTACAGCCTTCCACCTGACTTCCCTCCAGTGACTGGGTGCTCTTAGTGACTGCTCTTAGTGGAAACTCAGTCTGGAGGCAACGATGCTGTGCCCACATCCCACAGCCACTCCTCTTGGCTGTCAGCTCTGCCACTGCTTTGGCTTGAAGCGTCCACACCATGCTGAGGGTGCTGTGACTGCAGCATTTGCCATTCCCTGGAGCACGCCCGTGTCCCCTCCTCCTGCATGGGACACTCAGTGGGCTGCCCAGGGAGCCAGATCCCTCCTGGGTGACCTCTGAGCCCACGGCTCTGCCCTGTGTGGTGAAACCGTCCAGGAGGCCAGCGCTGGGCTGGGCAGTGGCTCAGGGCTCTTTCACGTAGCCTGCAGGGACATGAGCTACCTGAGCAAACGAAGTGTCCCCTGCCGGACGCGTGGCCCCGTTGTCCCCCACGCCGGGACAGACCCTGGATCTCGGTCATCTCACGAGCAGGGGTCAGCTCACACACCTGTCCACGGGGAAGGGAGCGACAGGTGCGAACCGGCCCCTCCACCCGCGCAGCCGGAGCGATCCCACGGGACGGGGTGGTTCGGGGGCTGCCCCCCACGGCATCGCAGCGGGTGCAATTTGGGAAACCATCGCTTCTTTCTGCGGGTCCGTCTTGTCTCCACAATTAAAGCAGCGCCCGTTGGAGGGCAGAGGAGACGCGCGGGCGGGACCGAGCTCTGCTGCTGAGGAGCGGTGCGGGCAGAGCCGGCCCGGGGGAGCGGCCGTGCGCTCGGACCGGGGGCTGCGGGCGGGGGGCACCGGGCTNGGCCCCGCGCCCCTCCCGCACCCGGCCCGGGGCTCATGCTGCACTGTGCGGGATGGCTCCGGCTGCGGCTCCGGCTGCGGCTCCGGCTGCGGTCCCCGAGCCGCGGCCCCCCGCGCTGCTTCTGCTGCTGCTGCCGCTGCTGCTGCCGCTGCTGCCCGACCGTGCCGCCGGCCTGGAGGTGCAGCGCAAGTTCCTCTCGCCCACCCCCACCAACAACTTCGCGCTGGACGGCCCCGGGTCCCGCGTGTACCTGGCTGCCGTCAACCGGCTGTTCCAGCTGTCGGGGGGCGAGCTGGCGCTGGAGGCGGAGGCGGCGGTGGGGCCGGTGCTGGACAGCCCGCTGTGCCACGCTCCGCAGCTGCCGCAGGCCTCCTGCGAGCACCCACGGGTGCTCACCAACAACTACAACAAGATCCTGCAGCCCGACCCCGAGCAGGGCGTCCTCGTCGTCTGCGGCTCCATCTACCAGGGCCTCTGCCAGCTGCGCAGCATGGCCAACATCTCGGCGGTGGCCGTGCGCTTCCCGCCGGGCGGCAGCGACGCTGTCACCGTCTTCCCCAGCATGCTGAACGTGGCGGCCAATCACCCCAACGCCTCCACCGTGGGGCTGGTGCTGCGCCGCGGTGGCGGTGGCGGCGGGGCGCGGCTGCTGGTGGCCGCCACCT
>WBMV01008149.1:33615-145390 GCA_013396655.1 Campylorhamphus procurvoides
GGCGGCGGGGCGCGACTGCTGGTGGCCGCCACCTACACCGGCTTCGGCAGCCCCTTCTTCCCCCGCAACCGCAGCCTGGAGGACCACCGCTTCGAGAACACGCCCGAGATCGCCATCCGCGCCCTCAACGCCCGCGGCGACCTGGCCAAGCTCTTCACCTTCGACATCAACCCCTCCGACGACAACATCCTCAAGATCAAGCAGGGCGACAAGGCGCGGCACAAGCTCAGCTTCGTCCGTGCCTTCCTGCAGCGCGGCGCCCGCCGCCCCTACGCCTACCTGGCGCTCAACAGCGAGGCGAACGCGGGCGACAAGGAGAGCCCTGCGCACAGCCTGCTGGCCCGCATCTGCCTGGGCGAGCCGGCAGAGCCCACCCTCAACGGCAGCGGCGAGACCAAGAAGCTCACCGAGTCCTACATCCAGCTGGGGCTGCGCTGCGGCGGCGCCGCCGATGCCTTCACCCGCCTGGTCTCGGTGTTCCCGGCGCGGGCAGCCTGGCTCAGCCCCGCTGCCGNCTGCAGACCCCGACCCCGGCCCCACTGCCCCGCCGCCCCCCGAGGAGCTGCTTTTCGGTGTCTTCGAGCGGGCCGGGGCCGGGGCCGGGGCCGGGGGGCGCCCGCAGTCCGCGCTCTGCGCCTTCCGCTTCGCAGAGATCGAGGACACGATCCGGGCCGCCCGCAACTCCTGCTTCGTCAGCCCTGCCGCGGGCATGGTCACCGTGCTGGACAGCGTGGTGCAGGGCACCGGCCCGGCCTGCGAGAAGAGGAACATACAGGTACGGCGCGGGGAGCCTCTGGCCGCCGGGGGACAGTGGTCCTGTCCCGGCCCTTCTTGTCCCGTCCCTTCTCGTCCCCTCTGGTCCCGTCCCGACCCTTCTCGTCCCGTCCCGTCCCTTCTCGTCCTGTCCCGTCCCTTCTCGTCCAGTCCCGTCCCGTCCCAAGTGGGACCCGATCCCGTGGCCGGGGGTCTGCGGGTATCTGAGCCCCACACGCCGCTCTCCCCGCTCCTCTCCCCGCCCCGTGTTTCCCGGAGATCCCCCGGCCCGCCCGGGGACAGCGTCGTTCCCACGGCCCGTCCAGGGACCGCACCGGCTGCCTTGGCTCCCCGCGTTCGGGGCAGGAGTTTGCCACTGTCACAATTTGTTACCGAGCGGCCGTAAATGTTAGCAACAGAGATGTCTGTTTCCCTTTTCACTAAAAACATACGATGCCTGGGAAAAAAAGAGAGGAAAAAGATCTGCTTTAATGCTGCATTTTTTCTTTCCTCTGGGAAGCATGCACAGCTCAGCTCCGTCAGAGATCGTGAAAACATCTGTTTGATTTCAAAGGCGAGGTAGAGCATTTGGGCTGGGGCGTCCCTGTGCAATGCCAGTGGCAAAGAGAGAAAGGTTTCCCATGGTAACCGGAGTGTTTAGTATGGCATCTCCACACTGTGGTAAAATATGTAGTCTTAATGCACTGGTTCATAGACCTACTCTAGCAAAGTTGAACAGTTTTCCCCTGGTGACAAAGTACAAGCTGCCTGACAACCAAGAAATCTGGTAGTTTGAGCTAATTCCACAAAAACTTGGTGCGTTAAACACTGGAAGCTCAGTCCTGACACCTTGGCACAGTCATGGCTCTCAGAGGAGTCGCTGGGAGTCAGGAGTCCTATTTACAGGATGCAAAAGCACCCGCAGTTCTTGTTAGCTGTGACTAATGCTCAGGATCCCTGCGGGTCAGCCCCTCAGCCCCTGGCAGGATTGAACTGTCTCTGCCAGGAGAGTCAAGCAGCAGCATCAGGGCTGGGGCTGCTTGAGGTGCTTGGGGAGTTAACAGCCTGGTGATAACTGAAAGTCAGTGTTAGAAGTACCCATCACTCTTGAGCTCCTCCAGGGCTCCAGGACTGCTGGGGAGATACTCATTTTTTGAACTTCAGTAAAGAAAATAATCATGACTAACACCAGTCTGTTGATGTCGAAAGTATCAAGTGCTGTATGCAGTAAGGTATTTAGACAGCTAATTCCCAAGTGACTCCAGGGAGACCTGAACAGATGAGATTTCACTCCATCTCTGGTCCTGGCCTGTCACACTGTTCCACCAAAAAGCATGTTCCTGGTATCATCCTCCTCTCCAAGTGCTCCCTGAGTAGGCAGAGAAGGAGACCAGGAACCTATTGTCAGTGATACCACAAAAGCTGTCTAAGAAGGACACTGTGTTCTTGAAGGGGTGTGTGACAGGGAACACGAGGGTTAGGGATGCGAGCTAGAAACACTGAACGGCCAGTCAGCTGGGAGTCAGTGGGAACCCTCTGTGTTTGCACTGTGGAGAGATCAGGCTGCAAGAAAATTAGTTTGTGTGGAGAGATCAGTATGGCTGGTGGTGATACAGAGTGGATGGGGAGGCTGGGTTCTAGTCCCTGCTAACACTGCTGCTGTGTCCCTGGCCTTGAACCAGCCATTTAATCTGAGGTACCTCAGTTTCCCATATATTCTTATATTTCTTACTATTATTCAGAAACCTAACTCATGTAGTGTCAGATTGCATTTGTAAAGCTGCTTTGAGATCCTTTGATGTCAAGTACAGTAGGATTTAAATGAAGCATAACATTAATATTCGTTCATGCCTAATATTTCTACACTTCCCATTTATTTGAAGCATTTTCCTCTAAAACGCTGACTGAGCCTGGTGGGAAGCCATCCTACCAGTCAGGAGAGAGCCTTTTACTTAATCATTAGAATTGCCAACAAGTTAACAAGCTGTTGTCGTTTTCACGTCCCGGAGTGGCAGCGTCAAGAGAAGAGTTGTAATGTTTTGTTTCTTGTTGTTGTTATTTTGTTTCCTTGTGCTGCAAAAGCCTAACATCAATTTCCACCTTCAAGACAGTGAAGTCTCTAATACATTTTGTGTCCCAGCCCTGGAAACACAGCAGGAAAATGTATTAAAGCAGCGGCTGGTCTGGCGGAGCAGATCAGGAGCTGTCTGTCTTCCTGTTGCGAGCTCCGCTTCTCGTGTTAGTGGGTTTCCAGGGTTTTTCTGCCTCTGCATCATTGATAGGTGCTCTGATGTTAGCAAGTGTGGCTTATTAGTTCTTCCTGAGGAGCAGGAGGTTGGGGTTTAAGCGCCTTTTGGAAGAAAGAAGCCCCTCGTGTTGGCCTGCTTCATTCTGAGCTCGTGTTCAGCTGAAGTAGTGGGTTGTTACAAATCCGGAGCACAGGCTGTTGGGCATAATGCGGTGTGAAAGGAAAATCATTGCCCCCTTGTGTGCTCTCCAGTCTAATTGAATGCTTCTCTCCTGCAGCACTTGCTGTGACTCAGCCGGGAAGTTCCAGCGCTTGCCTGCCAGGGAGGGGTGCTCAGCATGGCAGTCCCTGTCTGTCCCCTGGCACTGCTGCTCAGCTAGCCCATGCAGGGCCAGGCTCCTCATCCTTCAGCACCGTGCTGGGAGGTCTGAGGGAGGCTGGCACTGAGCAAGAGCCTTTGTCCTTGGGCTCATTGAGGTGGTGGCAGCAGCCTGTTTGGCTCCCACTGTGACTCTGTGGGATCGGACACACAGAGAGTGTGGGGACAGCACATCTCTGCCAGCTGCCCAGTTGGCCTGTGTTCCCCAGGAGGGGCAATGGGAGCCACCAGCTCGGCCTGGGAACAGGCCCCTTGCTCTGATAGAAGCACTAACTTGCAATTAAACAAATGCTTAGTGGCTTTGTGAGACATGGAGAAAACGTGCAGAAGAGGATGTTCTGGGTCAGGAGTGGGGGCCGTTGGTTCTTTCAATAAGTGTCACTGCAAAGTCACATGCGGAGGAGATGGAGGAGATGAATTCACAGTGCAGCTCTGGGGAAGAAGGATGTGTGAGGGAAGGATTTAAGTTGGATGGGTTCTTGCACCACGAGTGAGTGGGTGAGCTCTAGCATCGCTTCCCCTCAACAGAAATAGCTTTTTGTAATGAATTTTGTGTCAAATGCTGGTCTTTGTAACACACGCAGCTAAAATGGAATACTTGCACAGAATCATTGCAGTGTGTTGCCCACTCAAATCCCATGTGGAATTTGGACTCGAGCCCCCATCAGGGAAGAGAAGTATGAGCTCTCTGGAGCAGACTGCCTGTAGCAGTGCTTGCAGCAACGTGCTGACAGAGCTTATCAAAATCCGAGGACACTGCGTGGGTTTACTTCATATTTGAGCTATCCTGCCCCGGTAGGATCAAGGCCCAGTGGGTTTGAAGGTCACGCTGTCTGTGTGGCTGGAGTGCAGTGCAGCTGGGGACACTGGAGCTGTTGTGAAAGCAAAGCAGGCAGGAGCCCATGCCCAGCCTCCCAGGGGCCCAAGAGCAGCAGCTCTGTGTGCCGTCCCAGCTCGGTCCCCCCGGAGCCACTGAAAACACAGGTCTGCCTGGCTGTCCCTTTGGCCACGCTGCATCACCTCTGTGTCCCAGCAGAGCGAAGCCTTGACAGTGCCCTCTCACCACTGCTCTGTCTCTTGTGGGTGCTTTGGCAGGGGACATGGCTGGGCACCTCTGTGCCCCTCCAGCAGCTGCCTTTCTGGGCAGGGAGATGAGGATGGCTCTCGGTGGCCCCAGCCCTGCTCCCCCAGTCACAGCTGCAGCAGAAGGGCAGTGATGGTGGATTTCCAGGCATCTCTACAGACCTTCCCGTTCTGGGTGTCCAAGCAGTGGCTGGTGGGAGGGTCTGAGTTGAACACCAAAAAAAAAAGCACCGTGTGATGAGGAAACTCACTTGAGGAAAAGCTGAACTGGAAACGCCATCCCACACTGGTCACTGTGCCGGACTCAATGTCTTCTGTGGTTTCTGCATGAGCCCCATGCCCTCCTACAACTCCCGGAAAGGTAGCTTGGGAAAGCAGACTTGTATTCATCAGATGTAGATTTGCTGGCCAGGGATCTGCATCTCTCCTGGGAAATGTTTTGGGGTCTCCAACTCAAAAAAGGCTGAAAATCCAGTTTATTTCCTCTGCTGAAAACCATAGGCACAGCAGCATGGGATAATGATGAGTTTGAGCATTAATTCTCAAGTTTCTGACTCTTGTGGCTTTGTGTCAGATCCTGCATGGTCACTGAACACAGCATTTGGGGGTGTAATGATGAGATACCTACCAGTGAGCTGTACTGTAACGGGTTGTTAAATAAAATGAACTCCTTGGGTAGACTGTATAAACAGTTTCTCTATATATGTGTGCCTGGGCATGGAAATGTGGTTTGAAACCAGTCAGAAAATGTTCCCAAAGAAAAAAACCTCATATACACGTGGGAATATGACAAAGCATCTACTTACTGTCCAAATATACTGTGGCATCTCTGTGGGACTGGGTTTTATAGGAGCTGAGTTACTTTGAAGTGCTCGTTTATACTAATTTAGAAATTCCAAACATGAAACTAACTATGCTCTAACCTTACATCTACTCAAATAAATCCAGAGGATTAGCCACAGAAAGGAAACTGGGAATTTACACTTAATTTCTTCATTAAAAATGAGGCAGGAGTTCTCATAGCAGGACTAATTTCTGCGTTTTGCAGCACGGGGTGTGTTTGGAGTTGCTGGCACCGCCCCAAGGAGCCCCTGCCCCAGCACTGCAGAGCTGCACCGTGCTCCTTGTCACCATCATCAGTTTTGCTTTGGAATGTTGTTTCACAGATGGTGGGAGATCCGTGTCACTCCAGTCTCCCCACAAGAACTAGGGACAGGCTGCCAGCGGAGGGGCCACTGGAGCCCAGGATGCCCCAGATGAGAGGTCTGAGCCACAGCCTGAGGTTTGCCTGGCTTTGGACCCAGCTCTGAGCACTGCCTACCTGCTCTGGCATTCACCTGATACTAGGGAGTTGTGGGCAGCTCTTGGGCAGTTTTCCTTGGGAATTTATGTGGAAACATGACCTGCTGCTGCAGTCAGGGTGCACACAGGCAGCAGGAGCAGAGAACTGGAGCCGTGTGAACCTTGTCCTTCTTGGGAAGGCAGGCTCAGCTCCGTGGGCTGCCAGTGCCCAGGGGCTCTCCCACTGCCAGGGCTGGCACGGCCCCGGTGCTTTGTGCTGAGCAGGGGAGTCTCACAGGGAGGGGGTCGGTGCTCCCGAGCTGAAGGTGGGTGGTGGGAATGCTTTTCTGGGGGCCCCAGGGCTTGTCCCTGCTTTGCATTTCAAGTTCAAACAGGTCCCAGGTTGTAAAGGGAAATTCAGTTGAAGTGGCAAAAGTTTCTGTGCCCAGAAACCAAAAGTTGTGCTGCTTTAAGGAACAGAAAGCAGCTCCTGGCCATGGCACAGTGCCTGCCTGCTCTGGCAGCCCTGGGCCAGTGCTGCTGGGTGGGCAAGGCAGGCACCAGTCCCTTGTCAGGGGAGGGGTCATAGCGGGCCCACCAGCTTCTGGTGAGCTGTGCTAACAGTGGGCTGCACAGACTCTGTCATTTCGGGTATCCAGACATGCAGGCTGGATTTGGTCCATTGAGCTTATCAAATCCCCTATAACCAAGTAATGGTTTAGGTGGAAAACAGGAGGAAGGTTATTTTGGCTAAAGCCACTGTTGGATGTGGAAGGTGCATCATGGGGGGAGGACCCTGGAGCACTATGGAGAGCTGCTCGTACAGTTTTGTGAAGACTTTGACTGTACCCCTTCATTCAGGGATTTTCAACCACTTCTGTTTCTGTAGCCCCAGGTATTTTCCAGGGCAGATATTTGACTCCCATATGTGAATGTGAATTCACTCCCCAGGAGCCCCAGTGGGTGAAGGCTCAGCTGAGGGATCTCAGTGAGTGGAAATTAAGGGATTTGCTATCTCTTTTCTGATTTTTCAGTCTGACATATGGTGATTGAGAAGATCGATGAAGTTGAGGGCACCTGGAGAGGTGAATAAGGCACCATGATGTGTAGGGATGCCTGGGGATGCTGTAAAAACACCTCGCTATGCCTTATAAATCCCACCAGGCGTCTGTTTCGCTGTGCCACAGTGACACTGTGCTCTGATGACCTCTCCCAGCAAGCTGTTGGAAACATAATAGGTCTGAGCCTCTGGCTGTGGTAATTTAATGCAAACACTGGGCAAGCTGGAACCGGCAGTGGTTGGAAACAATCAATTATAACCACCTGAACACCACTGTGTTCTACCTACAGCAGCGCGGCCAGGCTTGTGAGTGGCATGTGCTGGGGTGGCCCGTGGAGCTGGTGGCTCCTGCCTGCAGGGGTGGTGTGGCAGTGGGAGATGGCTCAGCTGCACTGGGGATGGGATGGATGGGGTATGTGAGTGCTCCTCTGCACCAGGGATGGGATGGATGGGGTATGTGAGTGCTCCTCTGCACCAGGGATGGGATGGATGGGATATGTGACTGTTCCTCTGTATTGGGGGTGGGATGAATGGGGTATGTGACTGTTCCTCTGCACCAGGGATGGGATGGATGGGGCTTGGCATTCTTGATTTGAGGAAGAAGTGGCTCCATGGGCAGGGGCAGGGGTTGTTGCCTGGTGGCATTGCCGTGCCCCAGGTGGAGCAGCCACAGGGCTGTGCCTGTGGGTTGTTGCAGTCCCGTGCACTCGAGATCCCTTTGGTGTGGTGAGTCCTGGGTGCAGTGCAGCCCCGGTGCCAGGGCAGTGTTGCTGCCCTCCTCTCACATGGTGGGGAGGTCTGTGCTTGGGTCCACCTGCTCGATCTCCAGTAAGAGGAGTGGCAGTGTCAGGGCTTGAACTGAGGTCCTGAGTGCTGCTGTGTGACGGTCCCCAGCACACATTCTCAGGGGCACAGTGTGACAGGGGACCAACCCCCACATCTGCAGGAGGAATCTGCTTTCCTATGTCTTTTTTTGGTTTTGTTTTTGTTTTGATTCCCGTGTGTTGGTAAAGAAATCGTTGTAAGCCCTTATTTTCAAGTTTGGCTGTAACACCTTGCAGGAGGCAGAGGAGGTGACAGGCTGTCTATGGCATCTCCCACTTCGAAAAGGCAGTAGAATTTATTGACGTTTTTGAGCAGAGGGAACAGTACTAATTTCTAACATCTGGAGAGCAGCTCTGCTGGCAGCCACTGCTCTGGTGGAGCGAGGCTGTGGGGGTGTGGGACAGCTCATGCCCAGGAAGATGCAGGTTGAACTGAGCCAGGACGAGCCCCTGTCAGATGTGATGTGCTGGCCAGCAGGGCAGAGAGCAAAGCCCATGGTGATCTTGCCCTGATACCTGCTGAGTGCCAGTGGGGCTTGTCCTCCATGGGGAGTGTGTGCTGTTTCCTTGCACAGGTCCATGGGGATGGGGAGCAGAAAGTCTGCAGGGAAGGGGAACACGGGGACTTTGGCATCCTGCAGCAACAGGGGTGTATCAGTGATGGCCCTTGGTCTGAGCAGGTCTGATCTGCTGTTGCCAGCCCTTGTGCCTTCCTCTCCAGTTTATTGGACCTGTGGATAAACACAACCTTGCAGGGTGGGACAGGAGGCTCATTCAGCTTGGACTTTTTCTCCAGTGGGCAACAGAATAGGTGTTGACTTGGATTTTGAAGCTCTTTTCCGTGTGAAGGAGTTTGTTCTGCTGTGCCACAGTCCTGGGTTTGCTGCCGTGCTCCTGAGGGTGCCACTGTGGGAACTGTGGAGCTCTGGAGGGGTGGTCGAGTCCAGGACACAAACCCCAGTGTAAGTCCCACTCCCCAGTGAAGCTGTATGCTCATGTTAAGATCTGCAAGCATGGAACCCAAGTGGCACTGTGCCAGCTGCTGGAATAAGGCCACCCGTTTTTTGGGCCTGAACCACTGGAGAATCATTTCTGTGACAAGACATCTGAAACTTACGTATTGGAAGTGACACCGGACTACAAATCTTTCAGTTCTAACCCAGAAGCAAAATTGCCTGGAAATCCAGAGTTTGAAAACACATACCTGTTATTTGAAGGAAATTGGGAACTTGCCTTCCCATTTCTGTCTCATCTCTGTTTAAGGCATTTTGCTGCTGCAAACAACATCCTCCTGGAGCAAAAGCCCTAAGGCTATTAGGTTTTCATCCACTGTCTGCTGCCCGCTGCCAACATCCAGCAGGCTGTGAGCTGCTTGTGGCCATGTGCCATCTCTGGTGGGTCACCTAATTAAAAAGGGTCTGTTGAAAACCTGGCACATTCCTGAATATGGCTGTGTTTGGAGCGATCATTTTTGGAAGGGTTGGGAAAATTTTACAGTATAATGATAGCAATCCATGAAGAAGGGCAGAAGTGAAAGATGAGGGGGTTTAATGGGACATAAATTAGCAGTTTACAAAGTTGTTTGGCTTGGGAGTCCCTGTCCTTCAGTCTGTCTCATAGACCCAGAAATTTTGGCTGAGAGGCACCAGGACTGGTGTGCTATTGCATGTAGTTCCTTGAAGAACAGTGAACCCAAGCATGGAAACTGACTCACACAGGACACAGGTTCAGGTTGGACTTCTGGTGTAGCAGGTCATTAAATGGGAGGGAAATTGGGGGTAAATATCTGCTCCAGGGACATAAATCCACATCTGGAGAGCACCTGACACAGGTGGTGTCTTGCCTCACTTGCTCATTTGGTTTAATTTCTGCGTGTTCCCGGGGCAAGCCAAGGGGAGAAGGGCTGGGTTGGGTGTTCCATGCATCCCTTCTGGGATCCCTAACCAGGATACTGTGGGCAGTGTGCCAGCCGTAACCCTAACCCTAACCCTAACCCTAACCCTAACCCTAACCCCAACCCAGTGCTGTGGCTGCCTGACTGGAGAATGGCAGCTTGGCCACTGTCATGTAAAGCTGTTGGAGAAAGGTGTCAAGCTTTTGGAAGAGCTCGGGTTGCAATGTTACATCCCTGGGGTCTCCTAACTGTGGTGTCATTTCCTGCAGAGATTTGGTACCACAGCAAGCTAAGTGGATCTTTGCTAAAAGCTTTGAAAACAGAAGTTTCTACAAATCTTGAAGACAAATACAAAACAGTAGAGAAAAGAAAGCCTTCCATACTTTAACCAAATCAGAACTGCTGAATCCAGTAGGACCGTTGATTCATAACAGCTTTGGAAATTATTAAGATTATGCAATTATTATGATCCTAATTTCCTAACTGCGAGGGGAATGGGCAGGGAGTGAGGGCCTCCAGAGATGAACCTGTACAGATATCAGCAGGCACAGAGCTTTCAGAAGCCTTTTGCTTTGTGCAGGTGCCACCTGCAAGTGTGAGTGTGAGTGCTGGCCTGGCTCACACCTTCATCCTTTGCACTTCCATAGCAGGCTGATTCTTTACTTGGATTCTTTACTTGAATTTCCTCTGTCTCCAGAATGAGAGCAGGGGTTAGAGTGGAGGAAGGGTCTATATGGCTTGGTTGTGTCTGCATTTCGAGCGCTCAGTTAATGAGCAAAAAGGGTTTTATTAACCTTTCCATGTCCAGCTTCCCCAGTGGACTGAGTGCCGGAGAGCAAGCAGTGGTGTTTTGGATTTTGGGCTCTGCTGCTGAGGCTGTGGAGCAGATGCTGCACAGGCAGTGCCTCGTGGGGACAGCACTGCTGCTCAGAGGCAGGTTTTACTGAGAATGCGTGAAAGAGTAGAGTTCTGCTCATTATCTCACGGCTTAATTGATTCAGCAGAACTAATGAGGAAAATACAGGAAAACATTTACTATAAACTATTGCTAAATGAAACAGATTTGCACTGACACATGCATAAGACCAGTTGTGTTAGGTAAGTTGTTACTTTAATGGATGCTTTTTTCAGCCCAGACTCGCACAGATCCGCCTTCAGAGCACTCTGAGCATGTGAAGTGCTAAGTGTTTGTACTAACAATAATAAAATAATAACACACAAAGATCGAGGAGCCAAACTTAGTGTTCTCCAGGGACTCCTCCCTGTGGGAAGGAGTTTGAATAGTCTGAGGTTGGTTACTGCAGCCAAAGCTGAACGTAAATGGGAAACACAACTTGAGTGGTGGAGGGGGGGGCTCTCCCAAGGAAAGAACAACTAAGAAAGTGTAGACCGAATAAACCAAGTCTCTTACTCTGAGCAGTTTCAAAGGGGAAGGCATTTGTTGGGCTCCTGAGCAGGAGTAGGTGTCCTTGAGATGAGGCGTGGTGGGCTGATCAGCTCAGTCCCTTGTCCTCAGGAGCAGGACGAGGAGCAGAGTTTCCAGTGGGGGTGAATTTAAAGGACATGTAAGCTCTTGCTGCTCAAACGCATGCTGTTCTGACTGTGACAACCCCTTTGGAGCCTGTTGTTTGTTAATCCCTCTGTTTGCCTCTTCCTGAGGGATTTGATTGTATAATCTGAAGTATTAATGCAGGATGAAGGCTAACATAATAAGCCTGACCAGTCTTCCCGGCGGCATGAAGGATGTGCAGTTTTAGTTAAAAGACTGCTATTTTTTCATGTTTCTGCACTCTGAGCAGTTCCCCGTGCTGCTGCACGTGCTGCTCCAGTGCCCTGCTGGGGAAGGCACTGGCAGGTGCCAGACCCTCAGCCTGTGTGGGGTGAGGGAAGGGGACCCGTGCTGGGGCTGGAGAAAGGTGTTTGGGAGGAGGGCTGTGCAGAGCAGGTCCTGCCCGTCTCCTGCCCACTTTGCCCTCAGCTTTCTGTTCCATATCACAGGGTTGGGTGACGGTGGCCACAAGCACACAGTTGTGGCTAGAGGAGGTGGCAGGAGAGGTGAATCCCTGCAGCTGCAGCCATCCAGCTCCAGTGTCACTGCCAGGGCTGAGGCTGGAGGGCTCCTTGGAGCCCGGGCACACTCCCCAGCACCCCCAGGAAGGCTTCCACCACAGATCCCCCGTCCTGCCCTCCCTGAGGTGACATGCCAGCAGGTGCTTGGGGGGCTGCAGGGACCCCATTGCTATTCAAGCTGTTTGCCAGGCTTTGGCTTCACCGTAGCAGCCCCACTGGCTGTGCTGGCAGCCCAGCAGTCTCCTGATCCTGTCCCAGTCCCTGTGTCCTCCCTCCCAGGTGGGTTCTGGCAGGCAGCAGCTGTACATGCTGTCTGCTCAGGGCTGCTCTTCTGGAGCAGCAGCTGGAGCTTGGGTTTCCTGCTCTGAGATAATCTGGGGTGCTGAGAGCCTCTCCTGGCATTGAAACCTTCACACCTCTGATGGTTTGAGGTCTGTGGCCACGGCAGAGCTGAGTGTGGCTGCTGCCCAGTTTGGCCCAACTCAGCTGCGTCCTGCCTGGTGCTGGTCCTGTTCTCACCCTGCCTTCCTCCAGCCCTGGGTCCCATGGGAGGCTGCCCAGAGTGACATTGAGGAGCTGTCAAGAAAGAAAAGGTTGGAGTCAGGAGTAGAGAGAGAGAAAAATGGGTTTTATAAGAGTGATGGCTCTCTGTGGAGATGTGTCCAGGTGACTGCTGGGAGCCTGTGGATGGATGTTGGGACTCCCTGCTAGTGGTGTCAAACTGGTGGCTTGTGGAGCACCCTGGACCAGCACTGGCACTGTGCAGACAAGCAAAAAAGAACCTAAACCTTGGCTTTCTTGATTGAGGGACTTGTGGTCTAAGCAAACTGAAACCAGGGTGCAAGTCGAATTTTAAGTGGGTTTTGTTGTTGTTTGGGTTTTTTGTTGTTTTTGCTTTTTTGTTTGTTTGTTTTGTATGGTTTGGTTTTTGTTTTCTTTTTTTCTAAGAACATCTGATGTGCTGTAGGAGTCCTGATTGCTTAACGTTGGTAATTCTTGAGAAAAATATGTCCAGATTCACTTCGTTAGAGGTTCTCAGCTTGAATCCCTCTCCTATGCAATATTTCCCCACTGGTTTTTAGGCTCTTCCTACTGTTCAGGGTGAGTCCATGTCCTATTCCCTTCAGACAGTATTTGAATTATTCTGAATATTCTCTCTGCAGTCAGAGATTTCCCTGAGTCATACCTAAATATTAATAAAAGCCTAATGGTTTATGTTAAGGAAGGCAAGAGATAAAACTAGAGCCCTTTTATCACAGCCTTTAATGGCCTGAAAATGTCAGTTGTGTGGGAGCAGCTGCCAAATTTTGAGCCTATGAAGATGATGGCTAAGTCCCACAAATCAACAAGTTTGGAGCGGATTATCGGATGCCGGCTGTGTCATTTTCCCAGGACTCCAGGCATGCTGGAAGCCAACACTTTAATCCTCTCTGATATGATGTCTAAAAGGGGCTGGGCTCCCCTTGCCCTCCCTGCAGAGCTCCAGAGCTGCTGCAGCCCAGCACAGCCCCATGGAGGGCAGGGGCTCAGGGCTTTCCCCTCTGCACAGGCTTCTGACTCACAAAGCAGCTCCAGCTTTGCTTGAGAACTATTTTTAAGGTCACAAACACAGGATGCAGAAATCAGCGCATTTCATGGTTTTCCTGAGTGCTGCCTCACCACTCCTCTTCCTCCTTCTGTTTCCAGCAGACTTCCTTCCCGAAGGGACATCCTGCCTGCCCAGGGCTGGGGAGCTGTAATGGAAATTCTGGGAAATCGCTTTTTCTGCTTTTTTTAAGCCTGGGAACTCACACCATGAAGACAGCTGAACTCTTGAGCTCTGATGTGACTGGAAATCCTTTATCTCCATCCCATTTTGTTTCTGCAATTGCACTCACGGGTTAATATGACCAACCATCCTCTTACCTGACCCTTGGTTTAATTCCTTTGCATCACCTGAAATTTTGCAGCAATACCCCATATCTGAGTGTGCAGGGTGACAGCAGTGTGTACCCCTCCCTGCAGGCTGTGGGGTGACAGTGGTGCTGCTCAGCCAGGGCTGGCTGTGGCTGTCCCCAGCTTGAGCCCTGGGGGCATCACCATCAGCCTCAGAGTGCCAGAGTCAAATGTTTTGTGTGCAGAAGGTTTCATATCTACTCTCAGTCCATATTTCTGTGAGACACTGAGTAGCCAGAGCATGTCACAGGAAAATAGAGGCAATACAGTAAATGCCCACGAGGTGTTTCAAAATGCAGATTATAGAAAGAGATTGGTTTTGGAAGAAATTTTAATGTTTGTGTGTTCCCCACTTCAAGGAAGGGCAGCTTGATTGAAGATGGTGCAAGATTTAGCCCATTCCACGTGGAAAAAGCTCTCTATCCCAAACATCCAGTGCAATTCCCCAGCTGTAGAGAGTGCCTGGTGTCTGTAGAAGGATGTGGCTTGGCCATATCCTGTTTACTGTAGCATGAGGGAGTTAAACTGTCTCCTCAGTGCTGTGGGGTACAGGCAGCAGCAGCACAGCATGACATTCCTCCCTGGGACACGGGAGAGGAAAATACCATACGTCTCCTCCTGCCCATCCATCTGTTGGAAGAACTGATGTCATTTGAAGAAAGGTGTTTCAGAGGAAGGATGTGTGCAGCCCAAATAAAGCTTGGCCTGGGGTAGAATAGTTATATCCTGTTTACTGTGGAAAACACTTTGTGCTGATGTGGGACTGAAAGGCATGATTTATAAGCAGGCAGGTGCTGCAGATAAGGGACTTCCTGTGATTCTGGCCACCTGTGAGAAGAAGGGGCTGTGTCCAGCAGGCAGCGATGCCAGTCCTGACTCCTGTGATCCTCTGTGGAGAGAAGGGGCTGAGCATCCCTCAGTGTCCCAGGTGGCTGGAGGTGCCTCTGTGCTTCAGTTTTCCAGCAGAAAGGAACCTTGTGGTGAATATTGGTAAAGAGCAATGAAGAGGGGCTAGAGATAATCATCCCCAAGACAAATAATTAAACTCAAGTGCGTTTTTAAAGATCTGGCTGTGAAGGGAAGAAACCTTTAAATAAGAAACATGAATGGCTTGCCATGTCCTCTGTATAGTATAGAAAAGTGTCACCCAGTGACAGGGCAAATATACACACTTAGGACTGTGATTTTATTTTTTAATAGAATGAGATGTGATAAAACTTGAAAACACATTTACCATTGCATCTACACACTTGTTCTTTTGTCTTGATCCACTGTGCATGGAACTGCCACAGGGAGGGTTACAGCATGGTCACAGCTTTTCTGAGGCTAAACCTGGCATGGCACCATAGGTGATGTGGTAATGGCCCTGGAAACGTGCCCATCCTTTGAACAGCTTCAGTTGTACCCCTGCAGCTCAGAAGCTGCTGCAGGAGTGACAGCAGGTGAATTGTTGGCAATGAGACTGCTGTGATGTTCAGGTGTTGTTGAATCCATCCAAGTTGTCCAAGAGAAATTACATGAAAATCTCAGAGGATGTGGGGTGAGAGGGGTCATAAATCTTGGGTGTGTCTTGGCAGGGTAGGAGGAATATGAGGCGTCAGTCCTGCTTGCAAATGCTGCTGCCATGCAGCAATTGCTCTAATTAATTTAGCACAAAAGAGTTAAGTCTGTCCTCTTGCTTTGGGCCAAACAAGCCAAATGCCTCCTCACAGACATGGCACGTCCTTCACCACTGTCCTCTGCCTTTGCCCTCTGGTACCTGACAGTGAATCCACGTGGCAGTTCCGACACCAGCCTCGTGCCCCATGTGCCAGCCCTTGCAGGGCAGCTCCTCTGCCAGGGCCAGTCGCCTTTTCCTGTTCCATGACTCGGCAGCGAGGGGCTTTAGGAGGGCAGAGCAGGGCTTTAGGAGTGCAGTCTGACCCCCCTGTGCCCGAGGAGGGGTGGAGGGGAACCCACTGATGTTTGTGCAGCCCAGTGATATCTGTGTCTCTCCACAGCTGCAGCCGGAACAGCTGGACTGTGGAGCTGCCCATCTCCAGCACCCACTGGCCATCGTGCACCCCATCACAGCCACCCCCATCTTCACCTACAGTGGCCTGACAGCTGTGGCAGTGGCCAGTGTCAACAACTACACCGTGGCATTCCTGGGTACAGCCAGTGGAGGACTCCTGAAGGCAAGTGGGGCCTGGCAGTGCCAGCGTGGGGCAGCAGGGCTGGGGGACAGGGTGGGTGTCTGTACTTCCCCTTCCAGCACCTTTGGTGTGCCTGTTGGTGACTTGGTGTGAGCACCTGCTTCCATCAGGCAATGAAGAAGTCACTGGGTCCTGCCACAGCCTGGGTGGTGATACACACACACTGTCTGGTCACTCTTAATTACTGCAGGATGTTTTTGATGAACCCTGTGCTGGAATTGCTATTGTGCAGCATTTAATTGTTAACAGCTCTTCTAATGAATTCTCCCTCTGAGCTGCTGGCTTTTGAAGACTCCGTGTAGACAGGGAAATCACCAAGAGATGCCTCCTCACAGCTGAGTCCAAGGCAGGTGTGAACCCATGGTGGAGTCTGTTATAAATAATGTGCCAGGGGCGATGCAGGGCAGTGCAATGTCCTGGCTCTGGAGCCAAGGTGCAAGGCTAAGCTCTCAGTAACTTCAGTGCCTGGAGTTTGCCAAGGAAAGTTTTGATTCCAGGCAGCCACAGCAGTTTGGTGTATTCTGGCATCAAAAGTCCATAGAGGAGAAGGAGAAAGGCCCTGGAGCAGAGGCAGCTGATACCTGTTTTGTCTTTGCCTGGGGTGAGCGGTGCATAATGTGGGATATTGGATAAAAATGCTTGGAGAGAAGAGAACTGATCCAGTCTCTTACCCTGCACCCAAACGCTCCTGGCAGGAGTGTGGGAACGATCACAAAGGAACTCCCTGCCTTGATTTTTGCCTGCGGGGACAGGTAATTTTGGAGGGTGAGAGGGAGCTGGCCCCAAGCCGGGTGCAGTGGGATGTGGGGCACATGCCACACGCAGAGCTGCCTGTTCACACGGCATTCACAGCTCTGCTCCATTATCATCTCGGAGAGAGCAGCCTTATCTGCAGCACCTCCATTACAGAGAGGCTCCTGGCTACCCTTTGCTGGGATAATTTGCTCAGATAGCTGTAATCTAATTCTACAACACAGCTGCATAACCAGAAGCCCTTTTACCTTCGGGGCTCCTTGCTCTCTGGCACGGGACACAAGATACTTTGTGTGAGTTATCATTCAGATTTGCTGCCTGAGAAAAGACAGCAGAAGGGCAGAAATAGTGCTCACCCAGCTCCTGCCAGCAGCAATTAGGACTGCCAGGGGCACGCATGGGGAATTAATCTGATTCTGCGCCTGCAGGCAGGCATTTGGTGGGGGCCAGTGCCACTTCTAGCAGTCATGAGAGGGACAGCAGCGCTTGGGCAGCACAGCCAGGGCAGGACATGCCAGGGCACAGTGCTCTTGAGTGGAGCAGCAGGAGAGAGGGGTCTGACCTGGTGAGACTGCACATGTTCAGACACAGTGCTGTGGTGGGGTTACCCACCCACCTCATGTCCTCCAGCCTGCTCCAGCCTGCTGCACTGGGAGCACTGGTGCTTGCTGCCCCTGTGCTCTGCAGGGACTCTCCCACAGGGCCTGCAGCCCCTCAGGTGCAGAGTGACCTTGCCCAGGAGGCAGAGGGACCACAGGACAGGCATCTGGAAACAGCCACGTGTGGAGCACATCTCAGCAGGAATGGAGAGAGAATTTTGCATCAGAGGGTGTCGGGGCTCAGTTCTTGGGCATCTTGGTGATCCCAGGGAAATCATTAAGCTTTTCACCAGCTTTTAAAATGGGCACAATGGCAGTTCCCTGCTTTTTCTGCATAGCTTGCAGTGCTTGCATATGGTTCTTAGCAGAGAGAAGCTCTTGATTTGAGCCTGTGCTGTCTTACCGGGGCATGTCAGTGCTGCTACAGTGTAAGAATTAATTAACCTATGTTAATTAATTAATCCAGACTTTAGAGAGCAGAAGCATGCTTGGTTCTTTCAATTATTGCCTTCCCTTGCTAGTAAGGAGGCAGGAATTTTCCTCAATCCCTTTCTGTTTTAAGCTGAAAAGTGACTGTCACGAGAAATTGTGTAGCCCCATTGTTATTTCCTCTCAGCAATGCCACATTTAATTTACTGAGTTCTCAAGTCAAATGCCAAGACATTCAGACATCTGAAAGGCAGGCTGATGCTGTGCAGCCTCCTCCATCACTGCCAGCACTTCAGCTGGTGATTCACGAGGCAAGGTAGGACTCGGTGCTCTCGTGGCAGCTGCCAAGGTCTTCTGGAGGCAGCAGGGATAGAAGCTTCTCTGGCCTGGAGTGACAACACTTATTTTTCAAATATGCAGGGAGCAGGGGATGCCATGCTGTACAGCCCTGATTTTCACTGTTTTTCATTAAGCTTTGGAAACTCGCTGTTCTCCCTACAGAAATGTGCATATGTATGTGATGAGGGCTGAAGGCTGGTGCCACTTGCATTAGAGAACTGGAGGAACACTACTGTGGCTGCTGGACCCAGCTGAGCAATGCTGCTGGGGGTGCTGGGTGCAGCCAAGCAGGGCTAGAGCCCCAGACCAGGAGCTCTCCAGGCAGCCCCTCAAACAGGGTGTCTGGGTCCTGCATCACTGGGCAGGGCTGGGCCTTTCTGGGCCATGGGCTGCCTGCCCAGTGGCACAGAGTTGGCTTTCCAGGAAAGCTCTGTGTGTGGAGCTTGCAGAGTGGGCAGAGGGTCACAGTGCTTGACAGTGTGGGGCATTGCTGGGTACCACTTTGGTTCTTGTTTATACCTAGGAGAAATAATCTTTCCAGTGTATGAAAAATGGTCTCAGTGAGTGACTTCTTCTCACTACAGATTAACCTGGACAGTACCATGAAGGTTATTAGCAGGAGATCCATTTCAGTGGCTTACGGAGAGCCTGTTCACCCCATCATGCAGTTTGACCCTTCTGATCCCACCTATCTCTACCTGATGACCTCCTACCAGGTGAGATCTTCAGTCCTCAAGAAAACAGTCCTTTGAGCACATCATGCATTTGATTTAGCGCTGAGCTGGGAGCAGGAAGGGACAGTAAGATTCCCTTTAACATTAATGGGCACAGACAAGAATTGCAGCTTTGGCTGGGATGTCAAAGGACTTTCTGGAGAGGTACCTGTGCCTCTGCTCTTCTGTGTGGGATGGTCACACCACGCAGCCTGGCTTGTCAAGTGTATGTGGTGGCCAGGTGGACAGGAGACTGAAAGGTACTGAAACCAACTGCACTTATGGGAGTGCAGAAATAAGCAGATGTTGTTCCTGTACAGAAACCCCAAGACGAGAGTACATGGTCTTTAGGGAGACTTACAGGAGATCGTACAGACAAAAAGTCTGTCTGTCAGAAGTGGTCCCTGGGGAGGTTTCTGCTCAGCACTCAGCAGGAGGGCTCTGCAGAGACCTGGAGAAGCCACAGCAGGTACAGACAGACAATCTCATCTCCATCAAGGGAACAGAGGAGGAAGATGAGAGCTGAGCACTCCAGGCGCTGCTGGTTTGTCCTGAATTACATTTTAATCTGTCAAAACAGATGCACGGCCACAAATGTTATATATTGTATTTGTATTTTCCAAGCCCTAATTCCATGCAGATCACTCATTATCATTCACAGACCCCTCCCAGGACACCTCTTTAGCTGATGGCTCTGACTGTCTCATCTCAGTCCCCAGCTGGGCTGTACACCCTGCTTGGGCTGATCAAACACTCAGTGTGGTGCTTGTGGTGCCTCCTCTGACTGCTTCTTTCCCAATAAATCAGATGAGTTAATTTTTCTTTGGTGGAATTAACATCCTGGGAAGCTCCCCAGGACTTGTCAGAGGTGGGATGGGGTTCCTGAGCCCCACAGGGCCAGGGAGCAGCAAAGTGCTGTGGGGTAAGGTGGGGATCTGACCAAGGAGCTCAAGAGTCTGGAGTGTGTTTGCCTGGTGCGAGCTCAGGGCTCTTGGCACCTCACATTGTCAGTCTGTGATGGACCAGATCACTCAGGTTTCCTTCCCAAATATTTAGAGATCAGAGGAGGACAAAGCAGAAACAAACACGTGCTTTCCCCCCAACTGCTCCTGCCAAGCGAGTCCCCAGAGATACTTTGATTTGTTTACAAATCAAGGTTTCTAGAGTGATGCTGCTTTATGATTGTTGTGTAAATAGCCAGAGAGCACTGGGATCAGCCTGGAAAGGAGCTTTCTACAGGTCTGGATGAGAGCTTTTCACAGGGAGGGACAAGCCATGTCCATCTGACACCCCTGAAAGGTGCAGTGTGGCTCTCCATAGCCTGGCCATCACACGGCTCCTGCCATGGCACTGCCTGACAAGGAGCGGCCCAGCCCAGCTCAGCCCAGCTGGCTCTGCCTGCTGTGGGGCACCCCAACCCTCGGGTGTCCTCCCTGCCCTGGCACAGGCTCTGGGGGTCCCCAGAGCACAGCACCCACCCGTGAGCGATGCTGGGGTCTGCTCCCTCTGCTGCTCAGTGGGGCTGCTCCATGCCAAGGGTGCCACAGCCAGGACACCGGTGTCCCATCCCCAGCTGGGCGGGTGTTGCTGTGGTGCTGTGGGACATTTGGGAGCAGTGGTGCTGTAGAACATTTGGGAGCAGTGGTGCTGTGCTGTTGTCGTGCAGATGACCCGGGTGAAGGTGGCTGCCTGCAGCCAGTACTCGACGTGCACAGCGTGCCTGGGTGCTGCCGATGCCTACTGTGGGTGGTGCACCATGGAGACCAGGTAGGACCAGCCGTTCTTGGTGTGTGTCGCATGTCCTTGGGCCCTCAAACCCAGGAGAGAATTGCTGGTGTCTTTTGTACTTCCCTGTAGTCATGCTACCATCGGTCTTTGTCCATTCCTTATGAAATATGTGCTGTTAAAAGCAATTGCTTCTGGCCCAAACCATGGGGATGCTCTTCAGAGCGAGGATTTCACTGTAGCTGCATTGCCACAATATGTGCCAGCATCCAACCATGGGACTGGGACAGCCCACACCCTGTGAAAGACCAGCTTTTCCCCTTGCAGCTCTCATCTGTGAGCAGGAGAAAGTCACACTCAAAAAGGGATATTCAAAATTAGGTTCTGTGTTTGCAAACTGAAGATTTTGAACAAAATGTCTCCTCCTCAGTTTGGGTTCAGCCTGGCCTTCTCCTGCCTGCCTCAGTCCTGGTGCTCTGCTGGTGCTGTGGGAGTATGTGCTCTTATCGTGGCAACCAGACACTTTAAATACAGCAGCAAATGTTGAGGCTCAGCTGCATGGATGGAGGAAAAAGATGCAGACACAGGATTTTCTCAGGATTTTCTCTCTCAAGGAACTCAACATTTTTATCACCTGTTCTAAAACTCCCTACTCATGAGCTGTTCCTTGTGTTGCAGGTGTTCTTTGCAGCATGAGTGCACCAACTCCACCGGGGCCAATTTCTGGGCGAGTGCGAGTGAAGGAGTGCAGCAGTGCCCCTCCATGACCATCCTGGAGCCCGAGATCAATATTGACAAAGAGAACCCGGTGCGTTCGATGCCAATACCAGATCAATCCCCTGCCATGCCCATGGAGCCGTTACCTGCTCTGGGGCTGGTGACTCTCTGTGCTCCTCCAGCAGAGCAGTGTAAGCTCCACAAGGCTCCCATGAAGTGCTCTGTCAGCCCAAGGCTCCGAGGGCTGGGGGTGACCTCCTGCACCCTGGAGCCTGGGGCAGGCTGGATGCCAAGCCTGTGGGCAAGCAGGACCTGGAGCTCTGCAGCAAACACACAAGGGAGGGTCACAAAACCTCAGACACAGCTGATCGGCTGCAGACAGCTGAGCCGACTCATTTTCTGCTTTTGTGTTGTTGCTATCTTTAACTATTTTAGTTTTATTTTAGACGTTTTCATCAAAATATTTTTTGTTTCAAGACAGACTCTCTGTGGGTTTGTTTTGGAGTTGTCTACCCTCTGAAAAGCCTCTAAAATGTTGAAAAATTCTGAGTATAATCTTCTGTGATAATAACTGATTTTTTTGTCTAATATAGGCCCTGATAATACAAATAAATGGAACTATCCCAAACCTGAATGGAACAAATATTTCGTGTGACTATGGAAACGGCATCTACACGGTAGCCAGAGTTGCTGGAGATTATGTAAACCAATTTATTTACTGCAGTTTGCTTCCACGTGAGAAATACCCAGCATTTCCTAGTGACCAAGGTGTGTAGTGGCAAACAAGCTGAATTCCTTCTAACCACTTTTGTGGACATAATTTTTAATAGACTTTTTTTCTTTTTCCATTTGCATGTGCAGATAATGCATACAGGGATGAAAATCCCAAGGCTGCTTCTCTTTTACAGGG
Source organism: Campylorhamphus procurvoides (assembly GCA_013396655.1). NCBI lineage: Eukaryota > Metazoa > Chordata > Aves > Passeriformes > Dendrocolaptidae > Campylorhamphus > Campylorhamphus procurvoides. The sequence goes on from WBMV01008149.1 coordinate 55,523, forward strand.
ACATGACTCTGAAGTGTAGGAGTTCCCCCCTCTTTACATGAATTGACAGTATTTTAGATCCATCAGGTTTTGCTTTAAACATCAGAATTTAAATGCCAGTTAATGTACTTATTTTTATCTGATTTGAGTTTCTGCTTTAGATTTAGTAAGTTCTAAGCCAAAAATGTTTTAGCTGTGGGCAAATAATGTTTCTCCTTATATTGATATTTTCAGTTGCTTTGGTTAATTTCCCTTCAAAGCACTGCTGCCTTTTGGGAGAAGCTCTGGAGAAAGAGCAAGTGGGTGCCTAGAGGCTCAGGAACTCTTAGCCCCCTGTTTGAAATTCAAAGTCAGAGGTGTCACCAAAGGGGATGCTGCTCTCCAGGCTCCCTGGAGCTGCCTCTGGAGGGGGGAACACCTGTGGATGGAGTTCATGTTGGCTGAGCTGATGGCTGAGCTGACCAGATCTGGAGTCAGCCCTTCTTGTAGCACCTTCAGAGAAGTTCAGTGCTTCATTCCAGACTTGAGAGCTTGTTAAATTCTCATCCTTTGAGCCTGCAGTGAATGAGCTATTGAAGATGGCTGACTTCAGCAGGGAGAGAATGAGCCAGTCCTTTTGAAAATCCCACTTTTCCTAGGCCCGTTTGTAAAGCTGCGTTGTTTTTCTCCCCAGCTATCCAAAGATCATTAACTGCTCTGTATTGTTGGTTACAGCAATGTCCAAATGAATTTCTGGAATCCAATGCACTGATTTATTGTCCATATTCTGAAAGAGGCATTGTCTCTTCTCCCTGGTGCTTATATGGCAAAATTGCAAAGAAAAAAAATTAAGCAGTTTGGGGGGGATGGGAGGTGGTGTGGTATCTTGAGCAGCCAAAAAAGGGATTTCCACTCTCCTCTGCGGGTTTGTTGTCATGGGGAAAGTGAGCGAGGGTTTAAAACATGATAACTAACATGTTTTAATTACCACATTTTTTAAAAATATAATTTAGCACCAACTGTACGTGACGACAATAATTGACTCTGCTAATTAACACTTGCACAACACACTGGAATTTTATGCTAAAAGTCACAATGTTCTTTCCTGTGAGAGTGGTGTAAAGGGGTGATTTAACAAGGAAGAGCTGAAAGTCAGAGGGCAACGGATGGCTGGTCCAAGCTCTGAAATGCAGCCTGGAGGAAGCCCCAGAGCAAACAAATCAGATTTAGCCCTTGTTTTCCCAAGAGTATGTCTTGTCTACTGATTGTGAGCATGAGCAAGGAGCTTTTGCAACCCAATATTCTTTGGCTTAATCCTCTCAGACCACGTGGTTGTCGAAACTGCTCTCCGGGTCAACAGCAAAAACATCATCCAGGCCAATTTCACCATCTACGATTGCAAAAGGACTGGAAACATTTACCCGAAGAGAGCGTGAGTGACCCGGTGTGGGGACGGCAGGGCCCCCATGGGCAGGGCAGGGTGGTACGGAGTGGTTTGGGGATGGTTTGGGGATGGAGGGTGCCAGCACACAGCTGGGCAAGGATTAGGGGTTAATGGGAGAGCACAGCCCTGCCAGTGGGTGGCTGGGCCCCTGGGCAGGATTTGGCAGGATTGGGGGGGATGCAATGCCAGGCGTTTACAGAGGAGGGTCTTCGTGCAGTCTCAAGCCATCTGGACATGTTGGGTTTCTTTTAAACATGAATAATATTTTTATAGAGAGCTTGTTCTGTTAACCCTTCAACAGCAAAGCCAGCCTCCCCACCAATCCTGGGGGGCATCTGTGGGGCATTGGGGGAAGAAGGAACATTCTCTCTTGCCCCTTCCAACCCTGGGTGGGAGCAGCCACGTACCCCCATCAGCAGGATGGGCTGGAGAGGGACTGTGGTGCACTCACCCAAATGCATCCACCTCTCAGGAGTGTAACAGCAGGGTCAGACAGCAGGGACTCTGTGTCTTACCCACTGGCACTCCCTGCCTGTGCAAACAGCTGGGAGAGCCTCCATCAGGCCTGACCTGCTGGGGCCCCTGGAGAGACAGACAGAGGGAAAGAGCATTTTGGGGGGAAAAGAGTTTTATGCTAAGCAGGAGGGGGTGGCTCCTGGTGTACTGTGGCCTGGGGCTGGGAGATGTTGTCTAGGGATGTGGGCTCTGCCCAAATTGCCTGCTGGTTCCCAGGGAGAGGAGGAGAGGGAAATTCAGCACCTGCCATTGGTTTTTCCGGGCACCACTGCAGGCTAAATAGTGTGAAAATGGGTTGCAGGGCCTGGGTGTGGCTCCTCTGAGCAGCTTAAACTGCTTTTCTCCCCATGCTTTTGCCATGCCAGGTGTACGAGCTGCCTCTCGGCCAAGTGGAAGTGCCACTGGTGCCCCTCCACCTACACCTGCGTCTCCAACCACTCGCAGTGTGAGGACGCGCTGCAGATGAAGGTGAGGGCATTAAACTGCTGCTCAGGATCTCAGCCCCTCTGGCAGCAGCTGGCACTGGCCACGGCTTGTGCCATCTGGAGTTGGGACACCCTCCTCAGCTGGTGTCCAGGGGAGGGATGTGCACAGGGCAGGTGAAGCTGCAGCTGTACTGTGCCGTGCTGTGCCATGCCCAGGCATGCATGGGGGGAGGCTGGAAGGCTGCCTAAAGCATTCACCTGTCCTGGTTCCCCCAGTGGGCTCTGTCCCTTGGCTCTCCATCACTTCTCATATCTGGAGCAGTGCTGCTTCTCCACATCCTGGGCTGCCTGGGTTTCAGTATGGGAAACACAGCCACACTCCACCATTCTCTTTGCTCTCATTCATGGTTGTTCTATGTTAATAACATGCTGGAGCACCATTGCTGGTGCTTGTCTAGAGGAAAAAATCTCCCCTTTCCAAATTGCAGCCTTAATAACTGAGGCTCAGTGTGTTCCTGCTTCTGAAATTTAAATTGATGTTAATTTAAATAAAATTGGCTTTTTAGCAATCAGTCTGCCGTAGAGCCAAGCCAAGCTTTTACACTGTAAATTGAATATCCCTTTAGCAGTGGTGCTTTGCTCTTGCCTCAGCTCTTCAGTGGTCCCCACGCTGGTCCCTGGGAGGAGTTTGGCCCCGTGTCAGATGTCCCACCCTCAGCGCCGGTCTGACCCCTCCAGTGGTAGGGGATGTGGGTGGCTGTGAGCAACACACTGCAGCTCCACATGATTGTGTCTGGTGTGAGTGCCTGGGAAATGGAAATGGAGATGGCAAAGTCCGTGCTGGATGGCAGCTCCCAGCACTGCAGAGGGGACTGTCAAATCAGCTGTGCCTCCCTGGGTGTACCCAGGTGTTCTAGGGAAGCACCTTCTGCTTTGTGCACTTCCCAGGCTCCAGCATCTGGGATGGGTGCTGGGCACTTGAAAACCCTCCCCATGGTTGCTCCTGTGGGATGTCTGCCCCGTGCTGGGGCACAGGGAGCTGTGCTGGAGGTCTGGCATGTGCCAGGCTGCTGGGGCAGTGGGTGCTCATGCTGTGTGTGCTGCCAGGCACTGGCACTGCTGCTCGGGGCAGGGGCTTGGGGTGCCAGTCCTGGCAGTGCCATCAGGTGCCATCAGGGCTGTGGGATTGGCTGGGCACTGCCCTGGGTTAGTCCCAGATCAGCAGAGGACCACCTTTTATCGTCTCCAGTGTCCTGCTGCAGAGGTACAGCTGGGCTGGATCCTCCCCTAGTTAGGCATGCCTCTGTTTTCCCCCTGTGCCTCCCGCTGATCCCCGTGAGCAATGCAGGCTGAGGTGCTGCTCTGTAGCCCAGGAAACACGGTGTCTCTGTAAACACGGGAGCCTCTCGGTGCAGTCAGAGCTGTCGGTAAACAAACCAGTGCTGGTGCGACTGCACCTGAGCGCAGCTCCACTGGGAAGGAGGCGTCGCACCGGTTCCATCCCCAGCATCTTAAACACGCAGACCTTCGCCCTGATCCACATGCAAGGGTATAATCAGCTGGAAGCTTTATTTCTGGTCGCTTGTGAACAGCAGGAGAAGGAGCTGCAAGAGGACAAGTTAATCAGTCCTCTAAAGTATATTTCTCTGGGAAGCTGTGCCAGCTCCGGTGACATGCAAGGACACACCAGGCCATGGGAGGTTTTGCATGAATTTTCAGTTGTAGCCCTGCTGGTTGTATTTTAACTCTTTTGATTCCCCTGGAAGAGGCTCGAGACTGAAATCTCTTCCCAGTGCTTTGCTTTGGTGTCTTGCTTCCCTTATCATGTGCATCTCTGTTATTTAATCTCCTTGTTCAGGCAGCACCAACTGTGCATAGTTAGATGAGCATCCTGACAGAAATAAAGCATGTTTTCCGCAGACAAATAGGCACTTCCCTGACCCATAGGTAGGTCTGGGGCGGGCAGGAGAGAAACGTCTCCCTCGCTGTGTGCAGGGTCCCAGAGGTGTGTCTAGCCCCAGGGATGTGTCTGGACAGGTATCCTGGCACTGGGAGGGCGAGCTTGGCCTCTCGTTGGAGTAGCAGCAGCACTGGCATCAGTGGAATCACAGCAGGGTAACCTTTAGTGCAAGCGAGGGGAGATCTTGCTGCTGCAAAGGATTCTGCATAATGGACCGAGTACTTTGTTGTCTTTTACCCTGATGGCTCCTCCCCAGGCACAGACATTACTCGGGATGTACCCTGGGGCCACACAGAAGCTGGCTTCATTCTTGCTGGAGCTTTGCAGTGTGATTTACATCTCATGAGAGAACAGGACAGGATTGTCATATAGGCTGCAATTCTGAGTCAGCTCCAGTGTCTGAGACATCAGTTTAAAATGAGAACAAAAGTAGGGGGACAGATGACCTCTTAAAATAATTTTTCAACTTAATTTAAGCCTTTCACAACAGCTGCTCTACTGCTGCAAGCCCCTCAGAGATCCCCTGTGGCTCACTGTACCCTCCCTACACACACACACAGGACCCTTGTGGTCTGTGGGGCTGCCATGCAGAATGGAGACCCTGGAACACAGACTGTCATTGGGGGCTGGCAGGAGTGCACGGCACAGTGGATGGGACATGGCAAGAGAGGGTCACACTGGCAGATCTGCCATTGGGGGTGGCAGTGCCTCCTTTCAGTGCCACTCCAGCCCTGTCACTGCCAGAGCAGCAGCTGAGGGTGGATATGCAGTCACTGTGTACCTGGCAGTGCCTGTTTTCCAGGGAAATGAATCTTACCAGGGACCCGATGTACCCTCTTGCCTTGTCACTGAGGATGCTCATCATGCACCCAGTTAACCTCTTTTTCCCTTGGTTTTGTACCTTACAGAAGAAAGTTGACTGTCCTCGAATTGTACCTTCCCCTTTGGAGCCAATGCCCACGGGAGTGTCTCGGGACATCGTGATCTCACTGGCCAATGCGACCTTCTCTAAGGTAAAAGAGTTCTGAGAGGGATTGGGAAGGTTCAGGTGTCTGGGGGAAATAAAACTCGGGTCCCTTGTGGGTCTTTGCTCCATGCAGAGCACGCTGGTGTCACACTCTCCTGGCACTGTGTGCCAGCCTGGCCCCAGCACCCACACTGAGGAGTGAAAAGCACAGCCCCGAGCTGGGCACAGGGAGCCTGTGCTGGCAGAGCCAGTGCTGAGTACAGCACGTGGTTTAACTTAACTTCAGGTCATCACTGAAAAGTTTGTTTGGTGTGAAAAAGGCCTTTCTCTCAAATTTTCTGACTTCCAAGTTGTAACAGGGTGACAAACAGGAGTGAACATTGAGTGGTGCCTCCTGAGATTCACTGCACACCAGAAGGAACCAGAGGAATTCGGGGCAGAGGGGCTGGGTACTGGGAAAATGCTTGAGTAAACTAGAAAGCCTCCCTGAGTCATTTGGGGTCAGTTCAGCAGTGCCCATGGGGCTGGGTTTGCTGTGCCTCTGCAGATGATTCCCACCCAGTGGGCAGCCAGGCAGCTCCTTGTTCTGCAGGGGAGAAGAGTTTTGGAAGTGCTGGTGGAGCTTTTCCTCAGTGCCAGGGTCCTGGGGCTGCTGCCAGGGACTGTGGGGCACTGCTCCCACTGCACTTCCTGCCCTTGGTGCCCACTGGGGCAGAGCAGACCCTCCCACCCAGATGGGGGGGTCTTTTCCTGCACAGCTCCAGTCTCTGGGGAGGATATGCCATCTGCAATCAGCAAAACAGGGTGAGAAATCCTTCTTCCTCTCTGGATGCTGGAGGTGGCTGAGGAGGAAGCAATACCACAAAGAACCCATAGGAAATGGAGTCAGCAGGAAAGGGGCCGCAGTACTTCTGCTCTGGGGCAGCTGGAGGGGCTCTGGCAGTGTGGCTTCCTTCCACCACCTTCCTCTCCCTGTCCTGGAGTGCCAGCTGGGATTCCTTCTCCTCCCCCTCCACAGGAACTCACGAGTGCTGCTGGAGCTGGGAGCCCTGGAGACACGTGCCTTTTCTGCAGCAGGGCACTCTCCAGAGGGCAATGAGGCCAGGGGTCTGGGCAGCTGCAGAGCCAGAGCTGTCTGGGTGCAGGGGGTGCACTAGGCAAGATTCTGCCTGTGTGTTCACTGAGCCAGCAGCTCCCTCCAGGAGTCTGGGGCTTCCTTTCATGTCTTTTATCAGATCTGCCAGTTTTCAAAGGGTAGTTGGACCTCAGTAGTGATGGAGCATCAACCTTTTCAGAGGTAGGATTTTTTCCTGCAGGATGGAAGCACGGCAGTAACTTGGGGCAGGATATCATCCTTGTGTTATCAGGAAAACAGAGCAGAAATCTGTCTTTGAAACGTTCTCCTGGCTGGGTCCTCATTTGAATTAGAGATTTTCTCTGTATAGTTGTTAGAAGGAGGAGGAAGGTGACTTTGAGCCCAAGTCATAGGCTGGTTTGGACAAGGCAGCTTGGAACAACAGTGGCTCTTGCTCTGCACTGCAGCGTGAGCTCCAAACAGGCCCAGGCACAAGAAACCCCAGTACCCTGCTCTTGGGGTCATGAGAGCCCAGCCAGGCACAGCTCCTGGTCAGCACGTTTGCAGTTGGGTTCTGTTCTCCTGGTTCACTTGGACACAGTTCAGGTACCGACAGCAGGACCAGGGTAGGATGCAATGCCTGCCTTATCGGCTGGCAGATGGAGAACTGCACAAAACATTTGCTGCAGCCATTCTGCCCTTGTCTTCCTTCTCCCAGGAGACAGCTCTGGAGTGCCATTTTGGGACAGAGAGGACATTTGAAGCCCGATGGGTGAACTCCTCTGCCGTCGAGTGTGTACATGTGCTGGTGAGTTGGGGGGTGAGACTGCAAGCCCTGCTTCCCCCTTGGTGAGAACTGTCCAAGGGCAGGGAGGGTCTCACCCCCAGCCTCCCTCTTGGCAGTGGGACACCACTTGCCCTCTCTTTCCTGCTTGCTGGGTTCACCCTTCCAGCCAGAGCCTCTCTGTGTGTGCTGATGCTGGCAGGGCACTCGTGCATCACAGGTGTTGCATTCCCAACTCCATGGGGATCTGCAGGAGCTTTGACCACTGCTCCCCTGGACTTTGGAAAGGAACTGCTTGTTTGCCTTTCTAAATGGGGAGAGTTCAGTTCAGGCAAAAAATTTGGCCACCTTTCAGGGTTGCTATTTCTGTAGCTTTTATTTTGAACAAGGAATTGGCCTCAGAAAATGCTGTGCTGCTCACAGAAGATGTGTGTGGTTTTCGGAGGGCAGACTGCACACTCAAAATGCAGTGAATGTTTGGACTTCCACCAGTGGGAATATTGCAAGTGGGAGCTGGAGGGGAGCACTTTCCCATCACGTCACCTGTGTCGCAGCTGGCACTGAGAGTGCTCAGACAGGCCAGGCTGTTCGTTTTCCTGTCCATTTCTGCTAAAAATAGCAGAAGCCAGGGCTCTCACTACAGCGTGTGCTGTGTCCCTGTGTCCTTCAGTGGCACCTCAGCAAAAGGATTAAAACAAGAGTCATCCTGCTCCTTCTGCTAAAGACGAGACCCTGGTGTTTGGGGAAGAAGTAGTCAGAGAAGCCTCACAAGGAAGGTTAATCCATGTAGTGTTGTGTGTATGGAACCTCCCATTTTACTAGATTTCCTAAGTTTTCATTTGTTTTTTGTGTGCAGCTCCACACATCAGAAAAAAGCCATCACTTCCCAGTGAACCTCCAGCTGAAGGACAGACCAGACAGATTTATTGACAGTCCAGAGATGATGACAGGTCTGACTTGAAAATATGTTTATGCTCCTCTCATCTGGTCGGCTTGAATGTGTCTCAAACCCAGACAGAGTTTATGGGTGCAGGGTAGGGACCATGGCTCTGCCAGGCACACCTCAGTCCGTTCTCTCAGGCACATGACAAAAGCACACTTACCCTGATGCTCCCTGTGAATGTGAGCCCAGAGCCCACCTGGGCACTCACAACGTCCCCTTTTACAGCCAGGGAAGGTCCAGCCCCATTCGTGAGTGCAGGCAGCTCTTGGTCACAGCAGAGATGTGGGGTGTCCCCAGGGCCAGGGAGCAATTCCTGCCAGAGGTGAGGAGAGGTGGAGCAGGGCTCTTCTCTTAGCTCTCACAGGAGTGTGGCATCGAGGTTCCACATGCTGTGAAAATTGATTCTACTTTTTGCCTCCTATATTGACAAAGAATAAAATGTCTAAGCACGTTTTATTCCTGCCCTGCTCTCTGTCTCTGGGAAGAATGCTCCGATTCCCAAAAAAGCCCTTGCTACAGCAGCAGGCTGAGGAAGGCAGGGAGGTGGAGTGTGCTCAGATGAGGAGCCAGGCAGGACGAGCCCAGTGGATCCCAGAGCCAGGCGTGCACAGTGGTGCTGCTCTCTGTGTAGCCAGAGGTTTGGCAGTGCCCCTAGCCAAGCTAGTTATAAATGTGGGCATTTTTTATAGTGTCTTTAATGAAATCACTGATAATAGTGTTTATGATTTTAGTATTTATTAGCTTTTATTGTACACTGTGTTTTGTTAGTCCACTGAAGGGATACCAGCTCTGCTGTTGAGTGGAAGACCACACAGTGTAACTGGGTGGGGGAACTGCAGACAATATGGACTAAGCTTTGTTTTGTGGAGAACAGGAGAGCCCCTCGGTACCAGTGATGTTTTGTCAGCATGGCACAGGCAGGATGTTCATGCTGGTGATGTTTCAGTAGCACAGCACAGCGGAGCACTGAGGCTGAAGGACTTGTTAGCTGCTCATGAAGTGCCTTGAGATGCTCCTGTGAGCAGAAGTGCCAGATGTGACTGTTTCTGTGTTTTATGTTTGCCTGCAAAGTCTCCTCTGGGGAAAGGGTGTGAAAGCCAGGTTTCCTGAGCGTTTCTGGCTGTTATCTCAGCGGATACCTCCAGTGGCAGAAGTCTTCAGGCTAGAGAGGAAATGTAACCCGGGGCACCAGCTAATGGAGAGGTGAAGGCTGGGTAGGAAAAAGATGTGAAAGCTGAGCTGAGCAGATCTGAAGGGAGAAGTCCATGAAAGGGGCCCATGGTCACAGGGGGAAGGAAAGGAACTGTAAACACTGTACAAAGCACAAATCACCCCATTTTTGTCAGTGAAAAAGCAATATGATTGCTTTGCTGGAGGGATGGAGCCAGCTTTGCCAAGGAGCTTCCCATGTGGATGCTGAGAGTTAGAAATGTGTAGCATAAATTGACAAAAGATCTGAGTTTGGGTGTAGTTTGTTTTTCAAGGGGAAGAAAAAGGAAAAGAAAGTGCTAAATTATATTGCAGTGAGAACAAGCACCCAGGCCTTCTGGGGAATGTGCAGGATGGCAGCCAAGTGCTGCCTCGTCTCGCTGTTTGGGCAGGCTGCTCTGCTCATTCACTGGGTTTTGGGTGTTGGGGATTAATGTAACCGGGGTGGTGGGAGTGTGTGGGGGGGTTTGCCTCGGGCTAAGCAGAGCTGTGCAAGCCTCAGGCCCAGAGCTCACCCTGTCTCCTGTCTCTGCTGGCTCAGTGGAGGTGTACAACTGTGCGACCGGCAGTGCCGACTGCTCCCAGTGCCTGGGCAGGGAGGACCTGGGGCACCGCTGCCTCTGGAGCGAGGGCAGCTCCAGCTGCAGGCTGCACACCGAGCCCCTCCAGCCCCCTGACATCTGCCCAGCGCCCGAGATCAGGAAGGTAAGACCCAAAGGCAGCATGGAGGGGCTGTGGTATGGTGTGTGGCACTGCATGGCGTGGTGTGGTGGGTGGTGCTGAGGGGTGGCACTGAACATCCTATCGGCCTGGCTGGAACAGAGGAGGACCCAGGCACTGCCCTGGGACAGGACGGGGTCAAGCCCAGCACTGAACAATTCACTGACTCTCTATGCTGTTGAGTCACCTGGTGCCAAGGCCATCTTGCTAGTGGAAGGATTCAATCTTCACCATGTTAGTGGGAAACATAGCAGCACAAGTCAAATGCCCCAGAGTTCCTGAGATTGTTAAAAAGCAAGAAAGGTCTGTAGGGTTGGATGAAGGATCCTTATCAGGAAAACGTTTAATGGAGCGTGGCTGAAATGTGATTGTGAGCCCTGTCTCCAGGCACACGTGTTCTGCAGTTCTGCTGTGATTTAAGAGTGGCAGAGGGACCTTGGGGCATTATGCATTTTGAAATGAGTTTTATTTAAATTGTAGTTAAGTGAATATATTGAAGGCCTTTGAATCTGGGGTTCTGCTTAGAGGTATGGTAGGACAAATTTGTCCCTGACAAGTAGCAAAAAAAATACATAGACCAGATCTTAAAAGAGGGTGCCTAGGAAAGGAGAAGCTGGAGATGCAAAACAGCTAATATGAGCATCAGAAATGGCAGGGATATGGGATTCTTCTCTTGGGATGGCATGTTGTGATCCTGTTGCTGTAACACTGCACGGAGGGGCTGCAGGATCCCTGTCACAGCCACTTCCCTCTCGTCACTTTGGGGAGGGTGCTCCCCTGAGCCTGTCCTTCCCTGCCCTCATCAAGTGTTACCAGCACCTCCCCAGAAAATAATGGAAGGAAACCACAGTTCAGGGAGTGTCACCGACTGTTGCTATTTCCTTAGCAAGTAGTGGCTGGTAAATCCAAACCCTCCATAGTCACGCGAGCCCTCTGGAGAGGGGCAGCTCAGTGTGTGAATGTGGCACCAAGCCTGATGGTGGGTCCCCCCTAGCCCTGGCCAGCTGGTGACACCAAGGGTGCTGCACTGGCTCTGTGTGTCATTGCTTGTGCAAAGGGAAAAGAGCCATTTTTGCTGGACATTCATGTCACCTGCTGAAGTTAATGCTGTCTGTCTGTCTGGGGATGCCCCTCTTAATGCTGGCACAGAGTCACACTCTGTCCCCTTGTAGTGCTGGGATGTTGGCATGGTCAGCACCCCATCCCTTCACAACACTGGGGACAGCAGCTGCCAGGGGAAACTAGTGATGTAGGAGATGGATTCAAAGCTGGGGTGTGGAAGGAAGGATCTGTCACCCCAAAGTGTTTGAAGCTGGAGTGATTCTTGACCAAAGCCAGCACAGGAGTGTGATGGATTCTCCTTTGCCAAGCTACAGCAAGGGGAGCATGGTGATGGGCACGCTGGGGGAACAGGAGTGTGAGGAGTGACTCTCTCTGCTTCATGGGCTCAGGTGGGATGTGGGCACAGGGATCTGCTCACAGATGGAAGGTCAGAAGCTCATGGTGGTTCTTCCCCAACATAGTCTATAGGGAAAGGTGTCCCTGCCCATGGTAGGGAGGTCGAGGCTAGATGATCTTTGAATTTTCTTCCAAACCAACCCATTCTAGTGTTCTGTGACCCTCTGACCATGCCCTGTTCCCGTGTGCTGCAGATCGAGCCGCTGCGGGGGCCACTGGACGGGGGGACCCTGCTGACCATCCGTGGGAGGAACCTGGGTCGCCGCTTCAGTGATGTCCTGGGGGCTGTGCGGGTGGGCAGCGTGCCCTGCAACCCCCTGCCCGGCAGATACGTCGTCTCGGAGATGTGAGTTGGGGAGATGAAAGGAGGACCTGTCCCCTCTGTGTCCCCTGCCTGTGCCTGTCCCTGCCCATCCCCACTGCCAGGCACTGCTGCCACCTGCCTTATCCACCCACAGGATCGTCTGCCAGACTGGAGAGGCTCCGGAGGCGTTTTCTGATGTGGTGACAGTTAATGTGAGCCGGGAAGGGAGGTCCAGGGAGCGATTCTCCTATGTGGTGAGTAGCTGTCTCCTGAGTGTTCCTTTGCTGATTCCTGCACCCCTTAGAGCAAGCCTGCAGCTCCCCACTTTCCTCCCCTAGTTGGCTGGGGAACAGGATCTACAACCAAAGATGTTGGGGTCCTCAGAGCGGCACTGAGGTGTCTCCCCACCTGGAGTTACCTGAGCAGAGATCTCAGCAGGGTGTTGGTGGCACAGCTGTGCTCCAAGGCTCAGCATCTGCAGGGCTGTGTCTCGTCCCAGCTCTACTGGGGTTTCTCCTGCTATTAAAAGGAGCTCAGTTTTCTTCTGCCTCTTTTGCTGAAGCACTGTTACAACCTGTGAGATTTTTTGAGATTTGTGAAGTCCCTTTGTGTGGTGTAAGTTACATTCCATGAATGCACATTATTTAGAACTGATATTTTTGCTGCAGGGATTGTGTTAGTTTTTGCATGAAGTAATATGTAGGGATTAGACTGGAGCTAACCCCATGTCATTGTTCAAAGAAAAGCCCTTTATAGCTTTGTGCTGTGTGGTTTTACAAAGACAGCTTTCATCTTTATAAACCTGAGAGAAATCCATGCATTTCTTCTCTTCCCTACATGACCCTTGTCCTTGGCTGAATGCTGCTCATGAGAAGCCCCCCTGGATGGGTGCCAGGGACATGCAGTGCTCGGAACCTTTTTGCCTCCACTCCAGGTTCACCTGGGGCAGGACAGCCCGTGGTGTAACCTGCTGGCCTGGGAGGAGACTGAGAGCCCCGGGAAACCACATCTGATTCCTGGTGGCTGTTGTGAAGAATTCAGGGCAGATCATGGATTGTGATTCCCTGCTCTACAGCCGATGAGGGGCTGGGTGTTCAATTCTGGGAGGGTTGTGGGTTACATGGCATGCAGCTGGCACAGGCATGGCACATCCCAGCACCCAGCAGAGCCAGGCTTGGCAGCACACAGGGAAGACTGACAAGGTGATGGCCAGGTCAGTCTCAGCAAGAGTTGCCAGGTCCTATTCCATAGTTCCCAGGCATCTGTGTTCACATCCAAACCATCTTCAAGATCAGCAGTCTGGAGTGGTTTGAGGTGCCATGGGGGTGCCACTGAGTGATGGCCCAGGGGTCTGGGGGTTCTCAGGCTGTGTGTGCTCAGCCAGCACATCCCCTGCTGCCAGCTGCTGTCTGCCAGGCAGGGGAGACAGGGGCACAGAGTGTGGGAAAGGGCTGGGCAGCTCCTTCACCAGCTCTGGACATGCCAGCAAAAGTCCTCCAGGAAACACCTGTGAAAGCCCCAGCACAGAAGAAAGCCAGTCCCTGACCTCAGCCTGAGTCTGTGGCAGCCCTGAGGTGGCAGGTCCAGGGCAAGCCTGGGAAATAGGCAGAGTCCCCTGGCGTGGCAGAGGAGCCATTCCTGGTCAGGTGGCACAGCAGAAAGCTGTCTGTCTGTCTGTCTCCCTGTCTGTGTGTTTCAGCAGAGCTTGGAGCAGAGAGGAGGACGTGCCCTGCCATGTGCACCTCTGTGCTGGGAGGGATGCTGCATGATGCATTCCTGGGGCTGTGTCACACCAGAAGAGGCTTCCACACTGTTTGCAGTTCAAGCAGCACTCTAGTTTTCTTGGTCCTCCTCTCACATCCAGTGGCATGAAGATAGAGTAGCCTACACCATGAAAGGCTGGTCTCAGTGAGATGTGATCTTGGGCACAGATACACTTTGCCTGGAAAAGTTTAAAAGACTTTCAGAGCTTCCCTTCCAAAGAAAGTCCCTTGTGACATACCAAATATTGTTTCTGTGCTACATCTTTCAAAGTCTCCATTAGATCTGTCTAGAAGCGATAAGATTCAGCTGAAATTGTGCTGAGGAGGAGGGAGAGGCTTCTCCAGAACACAGCAGGCCATGGATGAGCTGGATTTGCCAAAGTGTGATGGAGACAATTGGTGCTGGCAGTGCACTGAAAGCAGCAGCCACTGGCTCTGGCTGAGGGGAAGAGCTGGAGGGCTTTGGGGAATAGGAATAATCTTCTCTGCTGTTGTTGTAGCTGCACTTGTCAACGCATGGGTTAGGGGCCAAGAGCAGGAGACAGCTGTCTATAGACATCCAGAGAAATTCATATTAATGAAATAGGTCCTGGGGAAGTGGGTGATGGTCAGAAGCAACAAAGGAAATTAGCACAGGGAAATGAAGCCATCTGAGTTCAGGACAAGGGCAAGGGTAGCTGTTAATAGGTGGGTTTGTGTTGTGGGGACTGCCAGGCAAGGCATTAGCAGCAGGTTCAGCCTTCACTCCACGGGTCTGCTCTGAGGGATGGGCTGGGAGTGAGCAGGGCCAGCTCCATGTGCCTCCTGCCTAAGGCCATGTGCTGCCTGAGAGGGGATTACCAGTGCTCTATGGAAGGGTCTTGAGATCATTATTTGTGCTGCCCTAGCTGTCCTGCTCAAATAGAGCAGGGACATTGCTGGCAGCCTCTCCTGTGAGCAGACACAAGGGCTCAGCGCCATGTGAGTTTTCAAAGCCTGCAGCTCATGAATCTCAGGAAGATTTCCAGGGGCTGCAAACACAGATAACATACATGCTAATTTCTGCTGCAAATGGGGAGAAGCAAAGTAACTTCCCCCTTAGTTCCTGTTGCCTCAAGAGATGCAGATTTGAAGCTTCCTTAAGCAGTGGATTGATATTCAATTATCTAGACCCAAGTGGCTGTTTGCACCAATCTCAAAGCCATCATCCAGCAGGGCTTTAACATTATCCTTGCATTTAGGAGGACATGGATCTGGAAGGGCAGAGGTGGTGGGAGAGGGAATGAATGAGAAACGTCCTTTGGTTGATGGACCTTGAGCTGTCACTGCCTCTGGACCCCCCTGGTGAAAAACCAAAGGGACTGGATCCCAGGGCTCCTGGACTTCTGTTCAGCCTCATGTCTCATTTATAGCTAGAACTTAGAGACCACAGAGGGGTTTTCTATGGTCTCACTCCTTAGCACTCATACCTCCTCTCTAGTTCTGAAACCCTGCCAGCAAAAGCTTTGGCTGTGCTGCTGTTTGAGCCTCACAGTGCTGGATACTTAAATGTTCTGAATCCACTCCCACGTGCAGTATCCAGCTGTGGATGTACCAGGCTGTGAAACAGCTTTCCCCTTTGTTTTTAGCTTCCCTTGGTGCAGTCCATAGCTCCCCCGAATGGCCCGAAGGCAGGAGGAACCAGAGTGACTATCAGAGGCAGCAGGCTCGATGTTGGCTCCGAGCTCCGTGTGCTCATCAACTCCTCCAAGCAGTGCACTGACCTCAGGTGGGAACAGGGCTGGGGTCTGTTGCTGGGCTAGTGACAAGAGCCAGTGTTAAAGGGTGGTGTTGGCCCCCAGAAGGTCAGGCAGAGCAGGGTTTGGGTGGGGGGCACCACTGCATGCTGGTACATTATTCCCCTGCCTGCCCTTTCCCTCTGGCTGTACAGAGAACTGGAATTGGTCAGGCAGCTGGGATGGTGTGTGCTGAGAGCTGCTTGTTAGCAGGCCAAGCATAACAGGCAGTTGGCATGTGGCTGGAGGCTCCTTCCAACCTGCCTGGCTGCCAAGGGGGTGCCCAGGCCACAGTGCCAGCTGTCCAGAGCTCACCTGCCTCTGTCCACGCAGCCGCACCGACAGCACCATCACCTGCACCATGCCTGCTGCAGAGCTCACCACAGCCGTGCCAGTCTGCGTCCAGTTTGAGAACAAGTCTTGTGCCAGCCTCAACATCACTTTCAAGTATGAGAAGAACCCGGTGATATCAGACATCAACCCCAAAAAGAGCCAGATCAGGTGAGATCCTGCCCCAGCCAAGACTGCCTGTGGAAGACAGGGTGAGTCCCAGGCTGGTGGGAGAGGGTCCTGCTGGGAGAAAGGGGCTTCCCAAGCCTGGGTCTGGGCACATTGCCTTGCAGATGGGGACAGAGGGCACTGCAGCTTTCTCTCGGGTTGCTCCAGGGTACCCTGGCATGGGAGTAGAAGAGATCTCACACAGCAGGACTGTCTGTAGCTTGTTTTGATGCATTTAGGAGTGGAAAAACATCAGCCTTAGTAACTGTACTGTGCATACCCGGTGGGTACTTCAGTGAGGTTTACAGTGGGGGCTCAATGAGACCCTGAGGCTTTTTCATGGCAGTAAAACTGCAGGAGGATAGATGACATTTCTAATTTTGGATTTCAGCATTCCCTGAGGTCACAGTATTTAATTTTTAAAGTGTGTTGCTTTTAATTTCACGTCTCTGTGGAGCACACGGGTTTCTGTTCCTTTGGATATCATAGAGAAATCCCGTCCTCCTTGGCTGTGAAGCCTGGAAAACCCAGAGCTGACCAGGAAATGTGGGAGGCCAGCAGCTGTGTCTGCAGGACCTTGGTGAAAGCCAGCATGAGCAGGCTCTGGTGGTCTGATCCTTTGGAACGGAGCTGCCCCTTGGTGTTTCCAAGCGCAGCACCAAGGCTGCAGGCTGTGGGAATGTTTGTGGAAAGGCAGAGCCACGACTCATCCAAACTGAGCCCCTCACAGGCTCCCAACTGCTGCATTGTCCAAAGGGAGAGAGGAGAAGAATGTCCCTGCTTGTAGTCACAAGGAAAACCACTGGGGTATTTCTCTGTCACCTTAGTCTCCTTCCTTAGCACTTACAGCAGTTCCCAAATTTCAGAGTGCAGTAGCTACTCAAGCAGCTCAGAAACATCCCAGGGGAAATGACAGGAGAGAGACTCAGCCATCACACTCTGCACTGTCCTCTGCAGTCACCCTCTCTTTCTTCCCTTCTCCTCAAAGTGGGGGCAGAGTCATCACCCTGGAAGGAAGAGGCTTTGGGCTGGTGCAGAACGTGTCCATGGCTGTCCGTGGCATCGGCAGAGAGCACACGGTGGGTGTCCTGGCCTGAGGATGGAGCAGGTCTGTGTGTCCACTGCCAGAGGAGGGCTGGGCTGTGAAGCTGAGCCCTCAGCCCGTGCCTCAGGATGGTCAGAGAGCACTCACAGTGCCGGGTTCTGACGTTCTCACACTCTCCTGCTTGCAGCGCTGCAAGGTTCACAGTGACACCACCATCACCTGCCCCTCTCCAGCTGCCTCCAACATCACTGTGGGGAGCAAACCTGCCCCTGTCGACTTCTACCTCAATGGGCGCCTCTATGCCGATGCCCAGCCCGCTCTGGATGAGGAGATGTACCCTGAGGAAGCCCTGCACTTCAGCAAGTTCAGCCTGGAGTACTACGCTGACCCCCAGTTCTCCACAGCCAAGAAGGAGAAGTGGATCAAGCACCATCCTGGCGAGCCCTTAACTCTGGTCATACATGTAAGAGAGTGGCTGTTCCAGCTCTGCTCCTCTGGGGTGCTGCCTGCTACCCCATGGGCAGTTCCACAGCCCTAAGTACCAGGGCAGTGATGGTCCACAGAGGAGAGAAGGGAGGGTGATGAGGACTGGAGAGGCCTTGGAATGGTAGGAGCAGGTGGTTCAGGCTCAGGAGATGCAGCCTGGCCTGGGGATGCCCTCTGAGACAGAGAGCTGCCTGGGGAGGGTGCCATAGCATGAGACTAAGTGAAATACTGGCCTGAAACAAGGCAGGTGCTGCAGAAGAGTCTGACAATAGCTGTTTATTCCTGAAGAAACAGGTCATGCATTCTTCTCTTTTGGCTACTGAAATGTAGCTCAGCTCACAAGGAAGTCAGAGTGCAGCAGTTGAGTGGCCTGGACAATGAGCAATAGTGATTCAAAGGCCATTGTTCATGGCAGGATATCCTCACTGCTCCCAACGTGTTCCAGAAACGTGCTCCCCCTTTCTCAGGCTCTCCAGGCACATCCCCTGGCCATCCCCTCTCCTGTACATCCTTCCCCCTCCCAGGTGGGTGCTTACATCCTTATCTTCAGTGCACAGCAGGCCAGATCAAAAGCAGATTTTTCCAGGTTGCACGAGGGGCTTGCTCATCCTGTGCCCCATGCTGAGTGAGGAATGGGAAACAGGAAAACGGGCAATGGCCTGGTTCTGGCTCTTCTGTGCAGTGCTGGAAAAATGTCCTTGGTGAGGGAGAGTCTTCCCAGGTCCTCAGCACAGAAGGCAGTATGGAAAGTGAAGCAGAAGATTGGTTGCAATTTCAGTGGCTGCTCTGCAGCCTGACATCCTGATTCTGTTTCTGTCTTCAGAAAGAGCCTGACAGCCTGGGCCTGGAGAGCAATGAGTACCAGGTGAAAATCGGCCTGATCTCCTGTGAGATCCAGATCGTTTCAGACAAAGTGATCCACTGCTCCATCAATGAGTCCCTGAGCACGTCAGAGAGGCAGTTACCCGTGACGGTGAGTTCCAGAGCCCCTGCACCCTGAGTCTCTGGGGCACAGGGGTCCCCCTGCAAACCCTGCAGGTGAAGGACCTGCCCAGCTCACCCACTGGGGACCCTGCAGAAGGCTGAGTGACTGGAAGGGTGGACAAAGCGTGCTGTGCTGGCAGCTGTCCCAGGGCAGCTGGTCACTGGGGTGCAGGGGATGAGGATGAAGGCTGCCCAGGCTGCAGTGAGGGACTGCCGCCCTCCAGGTCGTGGGACACTGCTGAGGTAGTGCCCTGTGTGCTGGCGGGCTGTGCTTGGTTCTGGTAAGGCACGGTGAGGTCTCAGGCATGTGAGGGTTTGTCACTTGCAGTGATGTTCTGTCCCTCATGAGATATGTTTGGGCAATTCCTTACAGCTTTCAGCTGGCTGCTCTGCTCTGCTCCCTCCAGCAGAAGGGCCATGAATGGCTGGGACAGTCTGACCCCCACTGGGCTGGGTCCCTGCATGTGACTGGGAGGGTGAGAGGAGTGCCCAGGGCTGGGCAGCCTCATGCTGCTTCCAGGGCTGCTGCTTTGTCACTGCAAAGAGTTTGGTGTTCAGGGCTTTTGTTCCTCTTCGTGCCTGCAGAATTCACTGTGCTTTGGTACTACCCTGTTTTCCAGAGGGCTTGGCTGAACTGCTGTGCTTGCCCTCCCTTTCCCTCATGTCATATACAGTGCATTGCCATCCAGGGATGTGACTATGGCTCTTTGTATATGAGACAAAATGCCTCCACCTCCATGGTCTGAGACACTGCTGTCCCCTCCCAGTCCTTCTGTTGGCAGGGTTAGGGTCAGGGATGAGTGGGAGGCTGTGACGTGGGCAGGGAGGAGAAGAAGGCTGAAGGGATTTGAGGAACTGTGGACTCAGGCTGCCCAGAAGAAAGCACCACCAGTTAGATGACAGGGCAGTCCAGTTTACTGGCAACAGTTTGAGGTATGTGAAATTCTGTTGCAAACTGGAAATGCGGAAACGCAGAAGTAGCAAAATTTCCCAAATAATTAAAATGGAAATTCTAAACAGTGTAATTTTTTATTTTTTTCAGAACTGAGAAATAGGGGAACCCCTTTGGGGAAGAAAAGGAATTTATGAGTTTGCTAGTCTTGGTGTGTCATAAATCATTCAGGGCAGGAGAATGATACCCAGCCCCAAATATCACAAGGCTGTTCAGAGTGCACCAGCACTGAAAGTGCAGCTAAATAATCTGCTTGTATTCACACCTGTGCACCCTTACAAAACCTTCAGACATGGCTTGGACCATTGCCTGCCAGCCGTTCTGTGGGTGACTGCTGCTTTATAACACTTGGAATGGCTTTGGTGACCCAGGGCAGGTGTGTGCAGGGCTCCCTGCCTGGGTCTCACTGAGTACTGGGTAGGGCTGCCAGATACACAAGGGAAGCTTGTCAAGGTCTTCAGACCCATCTTCGTTCATCAGCAAACTGTTTAAACACTGAATTAAATAGCAGGCATGGGATTTCTCCTCTGAAAAATGCAAAAGGTTGAGTTGCTGGGAAAAAAAGATTCAAATCACATGGAGGAGCAGCCTTATTAAAGCACTTCAGAGGGAGAGGTGGAGATCCCGGGGCCAGACAGGAGGCTGTGACTGCTAAGCAAACCTGCTCAGGTGGTTGTGCAGTGCTGTGGCTTCTGTCCCTTTGCAGCACCATGGTTCTCAGACAATGTGCCAGGGTGAGGACTAAAGCTCTCAGTGTCTGGAGCCTTTTGTTGGCAGCAGCTGCTCCTGTGCCAGTGCTCTGAGAGCCAGGGCTGGAATTCCCATGGGATGGAGGTGTGTGCCATGTGGTGTCTGGTGATGGAGCGGGTGGGAAGGCCCCACCTGTGGCTCTGCTTTGGCTCAGGAGCTGCTGGAATCTCAGGGGGTATACCAAGGGTGCCTGGGGGGCACCTATTCCAGAGGTGCTCTGTGACACAGATGTAATTGTAAGATTATTCCAGCTCTTCCCTACCTCATTTTGGGTTTTTTTTGCCCGAGTTTCTCTCACTTCTTGTTGTTCGAGAGAAGTGAAACTCCTATTTCCAGAAGTGAAAACCTTGTGTGGTCATGAGTTTTCCTTATCAGATGATGCTGTGAAATCCTTTCATTCCAAGGGCCCAAAGAGCTGTTTGTAAGCAGCGCCCAGTAACTCACCAGCCTGTGATGTGTGCTGGCCTCTTCCCTTCTGGAGATCAGGAGACCCAAGGACTGAGCTCAAGGGGTTTGTGCTTGGTGTCACAAGAAGTACAGGCTGGGAGCAGAGCCAGCACCTCCTGACACCCTCTTCACTGCTTTAGCCACAAGATTATTACTCGTCTATGGCCTCATTAGTATTTATTTTTATTCACTTAGTTTATTTGTATTTCAAGGACTTTATTAACCCTCCTTCTCCTGGGTGGCAGCAGTTCTGCTTTTGGAGGAGACAGATGAGTGCAGCTGGGATCCAAAGGCCATTCAGAGCCATAATGGAAGTCGATTAATATAAGTGGTTTTCCAGTAAGAGCAGCACAGGCAGCCCTGTAGGGTGCCATGGACTTTCTAGGAAAGGGCTATCTCCTTCTGAGGTGGGGATGGTGACACTGTTGTGGGCCTGCAGCTCTGCCACTGAAGCCTTACAGTGGCCCTGGGATGGGCATCACAGCCTGCCAGGAGCAGCCTTGATGTCCCCAAGAGTGCAGGAAGGGAATTGGGCTCCCCTGAACACACAAAGTCCTCAGGGTCTGGTAGTGACAGGCACAGCCTGGCCTGCCATGGAGTGCAGAGGGCTGTGGCAGTGTGGTCAGCACGTCCTTGGGCTTAGCTCTGCCAAGGGCTGCCTTGTGTCCCTCCCTGCTTCCCAGCCCCTTGGTGCTCAGCTCCTTTTCCTCCCTCCTGCCTCTCCAGATCCAAGTTGGAAAGTTCAACTACACAATTGCAATGCTGCACCTTGGGGGAGGAGAGACTGCAATCATTGTCTCCATCGTCATCTGCAGCATCCTGCTGGTCCTTTCTGTCGTGGGTAAGGAAAGAACGGTGTGTTCCTGGCTGTGCCGAGGGTTTTCTCACTGCATGGGGAGTGGTGAAGGTGACTTCAAGGGCTGCAATTATGCAGTACCTGAGGCTGGCCTGGGTGCAGCATGCTCTTTGTGTGGCATGCAGCCAGTAGCAGGACCACAGCTCCACAGCTCCCTGCAGCATGGAGCTTTGGCTCGCTGAATCCACAGCTCAGCTCTGGTACTTGAGCCTGTGATATTTATAAACATATCCTTTTCCCCCAACACTTAGTAGCTACTATAAAGCAAAATAAACAAGAACGTGAGAAACTGATCTTGGGCTTGTACTGACTCACAGGGCTCATTCACAGGTAGGACTATCCCAGAGCACCCCAAAGGTGCTCCCAGCCCAAAGTCCTGTCATCAGGAGCAGACAGTGACAGGCACCTGGCAGGGTACAAGGAGCAAAGCCCACCTTCCTAACTGCTGATGTGGAGCAGGCACACCAGTGTGTGAGCCTGGGTGGAGTTTGTGCAGCACACTTCTGTCCCTGGGCTGGGGTACCTGCTCCCTGCATGCCCACAATGGCTGTGCAGCAAGAAACCTGTCAGGCCACCGAAAATTAGTGGTTTCTAGTAGGGATTTAATTTATGTTTAAAAAGGCTGTAATGCACACTACTTATTAAATGCACCACCCATCATTAGAAACATATTTCTGGAGGCATGGGAAGACTGTTGGACATGAAGACTGTAATACAGGTGGTAAATGTCTTACATTCTGTATTCATTGATCAGCTGGAACAGGTTAATATACAGTTAAGCTGAATACTGACAGCCCAGACCTAAATTGAAGATGACAGTTACAGCATGATCATTAAATTCCAGCTGGTTCTACTTATTTACAGATAATCAACAACTGCCTGAGCAGATACCAGGCTGGTGGTAGGTGTGAACCTAACTCTGGGTTTAGCTTTCTGCACTCATGTCAGAGGGAACCACTCTGATTCCAGCTGCAGCTCCTCCTAAGCCCGAGTCCAAAAGGCTTGTTCCCTTCCTCTTTCCAGCCCTCTTTGTGTTCTGCACAAAAAGCCGCAGAGCTGAGCGTTACTGGCAGAAAACTCTGCTCCAGATGGAGGAGATGGAGTCGCAGATCCGGGAGGAAATCCGCAAAGGTATGTCACTGTCTGGGCTCCGAGGGGGACCCGGGGCAAGGAGGGGATGCTGCAGGAGCAGACCTGAAGTCATTCACTTTCTGTACTGTAGGAGTTTATAGAACAATTTACAGAAGAATTTCTGTCATCGCCTGTGAGGTTCAGCAGGGCTTGGGAATGAGGCTCAGTGGCTGGAAGTGTGGCTGTGCTGCTGTCCTGCAGTGGGCAAGACATTGATCTGCAGTGCCACTGGCTTCCCTGTCCTGGGGTTAATGGCCCTTATTTGTGCCATAGGGTTGCTTGGACATGCTAATCTTTAGTGTGTTGTGCACTTGGGTGCAACAGAAACTGCAGCTCCTGCTGGAGCAATGGGAGGGGTGATCCAGGTGTTGGGACACACCATCCCACAGTCCATGACCCCAGCCCCTTGGCTGAGGTCCCATCCTGTGGGAGCTGCCTGCCCAGTCCCATGGGGCTGGTCTCCTGGATCAGGAGGTGGTCTCCTGGGTCAGGGGATGTTCTCCTGGGTCAGCGGGTGTTCTGTCGATGCTTGGGACAAGGTTTGCAGTGCTGATGGTTAAACCCCAGTGAGATCCTGCAGCTCAGAGAAAACCCATCTTCAGCCCCCACAAGAGAATGGCCCAAGGAGGTGGAGATGGGACATGCCATGCTCTCTGGTGCCAGCCTGGAGGACTGGGCTCTCACCATCTGCGGGTCTCTCTGTGCAAGGTTTCGCGGAGCTGCAGACAGACATGACAGACCTGACCAAGGAGCTGAACCGCAGCCAAGGGATCCCCTTCCTGGAGTACAAGCACTTTGTCACCAGGACATTCTTCCCCAAAGTAAGGAGACAGCGTGTCACGGACACCTCGTCACAACAAGGTCCTTCCCCACCACATCAGGGCTCTGCTAAAGGGCTTTTACACTGTCACAAAATCATTCCACTGTTACATATTTACTTGTCATGTATTTCAGCCTCAATTATCATCAAAAGTGGAGCAGCAGCTCCTGGGGCACCAAGTAATGTTGGGGTTGGTTGCACATGACATAGCCTGGCAGTGGCACTGTCCCAGGGGTCACACTGGCTTGCCTGCTCAGAGCCATTGGACACCCTCTTCTGAAAGAGCTATCACATGAGCTGGGTGCTGGGGACTCCTCCATCCCCCCAGGGGCTCCAGTGTCACCCCATTCTGTTCAGTGGAGGATGAAGGGTGGCTGAAGGGTGAATCTGCTATTGGCAGTCACAGAGAGGGGCTTCTTGTTCCATGCTGGGTACCCCTGAGCAATCTCAGCAGCTCAGCTGGTCCTCAGGACCTCTTTGAATGTCTCTGTCTCCCCCTTTCCTTCCTCCCTGTCCAAGCTGGGTACATGGTGCTCCCAGTAAGATGTCCCTTGGGTGCCCAGTCCCAGTCTGTCTGCCCAGAGTCCTCCTCCAGAGCCACTCCAGACACGCCGGTGCCGTAATTCCTGTCACTGGCTGCTCTGCCACGTCACTCTGTGCCCTTCACCACAGTGGTATTTCACCCCTGGGGCAGTTGTGTGTCTGTGCTGAGGAGTAAGATGATGATTTATGACTGCAGAGTGTTTCATTAGTAGCTATTACTCAGGTTTTTCAGTTATCCACCCTCCATATCTCTTCACACTGGAGGCTTTAAGATTCAGGCTGCTATGTGAATGTTAGAGATTTAAACATTTTTCCCATCTGTTTCAGAAGTTACATATGTTAAAACACCCAGAACTCCTATATTTTGATTTAGTCTTCTATAAAGCTTTCTCTTCTGGGAGTTCTCTAGCTGTCACATTAGTCTATTTGCAGTCTCCCTGCCCTAACAGCCTTGTGTCTGTGCAGACGTCTGCCTCTCCCTGTCCTTGTGGTGTTCTCATTCAAGAGGCTCCTGCAAAGTATTTTAAGGCTTCATAAATTACGAAACCCTCTTTGTGGTGGGTGGTCTCAGTCCTGATGACTTGCCTCCCATCTCATTTTCGTGAGGTGCACAACACACAGGGAGCCCCTGGGTGGGTACAGGACCCTCCTCTAATGCTGTGCTTGGTTCCAGTGTTCCTCTCTCTACGAGGAGTGCTACATCCTCCCATCCCAGCAGCTCAGCTCCCAGGTGGGCTCCCAGGTCCAGGAAACACATCCCCTCCTGGTGGGGGAGTGGAAGGTGAGTAACCCACTAACAGAACAAACCCTTTTGTGTGTTGCTAACCATTAACACAGACCAGCATCAGATTGGCTTTGGCTGACTGGAGAAGGCAGATCTGTGGATCTGCTCTCACATGAAGGAGCCTTGGTCTGGGATCCTTCCTCTGCTGATGGCTGTTCTTCCTGAGGTGTGTCATATTGTGTGTCACTTCAGCCCCAATAGCAGTTCCTCCTAAGTGAGATTCCTCCAAGCAGGGGCTTGGTAACAGCTGCTGTTGTCCCAGAGCTGGGTTCCAAGTGGATAGGGAGTGGGGATTGAAGAATCAGAGAGTTGCTAATGTTGGAAGGATGATCTGCTAAAAGTGTCCCCAGCAAGATGAGTTTTCTGAGGGCCTCATCCAACTGTACCAAATATCTTCAAGGACAGAAATCCCACAGCCTCCTGAGCAGGCATGGGAAGGAAGGACACTTCTGCTTAGTACCTTTGTGCTCAATAGGGACATCCCTGCAGTCAAGGAGGGTAACAGCTGGAGGAGGAAAATAAGCAGAGTTTTTTGACTCTGCATTCTACCTTTTTTTTTCAGATCCCTGAGAACTGCAGACCCAACATGGAAGAAGGAATCTCGCTGTTCTCCACCTTACTCAACAACAAGCACTTTCTCATCGTGTTTGTCCATGCTCTGGAGCAGCAGAAGGACTTTGCTGTCAGAGACAGGTATGAGCTTCACAACAAAGACCTGGCAGCTGGAGGAAACTGATCTATTCCTAACCTGTAGCAATCCAGCCAGTATCTGGGGCCATACATCTCAGAGGATGGTTGAGTTACACTTGCCTCCCACTTTTGCATTAGAAGTCGATGTCCATAAACCCTGAAGAGCACTCACATATTTGGCCTACCAGTAAGAGCATGCAAGCTGACCCAAGATCCTGCAGCACTGAAAGAGGGTTGGAACTCTAACACCATTGAGAAGGCTCATGAAAATTATCTAAGAGACTGCCTTTGCATGTTGGGTTTTTTAGTGCCAGTTGGCAGTTCAGTCTCATTGGGTTGGGACTTGAGCCCTACACATTCTGTATTTCAGGTGTAACCTGGCCTCCCTCCTTACTATTGCACTGCATGGAAAACTGGAGTATTACACCAGCATCATGAAGGACCTCTTGGTAGATCTAATAGATGCTTCAGCTTCCAAAAACCCCAAGCTGATGCTGAGGAGGACGGAATCTGTGGTGGAGAAGATGCTCACCAACTGGATGTCCATCTGCATGTACAGCTATCTCAGAGTAAGAGAGCCAGTCACTGCTGTGGTGGGAGCAGAGTCAGCTCTGTGTGCAGCACTGGTGAGGGATGTGGGGACAGCCAAGGACCTGGTACCTGCCAGCAGTGCCAGTTGAACGGTCACAGAGCCATAGGGGAGCTGAGAAATGACCAGAAAAATAACCATAGTGGCTGGAGGTTTGGGAAACCACCTGGTTATGTATTGTGTCTGTGACCAGCTGGCTCAGCCATGTCAGCAGGTCCATGTCTGGTGCAGCAGCCCTGGTGGTCAGGAGGGCCAGGAGTGGCAAGGGGGGGCTGCTCCCTGTCGGTGCCTGTTGGTGTGTGGGGCCTCTCAGGGAGAGGCATCATTGTGGTTCCACCCAGATTGAGCAGGAGAAGATAGGGTGTCTGTCCCTAAAGCCTCACTGTCTTCCTGACTCTGATGAAAAGGAATATGTTTGGCATCTCAGAGCCATCAGCAGTCCATCTGCTCAGTGCTTTATCTCCAACATTTGCCAGTTCTGTTTGGAATTTCCCAGAAGAATTGAGCAATAACTTAATTGATTCCACGGCAGTTAATTGGAGGACACCCCATTAATACCCACAGGGGAGAGCCTTGAAAAAGCCTTTGAAAAAAAGCTCTTCTCCTAAAGTGTTTTTTACAGCCACAGAAGCAATTCTTTATTGTCTTCACACATATCATGATGTCTTCTGATCCCAGCTGATGATCACTTTTTGTCCTAAAGCCTGTGGTTTTGTAGTTCATAATCTTTCATTTTAACTCACGTAATTAGCCAGTCTAATGAAAGAAGAGTTACAGGAGTGGATGAGGATGGCTGTGCCAACGTGCCACAGCTATCCAGCCTGTGAGGGCAGAAAAGAGGGAATTAGTGAAATTTTTTTAATCTTCAGATTTTGTGCCTTTAGTTAAACCACTGGAGAAAAAGAAGTGCTGATCTCTCCTTTTGGGGAGTGGAGACCACATGTGAGGCATCTGATCCAGCTCCAGCCTGTGCTAAAAATGGACATTGTGCAAGAAGGCTTTCTCAGGGAAAAGAAAAAAAGAGGAAAGAAAGTGGAGCCTTATCACGTGGGCCTGAAGGCTTGGGCACGTTCCCCAGCTCATTGATGGCGAGGAGCTCCACGTGCAGTGCCCTGCCCATCCCTGGGAGCTGCCTGTCCCTGCAGGGTGCAGGGCTGTGGGGTGGCCTGTGGCTGTGGCCCCAGTGCCCTGTGGAGGGAGGATGAGCACAGGGTGTGCTGGGAGCAGGTCTGGGAAGTGACTGGGCCCTTTGCAGAGCTCTTGGGCTGAATGAGCATTTCCATCTGCCCACGGTGGGTCCTCAGCATGGTCTGAGGCTGCATGCTGGGCTTGCAGTCCTTTCCCCACCTCCCGTGCCCAGCCTCAAGCCATGGCAGTGCAGAGCATCACCACAGCTTATTTCCCATCTGAAAGCAGATGATTTCCAAACTAGAGCAGAATAGAGCTGATTTCCAAGAGACTCTGACATCACACGTGCTCCACAGTGATCAGAGACCTGATCAGAGAAGATACCAAACTTCTGCTGAAATAAGGAGAGGGAAAGGAATTGGTCAGACAGGAATGTCTGGAGAGGCCCCTGCACCATCCCAGGTGACACAAGCCAAGCTGTGCAAAGGGTCAGGGGCTTGGTTGAGATTGGCAGAGCTGGCACCTTCCCCACCACAGGAATGAGGACAGAGCCCCTGTGGTGGGACAGACAGCACCTCCTGCCACACAGCTGGTGTCAGCTCAGGGCTGTGACTTAAACACTAGTGATGGCCAAACGCCTCCCATGTGCCTCACGTTCCTTGGGATCAAACTGTGCTGCCTTCAGAGAGGCATTTCTTGGTTAAAAAGAAGGCTGCCCGCTTGCCTGTAGCATTGCTCTGTCAGACATGTGACGATGGGTCTGGTTTTCATTCCTGAATTATCCCCATTAATCACAATGTCTATTCGAAACAGCTGCTGTGAAAGTCCCTGCCGTGGTGCAGTGGAAAAATTCCAAGTGCTTGTATTTTCCCTTGTAAGTCAACGCTACATGCTCCAAACATTTGTTTCCCATTAATGCTCTGCCTAACAGCCCGTCCATTTGTGTTTTGGGGGAAGATGATTTGAAGGAGCTGTCTTCAGCTGGGAAGGAGCTGCTGGCCACAGGCAGTCGTGGGCTGCACATGTGGAGGGCACCTGAAGGCAGAGGAGCCACCACTGGCAGGGACTGGCTCGGGGTGAGGAAATGGGATGAGCCAGCAGGGACTTTCTGGGAAGGCTCACAGGGAACTTGCAGCATTTGCACAGTCAATGCAGAACTCTGCAGTTTCCACAGAACTGAGTGAGAACTGCAGATAAAATGGTCCATGTCTTTTCTTTGTGCTGCAGTTTTGGTTAAAATAGCTGAAAAAGAAAGCCTTTCCCACGAGATACCATGGTACTGTTGTGCCTGGTTCCTAACAGGATCAGGAGCCTGGGAGTTAAAAGGAGAATAAGGTCCTGGAATTCAGCTTTTACATCTGGGTCCAAGCTTCCCCACGTTTTGTGTGTGGGATGAAGCTGAGATTTGGTTCTTCACAGAGTGCAAATAGATATTTGTCCCGAAATTAGCAGGCACTTGGGATAAGCAGCTGTTTTGTGTGCTTTTCCCATCCCAGCCTCACCAAAACATTTTGGAAATGGCTGTAGCCTGTTCCTGGGAGGACGTATATAATGGCTTGTCGGAGTTGTGTTAATAGGGCAGCAACATGTGAATCCAGTCTGCGCTCTAAACCTTTTTATTTTCCCAAGCACATAAAAACGAAGCCCTCCCACGCTCCTCGTGCGTGGAACAGTTCAAGTCCTGCCAGCCTCAACTGTGCTTTCCATTACTGCAGTTATTTCAGTGCCCTGGGTTGCTTTAAGAGCCCATAACAGTTCAGTCAAAAATGAAAATGAAGTCTCATTAAAATACATTCACAATAGGAGGAAAAAAGGCCCCAGACTGTGTTTTTTTAAGTATTTTTTTGTCCTGAATCAGCACTGATCTCTTCTGGTTAAACTTCCTTTCTCCCAGCTAGCCAAGTCCAAAGACAGTTTTGATTCCTTTCCAGATGAGTTTTCTGAGCAATGCAGGAGGTTTCCAAGCTTGCCATTTTTTTCTCTAGTCCCTGCCTGCTCGCCCTTCTTTCCCTGCTTTGAAATTTGCTGTCTGATTAGCCCTTTTGCAGATATCTGTAGCATCCCACAGTTCCTGAGCCTGAAAGCCAGAAAGGCACACAGAAATAGTGTCTCTCCAGCAGAGCGCTGTCACTGTGTCCCCTGCGGGCAGACCTGGGGCTGACCCTGCTGGTGCCCATGGCAGTGACCCCACAACTCCTGCTGTGCCCCAGTGCCAGCCTGGCAGCCTCCAGGACAGCTGTGTTACGTGCAGGAAGGTGCTGCAGGGTTGGTCAGCCCCAACCTGTGCAGCCTGTGCTCGCTGCAAGCCACAGAGAGCTCTTGTATCAGCAGGACTTGCCCTTTTTCAATGTTTTCGGGAGCTGCTGGCTGCCCAGCTGGCTCTCCTGTGGCCAGAGCTGCCCAGAGCAGAGACAGGCAGGCTCCAGAGCCTGGCCCCGAGTTGAGCCTCAGGTTTGTCCCTGCTCATCTGTGACACAAATGGGATTCCTGTCGGCAGCATGGCCAGTGTGGGGGGCTGTGGGCCCTGTGTGCAGTGTCAGCTGGCAGGTCACAGTGTGGGGACAGTGGTACTGCAGCCTGAGGTCTCCATGTCAGTGGTGTCCCATTCCCTCTTATTTTGTGCTTCTGCCTTTCTCTCCAAAATGACCTCTTTGTGTCTTGACACATTCTCTGCTCTTTGTGACCCTTAGCTTCTCCACCTCCCTGACTCACCTTCCTCTACACTCTGGAAGCCATTCCATGCTATGCCATGCCATGCCATGCCATGCCATGCCATGCCATGCCCTGCCATGCCTTGCCTTGCCATGCCATGCCATGCCTTCCTCCATTCCAGCATGTGCAGCCCTGCTGCTGAGCCCATTTTGTGCTGCCTGCTCAGAGGGGCATTGCAGGAGTCACTAAAGCCCTGCAGCAGACCCAGGGAGCTTCCCTGTGTTTATGAAGTTTCCCTCAGAAAGGAAATGACTGCCCACTGGATACAGATGGCATGTGCCCACCTACAGCCCTGCTGTATTGTCTTATCATCAACTGTGCCAAATGCTGCACATCCAAATTGACACTGAACTAATTGCTTGAGCAATTATAGGGCAATTAGAATAAAAGAATCACCAAGTTTTAATTAAGAAGCAGATTGAACAGGATTTAGCAGCTCCTAGCTGAGAAATATCAGAACTGTGGGGTATCTGTTGTCTTGAGCAGGCTCTCAGATGGCAGAGCTCCATGCCAGGGTGGGGGTACACTCAGGGTACTTCAATGTGCTGAATTTGCACTTGCCTCGTTGGAAGGAAACTGTACATGAACATTAGGGAGAATGGCCTGTACTGCAGTACTGAAAAGTTCCTTAAGAAAATAGCTAATGTTTTCCTTGCACATCGGTGCAGCAGGCAAAAGTGGACCAGAAATCTGGCATTAAACCACATAGCTGAACCACATCACAAATAGCTGCTCCCTGTCATGTTTTTGGTTCTTGCTGCTGCAGTGCCACAGTTCGCCTCTCTCCTGTGAACTTAAGTTTGAGGAACGTAAGGAGTTAAATGGTGTATTTGCTTGCTGTCGCATGGGAACAGCTTGTTGACCCTGATCCTCTCTGTTTGGCTGTGATGAGGGCTCTGCTGTGGTATGAGAAGTATGAGCACTGGTTCCCAGAGCCACAGACCCAGGCTGTGGGCTCACTCCTGTGGAGTTCAGTGGCAAACCAGGCTGTGCAAGGATAGATTAAGCTGACATATTCATGAGAAAGTCAGATGCACAAATACCTCTGCAGACCTGGAGTTCTGCGCACATCAGCGCCTCCTTGTCCTGCTGAGTCCAGCGTGTTGTACAGCCTGCGCCCCGTCAGATTTCAGGAAGCATCTCTGTAGCACAGTGTGCCAGATTCTCTGTGCAGTTCCTGTGCAATTTCACATGGAAATTAATGCACATTTGCATTTTGCCAAGCGTCGTGCATGCATGTCCCCAGTCAGCATAGCTATACATATGCCCCTGCCTTCTGAGCAGCACCTGAGCTCTGCCTGTGAGACAGCAAGGCTGGCCCAGCCCACTGGTGGCATTGCACAGCCCCGGTGCTCGCTGGAGAACGTGGAGGGGGTATGTTGATGCTGACAATTACAGCATCCACAAGAATGCCCTGCGGCTGTTGTCAACTGTTTTGTCCTCCTCCCCATCTGTGTTGTCACATTGCCACAAGTCTGAAAACTCCTGAGCAGTCTTAGAGAGATGCTGGGGGGAGTTGGGTGATTGAACTGGACGTTCACAGCACCTGGGGTGGACTGGTCCTGCTCCCCAGTGTGTGGAGCCACTTCAGTGTCCATGCAGAGCCTGTCCCTGCCACGCCGCTGATGGAACTGCCTTGATTTGCTGACTTGGTCTTCTTTCCTTTCCCCAGGAGACGGTCGGAGAGCCCTTCTTCTTGCTGATCTGTGCCATCAAACAGCAGATTAACAAGGGGTCCATCGATGCCATTACAGGAAAGGCCAGGTACACCCTCAACGAGGAGTGGCTGCTGAGGGAGAACATTGAGGCAAAGCCAAGGGTGAGTACCCACACGCTGGGGTTGTGTTCATAGTATTTGGGTCTGCACAGCTTGTGAGAGGAGAAGGCACTTGGAGAAAAAGATTAGAGGGTTTCTGATAGCAGGAGGTACTCTCATTGCTGTGTCACTTTTGGCTGTAAGTGAGGTGGTAGCTGTGCCTCCCTGGGCTCTGAGCAGGTGTCTGTGGCATCCTGCAGCCCCTCAGAGCTGCCTGTCCCACTGCTCAGCAGCTCTGGAGCTGGTTCCTGGTGGTGCTGGCAGTGGACTCCAGCAAAGCAGCAGACCCATCCTGCTCAGAGCTCCTTTCAGCAGTGGAGCTCAGCCCCTTGCACCAGTCAGAGGCTGAGCAATGAGCCTTGGCAGCCACATTAGTCACCAGTCGAAGCCAAGCGGCTGAGGACATGGCTGGGGATGGGGTTGACCCTTCCTCCCACCCCGCAGTGATATCTGCAGCAGGGCCAGGTCCCATTAACAAGGCAGCGTGAGAGGGGGCTGTGGTGTCACTGCCTGTGTCCTCCTGTCTCCATCAACAAATGGGGCCCTGGGCCCCCGGGGCTGTAAATCCCTGCCTCTCATGCTGTAAAGCCTCGATGGCCACATTAGTTCAGCCTGATTTCCATCAGCACCAGCCAGAGCTGTGCAGGCACTGCATCCTCCGAGTGCCCTTGGGAGGCAGCAGAGCTGGGCAGGTCACCCCTAATGCAGCCTCTGCCTGCAGAACCTCAACGTCTCCTTTCAAGGCTGTGGGATGGACTCGCTGAGCGTCAGGGCCATGGACACGGACACACTCAGCCAAGTGAAGGAAAAAATCCTGGAGGCCTTCTGCAAGAACGTCCCCTACTCCCAGTGGCCACGGGTGGAAGACGTTGACCTTGGTAAGGACCAAGTGCATGGGACCAGCCAGTCCCAAATGAACCAAATGAAGCCCCTGATGTTGTGCAGCAGCTCTTGGTGCCTGTCAGAGCAGTGGGTGAAGCAGCACTGACAGGAGGGCAGACATCAGGGCAGCCTTTCAGTCTCTGGAGCCCCGGGCTCCTGACACCTGCCTTCTTTGGGCTGGGGTCTCACTTGTCCCCTCTCTGTTTGCAGAGTGGTTTGCCACCAGCACTGACAGCTACATCCTGCGGGACCTGGATGACACCTCGGTGGTGGAGGACGGAAGGAAGAAACTGAACACATTAGCACATTACAAGGTAAAGCTGCAGGGGAGCTTCTCCTCCTCAGAGCCTGCCTGGCCCCTGGGGAGAGCTGCGGTTCCCCTCCAAAAACAGGATGATCAGGAACAAGCAGGGAGGTTGCCATAGCTCCCCGAGAGCTTCCAGGGAATAGACATCTGCCCTGGCGAGCAACTCGTTAATATTGCAACACACTGAAACTAATTAAACACTCTTCATGCAAAACAAGTTATTACTGACAACAGAAAGAGGAGGAGAAAAAGCTCCTATTCCCAAGAGCCACCAGCCTGGCTGATTAGTATCACTCTGCTCTTGATCCACACTCCTGCTGAAATCACAGCTCCAACTCAGTGCCTGCCCTAAGAGTGGGAGCTGGGGATGCCATCGAGGAGCTGAGGCCAAAAATGTGGGGATACATGGCGAATCAGATTGTGTTCTTGACTGTTTTTATGTAAAATTAAACCAGCAATACTTCCATGATTTTCATATTCCCTGGTTTGCCTGGGAGCATAATCCTCACTGGTTCGTAGCCGTGCATAGAAAACAAAAGCCAAGCTGAGAGCTCATTAATGTGGTTTTCGGGGTAACAGCTGTGCTGTGAGCTGTGTGCTGGCCTGGTGCCCTGAGCAGAGGGGATGCACTGGCCCCACAGGTTCCTTCTCCCATTTGGGCAAAGGCAAACCAGCACCTGCATGGCACAACCCTCCCTCCTCTCCTAGTTACCTGCTGTCACCATCCTAAAATGTGTGTCAGATACACATATTTGCCCAATTCCTATCGGGTTTGAGAAACTCGCTATGTTGCATTTGCATTGAAAATTCCTTTTCCACGTAGGGTGGTGCCATCACTGCCAGTTCCTGCCTGAGCCCAGGGGCAGGGTGGGTGCAGGGGATGTTTGTGGCAGAACCATAACTGCACCAACATCCCACAGCTCCTGGGTTCTCCCCGGGGCTGGGCAGGCACTGTTAAGGCCCCCATCCTCAATGCTTGCTCTTCCCTTCCTTCACAGATCCCTGAAGGGGCATCCCTGGCCATGAGTTTGTCAGACAAGAAGGACACAACACTGAGCAGAGGTGAGTTCTCACTCCTCTTCCCCTGCTTCCAGTGACCAGGCAGGAATTCTTGCATTGTCAGAGGTTGTCTGTGGCCAGGGATACTGGGAGCCATGGGTTAGTGCCTGGGCACTGGGGTGCAGTGGCTCTGAACATGTGCTATCCAGTCTCCTCCTGTCCCTGCTTGCTGGGGTGCAGAGTGCTCTCCCATCCGTCAAGATGTTTGCACCTTCCATCTTACACTCTTGTTGAGGATTTACATCCAATCTGTGCTACCAAAGTGAGAAGAAGGAGGAATCTGAAACCACTTGGTTGGAAAAGCCCTTTCCCTCCCATTTACACATGTTCAGTCTCTTGCCAGCTCGTTTCTAGGTTTCAGGCTGTGCAGAGTCAAAAGAGACCAAGGGAGACAAAAATCCACATTGAACAGGGACTTTCAGCCCCTGTTTCCAGGTTGCCTGCACAGAACCTGGCAATGGGAGTCCTTTTTCTGACAGAGTGAGGAGCTGGGTGGGGCTGAGCTGCCCTGCTGATGGAGCTGGGAGGCAGACATGGGAGCACAGGGCATGGCAGGGCACAGCGGGGCATCACAGGGCAAGAGTGGCCCTGTGCTCATCCTGCTCATGTCCTCTTGGGTCCCTTTTAAAACACCCCTTGGAAGAGCTCGGGTCCCCTTTAAAGTACCTCTAAGATACTTGCCACATGCCCCAGAATGCAATAAACAACCCCAAACCAAGAAGAAACACTGAGATCACTTGGGGTCAGAATGCCAGCTCAGTCTTGGAGTTCTTGGGGTTCAGATGCCCCTTCACTTGGAGGGCACCGTGCGAGGTGGGTTTCAGCTTGGGTCCCTCGACTGAGCTCCTGTGTCTCTCTTCTTCACAGTGAAGGATTTGGACACTGAGAAGTACTTCCACTTGGTGAGTATCCTGCTCCTGGCTGCAGGGATGCTGTGTGTGTGAGGTCTGTGCTGCCCTCCCCTCCTGCCCTCCTGGGACTGCTGCTAAAGGGCAGTGCCATCTCTCCAGGACACCCACTCTGCAGTGGCACTGGCACACAGGGGGTTCTGCTCCCCCAGATCATCCTGCTGCTGGGGCAGAAAGGATGCTGACAGAGTGTGCAGCAATCCCTCGTCTCTCCTGCACTGGAGTCTGTGCGTCCTGTTTGTTCAGAGCGTGTGTTGAAAGAGGAGAAACTCCCAGCCTTGCTGGTATTCATTAAATCATCTTTGTGGGCTGGAGCGTCAGATGTGATGAACAAGCTGGATCAGGGTTTGTTAGTTCTCTTCAGCAGGGCACAGTGAGGTGCAGAAAGGTGGGCTGTAGGCAAACTTTAGTACTGAGGGGCACAGTAAAGAATTACCAGCACGGCAGAGGAATTGCTGTGCCCAGCTGAGCTGTCAGCAGCCACAGAGAGCTGAAGAGCATGGCATGGCACAGTGCCACCAGTAGCATCCTGTGACACCTTGGGCACGTCACGTGCCTGGAACTCCTGGCATTCTGCCTGCTTCCCTGGCTGGGCACGTCTGTGGGTTCCTGCTGGTGCCTCATGCTGGAAGCACAGAGTGCTAAATGCTGCTAAAAGCTGTTATGGGAAAGGTGTTATGGGCAACAACAAGATTTTATAGCCTGGTGGTGGGATTTTTTTTCTCTGCTAGAGTTTCCATGCTCAAGTAGAAGCAAGCACACATACACAACACACATGTGGAGCAAGGAGGGAAAAGGCTTGGGAAACCAACTGTTCACAGGTGAAACAGTGCCAGGATGGACGTCAGTGGGTTGCTTTGTCATTATAGAGCACTAATTCACTGACCTGACCAGTGGAATATTCATTTTTGTTTTGAAAAAGCCAATATTTCTACCTACTGTGCTGTTTTCAATTCTCAGGAAAGCTGGTTTCCACAGAAGCCATGTGCAGTGGGAGCCCAAGGTGCAGCCCCAGAGGGGTGGCAGAGCCCAGGGGCAAGCAGGCCAGCATGCAAAGGGACATGGATGGGTTCATCTCCTTCATTTCGCATGAGAGAGGCAATAAAGAGCACAAGAGAAACAACTGTCAGAAAAACTGAGTCTTTTGAATCAATTTTTTTAAAGCCATATAAGGGTGTGTTTCTGAAAGAGTAATTGCTTTTTAATTGAATTTTATATGCAGTTGAAATTCTATACTGAAAGGAAAATTCAGCGTGACACTTGCAGAGAGGAGAGTTCTGACCGTGTGTTTTATCTGGGGCCAGGTTCTCCCAACAGATGAATCAGTGGAACATAAGAAGTCCCACAGGCAGAGCCATAGGAAGAAAGTCCTTCCAGAGATCTACTTGACACGGCTGCTCTCCACCAAGGTAGGAGTGGGGGGCAGCAGGTGGGGTTGTTTGTGGTGCCCAGGGAGGGAGCACTGTGGGGCTGTCACACTCAGGAGGGGCTGGGACTCCTGTCCTGGAGCATGTTTGGTGAGGCTGTCGGACACCTCTGGCTCCTCAGGGTCCCTCTGCCTTCCCAGCTCACCCAGGTGATGCCCCACACGATCTCCCTGCTCTGGACTGGGGTCTGTGCAGACAAAAGGGATGTTGGCTGAGCTGGGGCTCTGATGCACAGCTGAGACCTGAACCTGTCTCTCCAGCAAGAGGTCCTGCTGGGACAGGAGGTGGAGATGCTCAGCTGTGGGAGCAGAGGGAACGTCTCTGCGATCTTAGGTCAGATCAGCCCATCTTTAATCCCAGCATGGTGCCACTCTGGAGCAGAGATCACAAGGATGGCCAGCAGTCTCTAGTCTTCTTTGTGTGTGCTGTGCAGAACAACCACAGATGTGAGATCCCAGCAGTAAAAAAGAAAATACCAAAAGAAATTAAACCCAAATGCAAGTTAATTATATCATTATGCACAAACAAACCTTTCCCTGCCTGCTCTGACATCCCCTTTCTCTTCTGATTTATCCAAATGGCAGCAAAGGCTTTCCTTTTGTGCACAGCAGTAGCAGCCCCTCTGCTGTTCTCCAGGGCTTGGGTGCTGCTGTTCTTCCCAGGCTCCAGTCTGTCCTTGTCCTGCAGGGCACACTCCAGAAGTTCCTGGATGACTTGTTCAAAGCCATTCTCAGTATCCGAGATGATAAACCACCTGTGGCCGTGAAGTATTTCTTTGACTTCCTAGAGGAGCAGGCAGAGAAGAGAGGGATCACAGACCCTGACACTCTGCACATCTGGAAGACTAACAGGTTTGGAAGAGGGAATTTTTGTTTTCTTCCTTCCAGCTCTTGGGAGCAGCTGCAAAGCCCTGGTGTCCCAGAGTAATCACCAGGTTGCTAAAAGTAGAAGAGGGACTTGGAAAACAGTGAGGGTGGTGGAGGGGGCAGTGAAAGATGAGGCCAATTTCAGGCCTGGAGAGCTTTAAACAAAATGAAGCTCAGGGGAACAGTGAGCTGGAAGAGGAGGCGTGGCCAGATAAAGGGCAGAATGAACTGGCACACTAACACAAATAATGAAAGGAGAAACAGAATGATGGGAGACAGCAGTGGTGTTAGCTCCAAGCACTGCAGATCTGAGACTGAGTCATGGATATTTTAAAACCACCGTATTTGGCTCCTTTTCATTTGCTTTCTGGCTTTTCAGCCCTCTGGGGCACTTCTCCTGACTTCTCTCTGTAACCAAGCTGAGACTCTGGGGTGTTCATGGACTCTGGGAGCTGGTGCTGGGACAGTGGTGGGCTGGTGGGCACTGGAGCAGAGACAGCAAGAGTGGGGCTGAGGGATGTGAGGAACAGCACCAGTTGGGCAGGGGAGCCAGAGTGAAGGGGAAATAGAGCAGGAAAGAAACCAGAGATTTTAACTAGGAAGAGCAGAGAGCTCAAAGAGAGCATGAAGGGAAGGCTCAGAGCTTCTCAGGCTGCAGGGGCAGTAACTGTTTCCAGCCCAATGTGTGAATATTAAAACCAAATTTGGCTGGGAGAGCAGGCACAACCATGGGGCTACAGATCTGCCTGCCTTTTGCTACCTTCATTAGGTCTGAAGAGCAGAGACTCACAGTGGTTGTCACTTGGCTGCCGTGGAGGGACAGGAGGAAGGGCAAGCAAGAGACTGAAGCTGTGTTGTGGCCAAATGAGCAGGGAAATAACTGGAGGACAAAGTAATGAGAGAGCAGATAAATAGACAAATGAAATGCATTTCGTGGGGCCAGGCTCACCATCAGAACCAGATGATGGTTACTGTCGGGGAAGAAGGAAAAGCCAGGGACACCATTGCTCCAAACAGCACCCAGGGGGGAAGCCCCACACAGACCCACAGCTGCCTTGGTCTCTGCCAGAGGAGCAGGGTGTCTGTGTGCCCAGACAAGGTCCTACCTGCAGTTGCCTGTCTGTGCTGCATCCTCCAGCCTGGAGAAATGTCTCAGGGGCAAAGGGGCACACCTGCCCCTCCTTTGAGGCAGGGGACTGTGCCAGGGTTATTAAATAGTAGAACCTGGCTCCTCATTTTTTTCTCTCCACTACTCACTTTATGTCATCATCTTTCCTGCATTTCCTCCCCTCTCCCTCTGAAACACAAAAATTCCCCTGATGTGTGTTCCTGGATCTTTCCCTTTGCAGCCTGCCACTGAGGTTTTGGGTCAACATCCTGAAAAACCCTCAGTTCGTCTTCGACATTGACAAAACAGACCACATCGATGCCTGTCTGTCTGTGATTGCCCAGGCCTTCATCGACGCCTGCTCCCTCTCTGACCTGCAGCTGGGCAAGGTACAGCTTGGCAGGGGCACTGCAGCCCTGCTGGGGCAGCCCCAGGCACAGACACAGACCAGTCCTGGTGGGCAGGGGCTGGTACAGGTCACCAGTCTGGCCTCCCCACAGCACCACTGGTTGGAGCCATGGCTTGGGCTTATGCAGCTGAGTTCTGGCTGTCTCCAGAGATGCCTTCTCCTCTCCCTTGCCTGCCCCTTCATTCAGGCTTGAGCCTGAAATTTGCACCTCCTCTGTCACAAAGAGTGTCCAGGGAGCAGAGACATGGCTCTGAGGGTGGGAGGAGACGAGCTGCTGGACTGGGCAAATATTCTCTGCTGTTGTCTTGGGCAGGGGCAGAAGGTGGGAAGGTGAGCACAGGTGGGGGCCAGCTCTGCCCAGGGCACCAGCACAGGGTGTGGGCAGACACCACATGGGAGCCCAGCTCCCCTAGTCAGGGCTGTTTTAGGGGACAGCATCAGCATAAGGATCCTGTAAAGCAGCTGAGGGACAACTTAAGCACCCAGTGACAGGGTGGAAAATAAGCTTCAGTTATTGCTATTGGTGGTTTCTGCACAGCCTCTTAACTGGGGGAGCTGTGAGAAGCCCAGAAGCCAAGCCAGTCCTCCAGGAACAGTGTCTGTGCCTGCCCAGGCAGCACAGAGCACACCTCGCTGCTCTGGAGGTGGGGGCTGCCCAGGGCCAGCCCAGTGACACCATCCATCAGCATCTGGAGGGCACTGGGCAAGCACTGCTGCAGTTGGTGCTGTCCCCCAGTGCAGCATCCCCATCCTACACTGTCCATCTCCAGAGCGGGGTTGGAGCCCCATGGGCTCAGCAGAGCGCTGGAGAAGCTAAGCCTGCCCCAAGAAATGTGAGGCTGCACAGACCAGGTCCCCTGTCCCACCCTCACACCCCACACATAGTCCCATGGGGCCAGCCAGCAGCAGGATGTCCCATGCACACACTCTGTGTTCTCCTGCTGCCTTGGCTGAGCGTGGTGTTGACATTTGAAACTTCCCGACATCAGTAAGTTTTATTAAGAAATGCTGTGACTCGCCCCCAGTGTCTCCCAGCCCCGGAGGCAGCACTGTGGGATGGGGGGAGGTGGGTGGGACTGCCCCCAGTCCCAGAGCTGCAGGAAGCCTTTGCTGGAAGAGGTTAATGCTGGAGGAAGATCTAATGAGTGCTTGATTTTTCTGTTTGTTTGGGTTTGGGTCTTTTTTTTGCATGTGTTATGAAACACCTCCAATTTGTCCTTGTCAAGCAGCAGATGAGGGGAAGAGGGGTCAGCTGGAGTCAGACAGCAGATGGAAACATTTTTCAGGAATACAATAGCATAAGCGAAGGAATTGTTGAGTAATGTGGGAAGAACAAATCCTCAGCATAAAAATCAGCTTGCATGTACACACATTGTATTGCTGAGTATTTTCCAGGCTGGATTCTTGCCTTGGTTTCAGCACATTGCTCTTGATACTGAAACTGTGAGAGCAGACTCAGTCTGTACATGTACAGTGCACAAGCAGTTAATAAACCAGTGCCCATCACTTCATAATACAGACAAATCAGACACAAATTAAAAAATAACTTAAAAAAGAAGCTGCATGGGTTTCCTTTGTGCTTCCAAAGGAAAAGAAATAATGCTGTGAGCAGGCTCTGTGAGTTGGCTATATTCCCATAGTGCCTTGTCACTGGTTTGAAAATAAACTGCCGTGGGATCTGGTGGCACAGCCTGGTGCCCGTTTCCTGTTCCCCCCCAGCATTGGCCACGCTACAGATTGCAGCAGCAGATTGCAGTCACCCCGGGCTCCCCAATTCCTCCCTGGCACAGCAGAGGACCCTGCCTGTGGCTGGAGCCCCCCAGGTGTCCCCTCGGCAGGTCCTGTCCCCACCTGCCAGAGCATCAGGGAGCTGTCCCACACACTGGTGGCACTGGGGTGGCAGAACTCGGTGATCTCACTCCCCTCCGTGTCCCAGAGCCTGGGGCAATTCCCTTTAGGGTTGCAACACTAGGCCAGTCAGCCAAGTTCATTCCCAGGGTAATGATATCAGCAGGGCAGGATTGCCTCGAGGTTAAAATCACTCATGCTGTGTTTGCAAGGAGAGCAGCAGGGTTGTGCCTCCACTGGTACAACCCAGTCGTGTGGCTGGGAGGTTAAGGCTGCTGTGTCCAAGCTGACATTAATCAAGAGTACTCAGTATTCTCTGCTAATTACTTTATGTGCACTCAATTTAGGCCAGGCAGGCTGGGTTAGCCAATGCAAAATAAATCAAAGCTACATGAAAAATCCAAGAGCAACATTTCAACTGACAAAGTTCAGCTTGTAAGATAGCTTTGTTCTTTAGTTTAAATCAGGCTGTTTGCTCAAGAGACCCCAGGAATTGCATGCAGAAGCCCTTCCCTTGTTGCCAGTTTGCACACACAGTGCCATGGAGCACAAGTGTTTGATCTGGGGCAGGGCTGCCACCTCACCTGCAGAGCAGCACCTGAGCAAGCCACACCCTGTGACCCTGGGCATGCTTTTAGGCTGCTCTTGCTGCAATTTAAAACATCCCCACCAGTTCCCTTCTCTGGCACTGAGCTGACAGACATTCAGCCTGTGCTAGGATGAAGGCAGTGGGACAGTGCTGTGGCTCCACGGGCACCACGTGGTGCCCATCCACAGATCCTGGATGTGTCTGAGGCTGTGAGCTGTTCGGGGCTGTCCCACCACAGCCCTGTCTGCTGACAGTGAGGACCAAAGGTGGAACTGCTCCCTGTACCTATCTATAGCTGAGCTCCCTGTCTGATGGATGGTCAGTGCCTTGGTCAGGAAACAGGATAAAGTTTTCAGCCAGGAACAACCCAGGCCCTGATTTCAGTGTCTCACCCTCCCTCCAGGACTCCCCAACCAACAAACTGCTCTATGCCAAGGAGATCCCCGAGTACAGGAAGATAGTGCAGCGATACTACAAGCAAATCCATGACATGTCCCCGCTGAGTGAGCAGGAGATGAACGCCCACCTCGCAGAGGAGTCACGGGTGAGTGGATGGAGGGGATGGGCTGGGTCTGCAGGCTCGGGGTCCTCCTCGAGTCTGGGGGCAGCAACAATGCAGATAGGCTGCAATCAGCTACGGCTTGGATGCTAGAAGGAGCACACAAGAAAGAGTATTTTGCCTCAAACTTAACACACAAATTTCATCTGACCTAATTCCAAGCATCTTCAGTTGCTGCCAAAGCTGCAGTAAACACCCACGAGTTTGCTTGAGCCTAACTAGCTCTGGCACCGCTGGGAGCTGAGAATGAAATCCAGTGCCAAAAAGTCAGGAAGTTTGGACAAGCATCTCTGCAGTCCTGCAGCCACCCGGCCAGCTGGCCCCTGGGTGTGACTGCCAGGGCCGGCCCCAAGTCCCAGTCAGTCCCAGTCACCCAGCCCTGGTACCAGCCACCAGAGCTGGCAACCACGCTCCACATCAGAGTTCTGCCAGCAATGCACTGCCCATTCCTCAAAATTCAATCTTCTCCCCAAAGTGTCCTAGCTTCAGGATTTTTCTGAGCAGGATTTTTCCATTGACATTCTGCAGTCCAGCTAATGTGCTGCCTGCCTGTGCAATGGCTTTGGGCTTGGAGGGCTAAACAGTGCTGCCCAGAATGGGTTTTTAGGCTGGCTTTGAAAAGATCAAGACCTATCCTGATATAAGCAAATGCACCTTTCTTAAAGGAAGAAGGCTGCACCAACACAACAGTAACAGAATTACTGAGGCAGAACCTGTTTTTAATGTAGTCAGTGCCTGCTGGATGGGCTGGGACTCACATGCTGCATCCTCTTAACACTATCCCCTCTTGTTTCTGTCTTTGTAAAGAAATACCGGAATGAGTTCAACACCAATGTTGCTATGGCCGAGATATACAAATATGCCAAGAGATACCGCTCTCAGGTGAGTGGATTTCGGGGCACTGGGGCCCCAGCATGGCTGGGGAGGGAGGGACCAGCACTGTGCTAACCCCACAGTCAGGCACTTGCATCTGGTGCCCCAGCACAGGGACTAGAAGTTTGTGCAATCCCAGCATAAATGTCCTGCCTCAGCCACCCACCCTCCTGTCCCCCCAGATCATGGCTGCTCTGGATGCCAACCCCACGACGAAGCGCACCCAGCTCCAGCACAAGTTCGAGCAAGTGATTGCACTGATGGAGGACAACATCTACGAGTGCTGCAGTGAAGCCTAGCCCGGCTGCAGCCCTGCAAGTGATCTTCCCACAGCACAGTGCCACAGGGGACCTGCCTCCAGCTGCAGGCACGCCGTGGTTATCACCAAACCAGCTTTGTGGTGGGGCTGGGCCTGGCCGTGGCCAAAGGGCTCCCTCACCTCACAAGCCACAAGACACCTTTCAGAGCAGCTCAAACTCCTCTGGTATGCACTGTGGCACCCATAATTTATTTGCTGTTGCCAGCCAGAAATGGAAGGGTGACACTTGTGGCAAGCTCAGTTCACCACTTTGCTCTGGTCATTGCCCAAGCAGTCAGTGCTCCCTGCATCCTTGTGAGTGGCTCCTCAGGATGAGGGATGGGGCTGCAGAGCTTGGAACAAGAGACACAAAGCAGAAGGATCACCTCAGGGAGTGAGGAGCAGACACAGCATAGGCCATCAGAGCAACGCCTGAGTTCCCTTCCACTCTATCCCTTCAACATCCTTGTTTTTCCAACACCAGGGACTCCAATCAACTGTTCACTATCTGCTGCATTCTGTGTATTTTTGTGCCTTTTAATTTTTGTACTGTATGTGTAAACATAACTGCTCTACCATCTGAGACTTGGGCAGCACAGGGAACTTGGGGCTGAGACAAAGCAATTGCTTCCCAAGCAGCTAAGGCATGGTGAAAGCACTTTATCCCTAACAGAGACAGCTGTTTGGGTGCCAGAGGGAGCACAGTCCATGAAAGGCACTGTGGGATGGGCTGTTCCCTGAGTTCTTGTCTCTCCTGCACAGCAAGGTGGAGGTGCAGGGAGCAGGCAAACATCCCACTGCCCAGCCAGCTGGTCACGGGCATGGTCCTGTCTGGACCAGATGCAGAGGATGAGGGAAGGACCACGTCCTTTGCTGCCAGCTCCACCTCACTGGCTCAACATGTCCATGGCACTGCCCACCTTGGCCCCAGTGATGCTTCTCATGCCAACAGGGCCAGCTCCTGCTGACAGCAGCCTCACACAGGGCAAACAGCAGGCAGCATTTTCCCTTTCTCTGCCTCTCCCCGCAGTCAGAGGTGTCTCCTAAAGCTGCTTGTTCTGCTCCCTCCAGGCCCAGCCCCCAGGACTGACACCTGACAACAGCCAAGAGAGCAGGGCTTGGGTGGGTGGCCAGCCTGGTTTTGGCCCTTAAAGGCAGAGGGACTGGCCCCATGCCCTGGCAGCCCAGCACTGACTCGGGCAAGCAGAGCAGCTCCAGCCTCCTGAGGGGTAGAGACTGTTCAGGCTTGGGCTGGGGTCGGTGAAAGGGTCCCATTAGCAGACAAATGGAGTTCATCTGAGACCAGAAACCCCAGTGCTGCCCCCTGAAATTCACACTGGGCCAAGCCCCCCAGTCCCAGCTTGCTGGCCCCTTCTCCTTCATGCAGCCCAGGGAGCTGTGACCACTCTGGTGGTCTCTGGTGTCACACAGACCCCTCTGAAGAGGCTGAGCGCAGCCAGTGCCACCCCACATGCTCCAAGGCAGCGTTCTCCTGCCCACAGGGCTGACAGACACCCAGTTCAAACTGCCAAATAGGAAAGAAACAAAGAAAAAAGTTACTACCTCACTGCAGGAGGGTGTAAGGGAAGCCT
Source organism: Campylorhamphus procurvoides (assembly GCA_013396655.1). Taxonomy (NCBI): domain Eukaryota; kingdom Metazoa; phylum Chordata; class Aves; order Passeriformes; family Dendrocolaptidae; genus Campylorhamphus; species Campylorhamphus procurvoides. Next base: position 99,759 of record WBMV01008149.1, read on the forward strand.
TTGTTAGTCATCCAGCTGACAGTGATGCAGCTTGGTATTAGATGACTGTTCACCAAAAGTCCTCCTGGGTGACTCACTGCCATGGACAGGTGGCCTCCATTCCATTGTTTCCAGTAATGCCACACTGGTCAGAAACCAGAATATCAGAGTTGTGTATGTGTACATAGATATCTATTTTAAAACAAACAATAAACTTTATCCAGTATGTTAAAAGGGGGGAAGGGAGGGAAGGGAAAGGGGAAGAATAGAGTTGTTTTTTAAAGAGAACTACAGAAAAAGTACTTACACTGTGGAGGTCTCTGTCTTTGCTGAGGATGTGGCTTCAGAATATAAACTCTTAAGAATGTAGCTGGGCTACATTTTATTTTGAAAGTGATTTTACAAAATCTTGAAATTTTTTTCTGTTAGAAACTGTGAATAGCTGCCAGAGATGTAGGCAGGCCCAGCACAGGGAAGGTAAGGGCAAGAAGGACTGAGGTTGCAGAGAATGTTGAGCTTGGCTGGAGGCAGGGAAAGGTCCATGGAGCTACAGCCCCATGCTGTTTGTTACAGGGAAAGGACTCGAGTAAGTCTAGAGGAAGCAGAGCTTGCCTCCAGGTGCTGTGACTGGGCCATGTATTGAGGCTATTGCTTTATTATTTAATTTTTATCAAAGAAAAAAAAGTAGTTGCTACAACCATGTAACAGAACAACTATAACAGAGCAGAAGCTCGAGGGTTTGTAGTGTTGAATTGCCTTGAACCCCTGAGCCCTTTGTAACATGTTTTTCAACTTTGGCACGTGTTGTGGGTGCAGTGCCCTTACCTGCTGTGTAGTGGAAGTGGCAGACTCCTGGCAAAGCCTATCTTCGTAATAAAACAAGGTGCTGAACCTGTGGAATGCCGTTTCTGGCCCTGTGCATGCAGAGTACACCTGTGGAACACCCCTGCACAGACAAGCCTTGCATGTATGAGACCCACCCGTGTGCAGGGTCAGCAGCTCAGTGAGACCCCCCTGGTTTCTGCAGGACAAGGTTTGTGCCTTGCTGAGCTGCAGAGCTCGCTGTGCCCACACACCCCTCGTACAGCAGGTCTCACAACTCCTCCTGGAGCAGGAGGGGGTGATTGGCACCTGCCCTGACTGATGCTGTGGATGTGAAGACCAGTAACCCCACAGCAGCAGCTGGGGCTGAGCACCCTTACCTGTGCCAGCTGCCCAGCCCATGGGACAGTGTCCCCCCTAGTCCTGGACAGGCAGCGCTTCCCTGCACTGTCAGAAGAGGCTGCAGCCTCAGTACCCTGACACCAACTGCAGCCCCAGGGGCCTTAATAACCATGGCATTGCTAAAGCCACGCTCTTCCACCTCCCCCAGTAAAAGCTGCACTTTCCAGACACCAGAGGGATTTTCTTCTGCTAGGAAGTTGAGTCTTAGGAAAGCTAAATCCAGCCATTAAATGATTTGGCCTCTCTCAAAGAAAAAGAGCTTCACATTTCACACTGCAGCTGGTGAGGAGGGAGGACAGAGCCCCTTCCTGCTCTGCTGGGATGTTGCCACATTGGCCAAGCAGGGCTTTCTGAGGCCACCATCGTCAGAGGATCCAGTGAACCCAGCTCAGTTACTGCTGCCACACTCCCCACCCTGTCCCTGGGGGGGCACGAGTTCCAGCTCCATTACAGATGGATCAACATAGTCAGGCTGAAGTTTAAAGAGAAGTTAGTTTGCTCAGCTCCTGCTTAAGCCCCAGAGCAAGGCCAGGAGCCTTGGAGGGCATTGGCAAGGCCAGCTGCAGCTTAGTGAAATCCTCTTTAGGAAGAGTTTTACTTCCACTTATTTCCTCCCGCCCAGGAGGACTGTAACCCTTTACATGAGCAGCCTGACCTTCAGAAGGGCTCTGCTCTGAGCAGAGCAAGAGAAATTCAGGCATTTGAAGCTATTAAATGAAAGTGCCATATGCTGACCCACAGGACCCTGCAAGACAGGTTTGTAGGTGGGAACTGTGCCACTGATAGGTAACAAGAGCATGAACTACGCTGGGGGCTACAGCAAACACCTCAAACACAGTTTTTGGGCCATAAAACACCTCTGTCTTCCTCTTACTATAGTCAGAGCACAGGCAGCTCTCTCCACTGCTGGGGACTCCTGCCCATGGCATGCACCCAGCCCTGCCACCCTGGGGCACTCCCATAATCCCAGTTCAGCACAAGGGCAGCCAAGAGGGCAGAGGGCTGGACACTGCAATAAATTGGGGGGCACCACAGCCCCACACCAGCAGGACTGGCCAAGCTTGAGCCTCTCCATTGCTGGGGATGCCACCATGCTGTCCCACGGGTACCAGAGCCCCTGCCCAGGCCATCACATCACACCCTGGCACCACAGCTGGAGACACAGGGACACACAGGGCTCCTCTCCATGAGGGCAGACAGAGAAGCAGCTCCCTGCAGCATCGAGTCACCCCCATGCCATGCAGGACGAGGCCAGGGCTGGAGGATTGGGACAATGAGAAACAGGAGCACAGGGGCAGGAGGTGACAAGCAGGGAAGCAGAGAGGCCATTCCATGAGGTGAGTAAAGAAGCTTTATTAGGCGGTAAACACAGAGATAAAACCTGTCCTAGGGACTAAAACCAGCCCAGACCCTGAGGGCCTGGGGCCAGCTGAAGCAGGACAGGGGGTTCCTATCGGGGTGCCCCTACAGCGCCTTCCTGTCCTCTGCAGGGGGGGCTGTCTTGGGCAGCCTGGCCTCCCCCTGCCCAGCTCTGGGGGTCACCCGGGGCTTCCTCACCCGGCCCCGACCACCCTGTGCCTTGGGGACATCCTGCTGTGCCCCCTCCAGCACCTTCCCCTTGCCCTTTCCCCCAGGGACCTTTGGGGGCCCCTTTGCCCCAGCACCTGCAGAGCTGCTGCTTTTGCCCTCTCCTGCATCCTCAGCATCCGCAGTGACACGGGGTCCTGAGCGCCCTTTGCCGGGGGCCTGGGGGTGCTCAGCAGCTCTTGGGCGCCCTGAACGCCCCGTGCCACGGACCTGGGGACGCTGAGCAGCTCTGGGGGGTCCTGAGTGACCTTTTCCAGGGCCCTGGGGGTGCTCAGCAGCTCTGGGGGGCCCTGAGTGCCCCACACCAGGGTCCCGATCGTGGTCCACGGCTCGCAGGGGCTTTGCTCCATCACTTCTGGGCTTCTCTGCTGCTTGTGGCTGGGCCTGGAGGGAAGGGAACAGAGCAGCTCAGAGTTCTGCCATGCCACGAGCCACCCAGCCCCACTGCTGTCACCTACTCACATCCACAGCCTTGGCTTTTGGCTTCACGACCGTCCTCTGCTGCTTCTTGGTACCTAAAGATGGGGCAGGGGGTGAGTCCAGGTGGGATGGGGCAGCACAGGGTGGCTCGTGGCCCCACAAACCCTTTACCTCGTTGTTGTGCACCGCCCAGGGGGGCAGAGGGGGCCTTGGTGGTCCCTTTCTGTCCTGGCTTCGGGGCCGGTCCTCTGTCAGGGTCTGCCTGGTCCGGATGCTGCTTGTGCTGTGTCTCCTTGGGTGCCAACTGGGGATGAGATCAGGGTGTCAGTGGGGCCAGGCAGGACCTCAGCCCCAGCCCAGCCCCTCCAGCAGCCTCTGCTCACCATGAAGGTGCCCGTGGCTCCCACAGCAGACGAGTTGCGGGGCCGCACCAGCTCCCCCCGGCTCAGCCCCTTGCTCAGCGCCTGCTTCAGCAGGTACTTGAGCCGGATGGGATCCTCGGTGGGGTACTTGGCCAGGATGAACTGCTTGATGGTAACCACAGAGGCACCCTTCTCACCCTGGGCCTGCAGGGCCTCCTTGACCATCTGCAGGGTCGAAGGGCGCCGGGACACACGGCGTGAGGCCAGCAGACCCCGGAGAGGGGCTACACCACCAGCCTGGACTGCTGGAAGAGACACGGCTTGAGACCAGGCTGCAGCCCCCGACACTCACACCCCAAGGGTGGCAAAGCCCCCAGAAGTGGAGCAGCCACGACCCTGCTCATCCCCACAGCCTCACAGGAACTGCAGCCACTACAGCTCAAACCCAACCTCAGAGTCCCAGCCACCCCAGAATCCAAACTGAGCGCTGGAGCCCCAGCCCAGACCCACCAGAGCCCCAGCCCTCCAGGACCCTGCAGTGCTTGCAGACCCCTTACCCATCTGAGGCTCCACAGCAGAAGACATGAGCTCACAGCCTCAAACACAGGCACCCCAACTGGACTCACACCACCACCAACCCCACACCCAGACCCTGCTCACCTCCATGCAATTTACCTGATAAGCAGCCTGGCTGCAGGGGCTGGTTGGCAGATGCTAATTGCCTTGGTCTCCACCCTAGTGGGAGGCAGGGGCTTGGAAGTGGAGTGCCCTTTGTGCAGGGCTGGAGGGAGAAAGGGCACAGCTGAGCAGAGTTTGGAGAGGGATGAGAGACTGGGAGTTGCAGAGTGATTGCCTTGAACAGGCAGGGAAGAGGCACCTGTGCCCTGCTGGGTGGGTATTAGGGTGGTGGGATGGCAGCTCGCTGATGGTGGGTGCTGTGGGGTACACAGGGAGACACCTCACAGTGTGGGGCACACACAGACCTGTTCCCACTGTGCTTCTGGGGTGTGCCATCTCCCCTTGCCTCACTGAGAAGCAGGGTCTGACAATGGGGGGAAAAAACAATCCCACAAAGGAGAGGAGGGGAATGAAGGGCTGCGTGGTGAGCCAGCAAAGGCAGGAAGAGCAACATTGCCCCACTGTCCCCATGAACGTGATCCTGAGCAGGACCAGCATTCATCCCTGCCCAGTGAATCCCACTGTGCCTGGGGGACAGTGCTCCCAGGCCTGGGCATGGGCTGCCCTTCCCTTCTGTGCTGCCACCTGAGCTCCAGAGGTGACCCTGAGTAAATCACTGCCGGCTCTTTGGTGCAGGAACAGCACTGATGTCCCCACTGGGGGACTGGGATGTTCCTCCCCAGTGTCACATCAATCCCGCCCTCTTTAAGCAGGGGACTCGCCGGGCTTTCATGTGTGTTGTCTGTTGGAAATGTGAGGAGGCTGCGAGCCAGGATTACACTATAGCAGGACTGGCTCATGGCCACTCAGCAGCTGTGTCACCATGGCCATGGACCTGCAAACCACTGCCCAAAGACACCAGATCCCAGCTGAGGTGCCAGCAGGAGCCAGGTCTGCAGAGAGACCAAATACCTGGAGCACCCACCACATGCCCAGTTCCCCCAGACCAGTGCTGCCAGCCTGCTCCCTGCTTCAATTCCAGTCTATTTCCAAATTCCCCAGGACATGGACAGTGGGGACACTGGAGGGCTGCAGGGCTTGGCACCATTCTCCCCTGGATCCATCCATCACCTCTCCAGGCAGCTCTGATGCCAGGCACCACCACACTCCTGGGGAGCACAGTCTCACGGACACCAAATAAACACTGAATCCTTCCTGCTCTTCCCTTCAAAACCACCTCCCAGATTTGGAGTACATGAATCAGACATCAGCCTAAACACTGAATTATTCATAAAACTCTAATCTTTAGATTTCACTGAATATGCAGAAGTATCGATTAAAAAAATAATGAGAGAATTGTACTTGCAAATTGCTCTTTATTAGGGGTTTAACTTGCAGGGCTCTATACGTTCCCTATTAGTCCTTGCAAAGCTGCATAGGATTAGAAATCAGAGAGGATAATAATGTACAAAAATAGTTTCAAATGTTGATAACACTGAACAGCAAGAAAAACATCTTATTTGTACGACTGAGCTAAAAATAAAAATGAAGAACAGTGCTACAATTGCAATCTGCCATCTCGTAGTGCTTGGAACATATGTCAGCATGGCTGAGCCATACGGTGCTGGGTCCTGCCTGCTGTGGTGCTGGGGGAGCTCAGCCCTGCTCCCAGTGAGCCTCGACAGCACCAGACCTGCCCAAACCTCCTCTTGGGCTGAGACCACACTGACCACAGCCCAAATGGGGAGAGGTGGGGGGAGCGTGCCAGGGGCTTCAGCCTGGGGGTCCAGAGGTGCCTAAGGATGAGGTGTGGGACTGTGGAAAATGGTGAGCTGGGGGACATGGAGAGGGGCTGCTGCTGAGGGTGCAAACTCTGTCCCCGAGCTGCTTCTCTGGTGCTGCAGGTTCGAGCACCGAGCCCTCCCTGAGTGCTGTGGCCTCCCTGAGCCGTGCCATGCTGTGCCAGCAGGATGCACAGCCTGCACTGCTGCAGCACAGGAGAGTCCTTGTGCACCAGCATCTGTCCTGTCCCCCCAGAGGGGACACGGTGCCTCCGGGGGCTCCTGACGGGCTGGAGGTGGGGTAGGGCTGGAGCTGGGAGCACCTGGCAGGGCCAAGGGCACCTTGCAGCAGCCAAACCTGCTCCGGGCAGCTGGAACACGGCAGGGCTGGGTGGCACTGGCTGAGCTCCATCTCCAGCATCAGGGACAGGAGGTGGCCCCAGCTCCAGCCCTGGCACCAGAAGAGGCAGAATGTGCCCCAGCCAGGGCATCAGGGTGGGGCAGGGGAGGCGAGGGCAGCTCTGCTGTGGCCCAGGCATGGCAGGGCTGTCCGACCCAGGGTCTGGACCCAGAGCAGGGGCACGAGCTCTCAGGAAGCCAACAGAAACTCACAGATCTATGCCAGAGGAGCTAAGCCTTTGCATTTTAATTACAAAAGAGGTGTACACATTTTCAGCATTGTTCCCAGGGTTCCTAGTGTCGGGAGAGAAGAGCCTGCCTCACGGGGCCTTGGCCGTGGCGAAGCAGGGGCAGGTGGTGGCAGCAGTGGGACAGAGATGTGCACCCCAGGGACTGGCCCAGGTGGGGCCTATGCAGGAGAGACCTGGCTGGTGGAGACGGAGGAGGTCTCTGTCTTGCCAGCAGATGTGTCCTCATCTCCCAGCGGGTTCTTGCCACAGCAGAGGGTTGTGATCATGCAGTTACGGAACTGGGAGAGAGGGAATCCCGGTGTGAGGCAGGTGGACACCAGGCAGCTCTGCCTGCAGGGCTGTCTCCAAGTCCAGCAGAGCTGCTTTGGAGCCCCAACACCACAGTGCAGGAGGCACCAGGCCAGTGGAGTCTTCTGCCCCACTGGCTGCTGCCAGCCCTGCCTGACGAAGCCCCGGCTCCACCAATGCAGCACCTGCACCATTTCAGGCTGGAAAGCCTTATATTTGTGAGATTTATGGAACACCAAGGCTGACCTACACAGTCACCCTCCCATGTGCCCGGACAAGATCACCTGGAAACAACCTCCCCTCCGGCCCACTGGCAGCTTGAGGTGCCCTAACACTCTGCCAGCTGTTATAAAGTGAAACACAAAAAAGGAGTTGTGCCACCCCCTGCCACTTACCTGTTTGTTCATTACAATGTAGATGACAGGGTTGTAGATGGCAGAGCTCTTGGCAAAGAAGGCTGGGATGGTCATGAAGATGGGCCCGAAGTCGGATCCCTGGTTGGTGAAGATGTAGAACGCGACGCTGGCGTAGGGGACCCAGCAGATCAGGAAGGCAATGACCATGATGATGACCATGCGGGTCACTTCTTTCTCTGCCTTCTGGGTGGTGGCAGATTCCTGCTGCTGGGCAGCAGCCTGTGGGCAGAAGGGGATGGAGACGTGATGGAGCCAGGGAGTGCTGTGCTGGCAGGGATATGGGCTCAGGGCTCACAGAAATCAAGCTGCACATGTGGAGTTTGCTCTCTCCCTCGTCATGGAGGGCCCTCCCTGTCACCAGTCTGGAGCCCGGTGTGGGCCCCTTCCCACACTGGGGATGGTGCTGCCCCCAGACCCCTGTCACTGGCAGATACCCACCTCCTTGACAGTGCAAACCAGGTTCCCGTAGCAGAAAAATATGACTGACAGGGGGATCGTGAAGTGAACCACGAACATGTAGATGACAAAAGATTCGTTGTTGACCTCTGGCTTCAGAGTGTAATAGTCGATCCCGCATGAGCACTGCATCCCCTCAGGAATGTACCTGCAAGGTGAGCCCAGCAGGTCAGTCCCACAGCAGGGACTGGCTGGGGGCCACAGCCAGCCAGGTGCCCACACTGGGCACGGTGCCCTCCCCACCTGGACCAGCCGAAGAGAGGGGGAGCTGCACAAGCCAGGGCCATGACCCAGGAGAAGGCGACACCCATGATGGCGTGGTTCTCCCCGAAGCGGAAGTTGCTCATGGGCTTGCAGACCACGACGTATCTCTCGATAGCCAGGACCACCAGTGACCAGAGAGCAATTTCACCTGCGCCGGGGAGAGGGACAGAGAGGGACATAGGGGCTTTGAGCAGCACTCACTGAAAAATACCCTGATGTTCCTGAGGACAGCCCTGGCAGCTGTTAAATCTCCACCAAGGGTTCAGAAAGAGAAATGAACAAAGCGAAGTGCAGATACAACAGGATGGTGTGAGGAGATCCCTCCTCCCTGTACTGCTGACCCCCAGGAACCACTTTGCTGCTGTGCTCTGAGCTCCATTCTGGACCCCACCATTCATCCCAGACAGCACCTGCCCCTGCAAGCCTACTCTCTGAGCCACACTCTGAGCTGCAGCAAGTGCCCATCATCCCTGGATTTCCTCTTGCTACCCACAGCTTCCTGGGAAACCTGTGCCACAAGGATCAAACCAGCAAGACAGTAGATGTGGCTGAAGGCTGAGCTGAATGGAGGAGGGCATTTTTAGACACATTTTTTGTGTAACATCTGTTTGGGCTCAAGCCTGGCTGGCACAGGAAGGAGAGCCAGCTCTGCTTGCCTGTGCCACTGTGCACCACACCAGAGCCAATGGCAACTTCAGACTCGCGAAACAGGAGGAACAAAATTATCACCTCGAGTCAGAAATGAGCCAAGGAAATGTGCAAATCCAACAACTGCAAAATCTGCTACTGGTGGCTTTTCATTGCTGCACTCAGGATACTGAGCAGGTGGCTCCCAAAGTAAGGTTAAAAAAACAAGTGTCATTTGTCACTTTCTTCACCTCCCACCCAGAAACATGGCAATGGTCTCAGCCCACATCAGCAGCAGACCAAGGACCTTCCAGGTACCATATTCGTCCAAGGTCATCTGTGTGTCTTCCCTGCCACTCCTAAAATCTGGGGCAATTCCTGGCAGGAGACTTATGAATATTTGGGAAACTTACCTCCCAGTGTAGCAAAAAAGCCTTCAATGTAGCACCCTGTTACTCCAAAGACAAAGTACCCATTCATGGAGGTGTACATGGTGGTCGTGAAGCCTCCAAAGACCATGAAGAGGTCAGCGACTGCCAGGTTCAGGAGGATGTAGTTTAGAGGTGTCCGGAGCTTCTTGTGCTGGATGGTGACGTACAGCGTGAGGAAGTTGATGGGGAAGCCGAGCAGAATCAGCATGAACATGTAGGCAGCCAGTGCTGAGAACTTCCAGGGCTCAGCCAGGTAGTACTGGGGGTACTCGAAGGGGCTCCGCACCACCCCAGTCTTGTTGGACATGGGCACGTAGAAGTCTTGGCCTTCTGTCCCGTTCATGGCTGTGGGTCGGGAGGTGCCTTTTGCTCTTATTCGGGGGCTTCTTTTGTGCACAGGGGGACTGACTCTGAAGTGGAGCTCCTGCCACCTCTCAGCCCTCACTGTCACCCCGAGGAGAAGTGGCTGTGCTCCCCTCCACAGGGCACCTCTTATAATGTGCCCCCGGGGTAAGCTCTGGGCACCGGTGTCAGCGCGATTAGGGTTTAGAGAATTATTAATCATAATCATCCAGGGGTAATTGGCTTTCCTGGGAAGGTGTTAAGGTGACACCTGTTTCTGGCCTGCACTGTCATTATTGGAGACCATGGCTCATGGTCACATATAAAGAGGTAGCTCTGCACTCACCTTTCATTTTGGGGGGGCTCAAATCAGGCAGCAGCTCCACTCACAATGCCTTGCTACTCTTTTCCATCCCCCAATAACAAGAGGGACATGTGTGGCTCAAACCCCAGGACTGTGGGTCTGGGGCTGCAGATGGTGGCTGTGCTGGACAGGTGTGGTGTGGTGTGGTGCTCTGCTCCTTGGTATGTGATGGAGGTTGGAAGGGAGCTGAGCACCCACCTCCTCTAGCTGTTCTGGCTGCAGCTGGGGGCTGAGCTGAGTGTTCCTCACAGCCAGGAGCGGGTGAACATGAGGGTCTCATCCAGCACAGGAGGATGTGCCAGAGCTGCTGAAGAACATGGTTGTGAGGTGGGCAGAAGCTCACATCCTCTTGGCCTGAATAGACTTCCTCCAGTCCTGGCCTAGTTTTCACCAGTGCTCCCTGTGCTTTAGTTCAGCAAAGAGTTGAACAGAAAAAAGTACAAAGTGCTCCCTAAAGCAGAGACCAAGCTGGGAAACCTTCCCTCTAAGTGGAGAAGGTGGGAAAGAGCTGAAGTGCTGGCCCCACAGACTGGGGCAGACCTGGCTGGCTGCAGTCCAACACAGGCCATGGTCTCTGGACAGTCCCTAAGATCTTCCTTCCCCTTAACATGAAAACACCACATTCTCAAACATACTCTGCTCACCCTAAGTCCCTCTTAATTAACTTCTCACACTTGTTGCGAAGGCCAGAGCAGTGCAAGTCTAACTGCAAATGCAGCTGTTCACACTTGTACCTGGGCACACAAGGATTAAAGGTTTATTTCTCAATACACCCTAAGCTGATGCAATAAGCCACTGCTGAGGTAGCAGCTGCTGTGCAGAGCTTAGGGCTGCTGGTGTGCGTCACCACTGGATGCAGCAGTGGCACAGGCAGGCAGCAGTGGGGGACAGGAACAGGGCAAGCAACCAAAGCACTGTGGTGGGACCTGTTGTAGCTCCAGGGACTCCTCAGCACGAAGCGAGCCCAGAAGCTCCATGGCACAGCACAGCCTGGACCAGAACACCTTGTCTCACATGTAGGAGATGTGCTGACTGTTCCTGCACAGAAAAGCCCAATATGTTTTTCGAAACTAGACTTTATAGAGAGTTGGGTTTTTTTTTAAAAAAAAAGCGTCCTTGCTTGATTCATTCTGTGTCTGTGTCACAGCAAACCCTTTATTTTCGTAATTTTTCACTCCCACTGGCTCTGCACAACCAGCTCAGTTCCAGAAGAAAGGAACCAAATTCCACCCTGGCTTGCATGTCAAGCAGTATTGTTTATCTATGTCAATAGGAGAGTCTTCACTGCAAACAGTGACAGCTGAGTCAGAAAGCAGAAGAGCTGTAATTAGAACAGAATGTTTTTTAAGTGGTAAAAAGCAAACTTGGTCAGGAACCACTGAGGGACTCAGAAACCCAGCAGTGTCATTGCAGGGTCTCCCTTCCAGAGGAACTTGGGCAGAGACATCCCGTTTCATGTGCAAGGTGCTGCTCCCATGGGAGCTGCTCTGCCAGCATCCAACACCTCAGCCAGTCACTTGAGACAGTACTGTGTCCTTTCCCACTGAGGGCAAAGGTAGGCTGGGCCAGGCTGCCAGCACAAGAGAACTCATGGCAACACAGGCACAGTTCATACTGGTCAAGACCCATTGCTTCCCAGCTCCAGCCCAGCCAGTTACCTACACGAATCCTTCCACTGCCAGGGAATGACTGTGACTGTCCTGAGAAGATTCCCATGCCTGGGGGTACGATGGCATGGCTGGCATGGAGCTCACATCTCTCACAGCAGTGTGGGGTGCTGTGCTTTGGTGTCCAAACCAATGCTGGGAACACACTGGGGCTGTAGCTGGTGCCTGCACAGCACAGGGACTTCTTTTTTCCCTGCTCTGTCTCCCTCAGGAACTGGCCAGAGCTGGGCAGGGAGCAGGGAGCAACAGAGCTGGGACAGCTGCCCACAGGGCTGTCCTGTTCCAGATGATGTCATGCTCCAAAATAGAAGCTTAGGGAAAGGAGGAAGAAGAGAGGATGTTGTGTTTGTGGTGTTTGCCTTCCCAAGTGATGGTTACTCATGCTAAGCCCTGCTCTCCAGGAAGCAGGGAATAAATTCCTTCTTGCCTGCTTTGTTTGCACGCAGAGCTCTGCTTCAGCTATTAAACTATTTATCTCAGCCCGAGAGCTTCTTGGCTTTTGCTCTCCTATTTTCTGCCCAGTCCTGCAGGGAGAATGAGCCAACACAGGGGCTCAGGAGCTGCCTGAGACTGACTCCCACAAGGGGCTAGAGTAGAAGGCAGTGTGTTCTTGTCCTCCCACCCGCACACATAGCTTGCCCTTGGCTCCTGACTGACATGCTGCAGGGGACACCCTGCTCAGCAGCACTCCCTTAGCACAGCCCTCCATGGCAGCACCATGGCCAAGGGACAGTGGGAGCCCAGGAATGCTCAGAGGCATGCCCGGGTATGCAGCCTGACATCCTGCACTTTAACCAGGTGAATTCCACATAGACTGAATCATCTCCCACCCCAGGGTGGCTGTGAGATGCCCCCAGTGCCAAGAGCAGTGGAACTCTTCAGATTACATTTGAAGGGCTCTAAACTCTATCTCTGTTCTTGCCTAAATGGAATAGAAAGGAAAAAGAAATTCAAGATCAGAACCAGGTGCATTATAACGAATTCTGGGAAAAAGAGTAGTGAAAAATAGTCCCATTTATTTGAAGATCTGTCAATAAGAGGTGCATATTAAGAAGCAAACCAAGCCCTAACACAATCTGGAGTAAAATCAATTACTTAAAGGCTGAACTTGACCCTAAAAACATTCCTGTAAAATTCTGTGGCACTTAAGCTGCTTGCCTGGGAAATGGAAATCACATTCACAAACAGCAGACATTTTGATTTAAAAAAATAGTTACATGTCTTCAACTCTTATGTACAAAATGGAACAAGATGTCTGAACTAAGCTGTTAGGAAAGCTCTATGGATCTAAGAAGTGTTCTGCCAAGCCAACAGGGGAGACTCTTGTTCAAATGAAAGACTGGTCGCCTTCATTGGTTTGACTCATCTATTCTCCTTCGACAGAAGGGACAACAATTATGCTGGAGTATGAGGAGCTCATAGTCTTCTGTGTGAAACATCTGTTAATTAGGAACAGATTTAGGACAAGTTAGCCAGTGCCCTGCTCAGAGGAAAGGCAAAATGAGCTCAATGGCTGCTCTATAGTACAAGTATTCTGAAACCACCAGCACTGAGAGTTGGTCCTCTTGGTTTCAATTGCCTGAGATGCTACAGCTGGAACAGAGCAGTGAGTGCTTCACAGACCACTGCCAGTGCTGCTGAGGAGGGACAAACCCATTAACCACCTCTGCAGAAGGATAACAATTAGTTTTGGTGTGAGCAAACATGACTCCATTGCTCAATTTCAGCATTTCAAAAGCCCACTCCTAAGCGGGGCAGGAGCAGGGCTGAACCACAAGATAACTTAGTCACTGACTGATTTTCCTTGCTAGACCAGGCTCCAAGTCAGACAGACGGAGCAAAAGGAAATAAACACAAACCAGCTTCTGTTGATCAGCCAAGGTTTGCTCGAGAGGCTCTGACTGGCTGTCAGAGCAACGTCTCAAGCTCAGCTACCGCCAAGTCCTCAAAGGCAGCTGTTCCTCTGTGCATCACACAGCTGAGTTGGGGTTTCACTGCTCCGTCCCTACCTCAGTGAGGAATTTGCTGAATAGATTTTAGAGTATGTGGTTTCAGAGATTAGCATTGTTTCAGCCACTGGGTTCTGGAAAGGGCTTTTTGTTTGGTTTTTTTTAAACTTCCCCATGCAAACAGTACCTGGAAGCAGGAGGGACACATGGTGATGGAGGCGTCGGGCAGCAGGGAGCGATAGTACTGCCAGCGCAGGGGCTTCGGCCAGCGCTTCACCAGCACATCCCTCCTGCTCATGGAGCGCAGCACAGCTCGGCTCACCACCACGGGGACAAACTCAGAGCCTCCCTGCTGCAGGGGGACAGGGAATCCTTGTTACTGACTGCAAGGCCCTCTGAGGATTCATAGGTGTTGTGAGAAGCAAATTCAGGAGATGAAGATAATGTAAAACTGGCCCGAGAAGTTTTAGCAACACCTTCAGTGACAGCAGCATCCTGCCACATCTGGTGCCAGTGAGCTTCCACTGTCCCTTTAATGGATCTAATTCATAATTTCTTGGAAATACCAGTAGTGCCCACAGTCTTTATGAAACCCTCACAGTAAGGCCTGCTCTATAGGTGTGCTGCTTGTACCCTATGAGACAGCCCCACTGTACCAGTGCATGGCAAGAAAACAAAATGCCAGGAACTAACATCTTTGTTGTTTTGAAGGGTTTGTGTTTGTTTGGGTGGAGTTTTTTTGTGTGGATTTTGTGGGTTTGTTTATTTTTGTGGGGTTCTGTTTGGTTCTTTTAAGAGAGGAGTTAACTAGTAAATCCCTTTCCCTCTCAAGTGCCACCCCCCTCCCAGTCTCCTGCTCTGCAGCGCTCCTGTCTTTGTACCACATGCCCACCAGAAGAGGGGTGTGGACTGTAGAGTAAAATCTTCTATTAATTTCTGTTGGTAGCAAGAAAGAAACTGGAAGGTACAGATAAGGAAGGCTCTTACCTCAAAGCTCAGTTTTGCTGTAAAGGGATCATCATCTTCAACAATATCTGTACTGTCATCAAGCCTCAAACTCTGGGCATCTGGATGTATTTCTTAAGGATGGACAAGAGCTCATGTAAAATTGGCTGTGCTCATTGTAGCCAGCACTCACAGAATCAGCATGAAAATACCCCAGCAGGACCAGTACCCTTGCTGCTCCAGAGTATCTCAAACTGTGACAGTGCCCAATTGCAAAAAAAACCACAAAGATCTTGTTGGTATTCCCAGTGACTGGGGAATTTTATCACTGCAGTTGCTGTAGAGCAGCAGGACTGACCACAGCCAGGCATGACATCAGCTCTGCCTTCCTTTCTGACAGAGCAAAGAAAGCAATCTATTGAAAGGACATTTCTGAGCAGCTTTAGTCAGAGTTTGTGTGTTTTTGTCTGTCATTTTGCATCTCATATTCTATGGTCCCCACAGCAACTGGGAGCTCTGGATGCCAAAGCATTCCAAACCAGATCCCAACAGGAATGGCTGTGAAGAATGTCCATGCTGCTTCCCTCAGCTGAGAGAAGGCAACCTCTAAAGGCAGCAGTTATTGGAAGCAACACACTCCAGATTCCCCCCATTCTTTACAGAAAACAATTCACACAGAACAGGTAAAGCATGGCATTCCACTATTAAAAATAAACACTTCACATGATTAGAAACAAACTGTCCTGATGGAAAAGCTTCATAACAATAACAGGTTTAGTTAAACCACACTTTGGTTGTTATACTAATGTGATAAGGAAACACAATGCAATTGTACTCACATCAGTCATATGACAAAAAAAGAAAGGTTTAAACCTAAGGGGGAAAATAATACAAGGATTGAAAACCAACTCTAATCAAAAGGATACGGTCACTCACCATCTCTTGCCATTTATTCTCTCTTTTATTCACTCTTGGAGCTTCAAGATCAATGAGAGCTACAGCTTCTTCATCAGTGATGCCATCTTCCAAATAGAACTCAACCAGATGCAGCACCTCTAAAGGGTGGGAAAGGCAGGAAGTGTTTGACCTGCAGGAACTCAGGAACTGCCTGTGCCCCTTCAGCAACAAACAGCCTCTGGTTTCCATGACCAGAGTGGGTGGTGTTCTGCCCACCTGCCCTCATGAAACAAGTCAAATAAAATATAATTACAGCAAACCAACTCCCCTGAACTTCTGAGAGGAGTGTCCATGTCCACGGAACACCCCACACATTCAGTGTCTGGCAATAAAGCAGTGTTGCTTCTGTACCCTGCAGTGAGATCCAACAGCCCCCAGGACAAGAGACAGCCACTCAGTCAAAGTTAACAGCAGTAAAGGGAGCATTTGCTTGGCCAAATAACATTGCAGAGAGAAGATATTAAGCACTAACTCACTCTGTTACCATTTATCTACTTGCAAAGCACGAGCAAATGGGACGTCCCCACGCACCGTAGGAGGAGGCCGAGAAGACGAAAGGCTGCCTGCAGTTAATGCAGACGTTCCCCAGGTTATTCAGCAAAGGGTTGTTGGTGGAGCACCTGTAGCACAGGGGCACGAGCTCCTGCAAGACACAGTGAGAGCACAGTGATCACAGACTGGAGCATCCTCAGATCTTTGTTTCCAGTTACACATGGGCTCCTTTGGCTGACAGTGCCCAGACAACACCAGCACCACTCCAGAGAAGCACTGCTGTGAAATCAGATCCTTCAACATCTGAAAATGTTTTCCCTTTTTAACGAACCAGCAAGTTTTCACATTAAGAATAGCTGTCTTCATCGTTCTAACAATTAAATTTTCACCTGGCCTTTGCAGTAACAGAAGCAGAACACTGCATCAAATCCAAGTGACAAAAGAAACTGAAGAGAAGGTTACTGAAGCAAAGTTTCTTAATCTAAGGTTTGGTCAAATTTAGGTTCTCCAATTAATTCATCTCTTTGCAAGAGCACAGTTATTTTAGGCAGTTCTTAAGAATGTGTTTCTATTATTTCAGGAGGCCAGGTGTGTGTTCACTGGCACAATGCAATTTATTTTTAGTGAGTACTCCCTGAAACATGGCTTTATAGGACACTGCAGAGAGCTAGACTACAGTCAAAGAAGAAAAGGTGTTAAAATAAGACTTAAGGAAGGAAGGTCATTGAAAGGGTGAGGGGAGGAGGGAAGGAGTGTTAGAAGTAGGACAAATAAAAGTGACCTCCAGTTGGAGAGAGAGACAAAGACTATGGAGCAATAGTGTGTGAATCAGGGAGAAAAGAGCTTGAAAGAATTAATAGGCAGAGAAGAAGGTGGATGCAAGAGAGGGGAGGGAGGATGGAAGCTGCCCACAAAGCAAGGGCTGATTTTAATTTGTTCTCGGGAGCAGAGAAGTCTGACCTGAAGAATAACAATAAAAGGACTGTGTTTCCAGAAGAAATACAATTATATGACAGAGCCATGCATAATATCTTGCAGGTTTTTTTGTGCACACAGCCACTCGGGTTCTTGGATTAGGCCCCGTATTAATGATTAACATGAAACACATTACAACTTACTTCACTGTCATGGAATGGCTTGGATCGGATTGTCAGGCTACCCAGCTCAACGGATTTCTGGAACCTGGCTGGGATCTGCAGTCCCTGCAGCTTGTCATAGGCATGACGAGCCAGTTTATATGCACCAAGAGCCTTACTCTGCTTTGCCAGGGCAAATAATGTGTTGCTGTAATTTAATTAAGGAATAAAAATATATATGGCATTTAGGAAAAAATGCAATACTCTGTCTAATCAGAAAAGCTGTGCAGTGAGGCATATCCAACACTAGGACTTCAAACAGGCTTTAACCAGAGAAATCTATTTACAGAACTTCATTTACAAACACTGTCAGAACGCCTGTGGGCAACTATTAGCAAGGTAAGGAACTGACCCTACATAAACACTGCTGTGGTTAAATATTCTGACTTCATCTGTAACATTTTAGTAATTCTGGGGTGCATAAACTTTCCCCAAGCCAAATAAAGACCCAAAATGTTTTACAACACCAGTAACCCACTGACACCAAGGAAATACACCTGATGTGATTGGAAATAGCGTGCTCCGTGTCACTGACCAAGGGTTCTCCTTTCCTTTCCCCAGTGTGAAACAGTAACTGCTGTTTAGAGCTACTGATCACAAGGTTTACTATCCAAGACTTTATTGAAGATTACACCTTTCTAAGTGAGGAAGTTATGGAAAGGAAAGCTAACAGTTATCTCATCCAAAGCCACAAATTAAGTGAAACCAAGAAGATCGGGTCTCCTCCCATGGCATCCAGTGACCTTCTGGTTATCTCTCAGAGAAAGGTGCCCTTCACAGGGCTCACACAGCCTGTTCATGAAGCAAGTGTCCAGAGACTCACCATGTACTAACAAAGCCATGCAGGAGTTGGCCTGACAGACACCACATGGCCACACCAGCCTCACGGGAAGCAAAAGTTCCTGGGTTTCCCTCCTCCTGCTTCAGTTCGGTGTCTCTGCAACAACACTGCTGAGATTCAGAGCCAACATCTTGTTGCAGTGACTGGTGCCCTAGAACTTGCTCCTCTACACAGGTGACACACCAGGCTGGGCAGGTGGTTTGAGCTACGTGTTAGTTGATGTGCACAGCTTTCCAAAACTATTAAAAAAGAAAACAAAAAAAACCCCAAGAAAAAGCTAGTGCAGCTCAGCACACAACAGTTTAAAGATGCTGTTTATTCCTTAGGGACAAAAGTCAGTTCCCATTAAAGACAACCAACAGCTGACACTAAAGATTCCCTTTAGGAGATCCCTGCCTTGGACCAAAAGCAGTTATTCCTTTCATGTATCTCACACAGTAATTTCTAGATTTTGTACTCTATCAGAAGGATACACTTTTGAGATCCCCAAAGGAGTCTCCTTTGTTAAGCTGTGGAGCAGAAACCTGGAAATATTGAAGAGGGTTTCAGGCAAGTGGAAGCTGAAAGGTTCCTCCTGTGGTACGAAAAACACAAACATAAATTTCTAAGCTGGAAACCCAACACTAAGCATCACAGCACGAGGCATCTCATGCAGGAGCAAGGGCTCAGGTCACTGTGGGACCAAACTGATACCACCAGCAAAAAGGGCTGGGGGCAGGAGGCACTGGCACAGCAACTGCTCCCAGAGACAGGCACACCCCTGTTCCAGCTGCACTGCAGCAGTGAGGGGCTGCAGCAACAGAACATACAGCTGAAGGCTGTATAATGAAATAAAGTTAAATAAATAAATAAAGTTACTATACAGTATTACTGATCTACACTCAATATTTAACTGCCTGAAAAGTCATTAATTATTCCTAGTTATTTCTGGAGTCCCTAAGGAAAAAAGCTCAGGAAGCATAAATACACAATTCTAAAGTGAATATCTTACAGTGTATCTTTGAATGAAGTGATAGACATGGTAAACTTCTGCCAAATGCTGGAAGTGATGAAACTTCTGCAACATTTCAGTCTTCTGTTGTTTATTCTCTGTGGGAGGCAAAGGAATTGGTGTCAGTCTCCAAGAGGAGTCTATGAGACTCAGCTGGAAGAAAACAGTCTGTTATGATTTTAGCAGCAGCACTTCAGAGAAGGTATGGACTAGGTCAAGTGTGTCCCATCTACCCATGCAAACCACACATTGTATAGACTTGCCATTTTTCTGAGCAAATTTCTGGTCTAAAACAGGCAGGGAAAACACAGAATAGTTTATGCAATGGTTTGACACAGCCAGAGGCTATAGCTGAGCTACAGGTAGAGAGCAGCAGGTGTGCATTCTGGAAACCTCCTCCAACTCCAAATTCACAAATAAAATTAGTTTTGAAACACTTGTTTCACAAGTATCAAATACACTACTAAGTCATTTGGAAAAACATGCATCTCAAACATCTCAGGGGTGACAGATCAGCTGAGCTAAACCCAAAAGGTACTTAGAGCACCAAGCAAAAGGCAACATTCCCAACCTTTTGTATTCATTACAACTAAAGTGCATCTATTAACTGCTGCCTTCACCTCTTTCCCAGTGAAACACATTCAGGAGACACGATGACAGCTAACAACCAACCAGTTTGAACTGCTGGCAAAAATAATGTAAGTACCTTGCCAATCTATGTTTGAACACCAGATGCATCTTCCTCTCCAACACAATCTTTATTCACTAGCACTTAACCCGCCCATCACATTCGAGGCAATGGGTGTGGAGGGGAGGTGCAGGAGGATAGCTGGTCCCAGGAGGCACAATTTTGACCTCAGCCAATTTCAGAAGGAGCCTCATGCCTGCTTATGTTTCTGGTTTGTTTATTTGTTTTAAATTAGCACATGGCAAAACGAGGGGACTATAAAAATAGCACAAGCCCTAGTTATGCACAGCATTAAAAATCCCAACCCACCCAGCAGTGAAGCAGCAGCAGCAGCATTGCTATCAGAGGGCAGGAGTTGTTTGTGTGTGTGCATGAGAAGGTGGCAAACACCACCTTCCTTTCACTGCCTTACCTTGGGCTATGTCTAAGCACTGCATGGAAAGCATCCAGTAATAATAGGCTGCATCATTAAATCTGCTCTCAACCACGGCGTTGTGTGTGAGCTGCTCCAGCACCCTCACAGCCTCTCTCTGCCTGCCAGCCTTGTGAAACGCTGCAGAACCCAAAACAAAGACGGCTTTACAGTGCAATTATATCAATTAACAGAAATTAATGTTTTTGAATTGAGAGCAGTCTATTCAGCCCATATCAAATAGTCTATCCAGAGCAGGATAAAAGGGATTATATACTGGTATTTTCCTCCTTGAAAGCAGCAACACTAATGGAACATGAGAAGCATCTGTAAGTATTTTGTGGCTTTTGCACTGTCTCAGCAGCTCTTGAGCTCATGGATTGTGTATGATGTTGGTTGCTGGGATTTTTTTTAAATAGAAAAGAGGGGAAATACTGTGATGATTAGACCTCTGTACAAACAACAGCGATCTCCAAACACTGCAAATCACAACTTCACTCAAAATTACAATAAATTGATGTTTGAATTTAGTGCTCTGGTGTGTAATGCTGAATACTTTGAAAGAGTACAGCTCAGACTACGTCCTTCTGTCATTTTTCTAACAGCATCTCTTTATCTGATGCACACAGTAACATCCTGAATTCTCACTTGGCAAACATGCATTTGGCAAACCCAGTCTTCATATAAAGAAATGAGGCCAGAGGGCAACCAACCCTCCAAAAACTCGACCCCACAGCGCAGCTGCCCCGGAGTGCAGCCAGCTCAGCCCAAACCAGACCTCACACAGCCACACGAGGCTCTCCAGCTCACCCAGCTCTGGGCACCTCCACTTGCTGAGCCACAGCACCACAGAGCTTGTGCAGCTGTCCCATGTTGCTGCACCTGAGCAAGGCCCTGCACTGAAACCCTGCTGCCTCAAGAGCTCAGTTCAGCAGTGCCTGTCTCTGGACAGTTTATGGACTAAACTTTGAAGTCTGCTCATAAGACAGAAAGTTGACCATTCTGTTTGAAGGAAATTTTATAAGCCTAACAAAAACCATGAAAACCTTAAAGAAACAGGAAAATTTTACTTGTACAAGTCCCACATTACTTAAATACAAAGAAAAATTACATTTTCCACGCAGGTTTATAAAGATGGCTGCTATATTTTGAATTCTAGTGGGATAAAAATGCTATTAAAACAGTTCAGATTACATGCCAAATACTGTTGCTATGTGCCACACTCAGATATACCAGAAGATAGAAAATCTGGACCTGTATTTAGATGCTGTTTTTTTTGATAGGTCCATCACATTTTTCTATAAAAGCAGGAAACTTCCACTTACTTTAAGATCAGTATGAAAACATGGATTATATTTCATTTTGAATCCCACTGATATGAAACTCTCCAGGGAAGAGTCTGCATATTCTGGATCAGAGAAGTATGGAATAAATATGGAGTGATCCTCACCTTTTTGGGCTTCTTCAAATCGATCATTCTCTGCCAGCCACTGAGCATAAGGGACATAGACATCATCTTTGAATTCAGGATGCTTTTCACTCAGAGCAAATGCCTGAGGTAAATAAAAAATTCATTCTTAGAATACTGCACGGTTTAAACAGTTAAAGGATTTAGAATATTCCATGGGATCAATCCTTTGGCTCTAAGTAAATTTATAATAAAATACATACACAGAATAGAGAGTGTAATCCATATTTTCTGCAGTATGAAAATAATGTATTATAAAATAAAAAGCAATCAACAACAAAAGACAAGAAGCTAGGTATAATAACAGACTGGTAATTGCAACAGAGAGACTTGAAAGTGATTATCTGCAAAATTTGGTAGATTTCACATCAAGAGACAAAAATTATTTTCACTTTTACTAAATGCATCTTCTAAAGGAATTGAAGTACCACTATAAATGCAGTTTAGGTTCACTTGCAGAAAACCACATCACCACCAAACACATGCAGGCATACACAATTAACTGAAATACTCTGGATCCTCCCGAGGCCTTCCCCCCTGCCTCTCCCTCAGAACAGTGCTGGGGGAGACAGACATTTGTCTCTTTTTTATTGCAACCAGAGGAAGGAAGCAGTTGAGGTTTTCAGCACAGAAGTCAAGGGCACACTTACTTCTTCCCAGCGATGAGTCTCCACATGGAGCTGGACCAATGCTTTCAGGTCACCAATCTTCATGTAGGTTTCTGCAGCATAGCCAGGGTTATCAAGTTGCTTAAAATAGAAGGCACACTTCTCCAAAGGTTCCCGCTCAGCTTTATCCAGTTTTCGAGCAATTTCAATTAGCCTGGACCCAGCAAAAAGAGGGCAGATGTTTCAGATGCTGCCTTTGTGCTTTGGCTTTCAATTATTGTCACAACTTCACCTTTCATCAGTTAACATTTAATAAATGGTATAATAGTAGTACCATCCAACATCATTTAAATAGTTTCAGTAAATTTTCCAAATGCCTTTTGTTCCTTTTACAAACTCAAACCTCTTCCTTGATTCTGCACATCCTATATGACTAAGTGACACGGGGCACACTTCCCCTACCCTGATCTGAGCAAGAGACTCCTGAATAAACACAGCAGAACAGAGGCCAGGGGCCTTGCTGAGGGGCCTGGCCAGGATCTGGCAGCTCAGCAGATGACTCAAAGTGTCGTCTACTGCAAATCGAGGAGAAATGACCAGTAACAGGAGTAGCCTCAGGATTTCTGGGGCCACCAGATGACTACCCTGGACAGCTGAAAACAGCAGCACTGGGCTACCAGGTACAATCACTCCTGTGATGGTCACTCTGAAGGCTCAGGCATGTCTATTTTAGACAGTCTCATACTGCAGATGAACCCACACATGCTCCTCACTGATGCATTTGTTTCTGTAATTTATTTATGGCCCTACCCTATATTCTAAAACACTTTTAATTGTAGATGTGCTTCAAATACTCAATTTGATATTAAAAAGGCAGCTACCAAACACATTTTGTCTTATTTTAAAATGATGCAGAATTCACAGTAACTCATTCAAGTGTTTATTCTTACATATTATGTCTGAGGTGACCCAAAACCTACATGTCCACCCAGCCGTGGTCCCCACTGAGCTCGATGGCCTTCATGTGCTCGCCTGCAGAGAGGTACATCTCCACTGCTGCCTTTGGCTCATTGATGTTCTTGGCCCAGTCTGCTTGCTTTTTTATTAACATCTTTGTGTCTTTTGGGTTTCCAGATCCCAAAAAATCCTGGAACAGTGCAACACAAAACTCTGCATTACCTTCTGGTCACAAACATTGTTGTTACAGTAAAAACTCTAAATTACATAAAGGCCTTTGCAATGAATACCATGATGCCTCCTAAGGACAGAAGTACTGCATAGACAGCAACATGGACTGAGACAGCCATCAGCAGCTCATCATCAAGGCCTCATGTCTGGGAGAAAACAAAGGCAAATCTCCCATTTAGACAGTTTTCAATTTAAAAAAAAAAAAGCTGGAGATTCTGGGCAGGCTCAGAGCACAATGCAGGTGCCTCAGAGACAATGCCTATGAACTCACAACACAGTGCTACTCTAAAGACTCTAACAGATCAATTCCCAGTTTCAGATTTTCTATTGCAAGCCAAGCAGGTACAGTTTCATTCTCAAAGATAACCCAGCCCTAGCCCATGCTCAGTGAACAACAGCACATGCACTTAATCATACACTGGCATCAGGATGCCCCACCACAAACCAATTAAAGGCTGAAATTTTGTTTTCTGCAAAGACACTTGATAATTATATTTCAATATGTCGAAGAAGTTCTTTTGCAAGGACAGAGTGACAGCTGCTCAAGAGTGAGAGTGCTCGGAAGCACTGGTTGGACTGGCGGAAGGAATGCAAACACCAAGCCTGGACTCTGTGATGACAACCATTTTGGGAATATTGCTAATAGTTAGTTCAGCTTCTTCTGCCAATGCTGAAGCCCTGGCACCATATGGTTCACATCTGTTGATATCGCGTGCCAGGGATAAAAAAACAAAACAAAACTCTTCAACAGCAGAAGATCGATTAAGGGCAATTTTGTCTGTTAACAGAACAGGCTACTGCCCATTAAATGGCTTCTATCAAATGAAAAATCAGAACACAGGACAAATGACAGGTAAGAAAAGAGTGGAAAATTTCTTTATACTCTGGGTTTCTGGCAAATTCTGATCAAGGTTTAAAAGAAACTAAACCAAAGGCAACAAATGGGCAAAAACCCCTGCAAGGAGCACTCACACACATCTGCCCCAGCACACCAATCCAGCAGCTCCCTGACGCAGCCAGGGGACAGGCTCAGAACTGCACCCCACCTGTGCCAGCTCCAACTGAGCTGCAGGGTTACCTCCTGCAGCACAGCCCTGCCCCAGGGAACAGCCACAGAGCTACCCTGATGGCCTCTGAATATGGACAGTCAAACAACCTCCTTGGCATGACTTGTTTTCCAGCTTAAGTCACCAAAATAAGTCCAAAGTCAAAAGCTCAGCTTCTCACAGTATAACGAGTTTTTTGTGAGTTGTCAGTAATTAATGATCTGCTGCTGTGATAATGAGTCTGACCAGATATCAAAAGACTCCCAACCTCTGACTCCAGTCTGGATCCTCCATCCAAACCTCATCAAAGCCAAGCACAAGAAACCAGGTTCTGTGGGTCCCTTGGCATTACTCTGGCAACATCAGAGAAAACAACACCACAGAAACATCCCCCTCCCCGCTATGTCTCTCCTTGGGTAAATAACTGGTGAACAGGGGGATTTTACATGTTCTTCCATGTCCCATCCATTCCCTACAAAAGAAGCTGCCTTCATGTGCTATGAAATACCTTGAATTTCTCTACATGGAGTCGCTCTGCAGAACAGGAGACGGGAGACCTCTTGCTCTCTGCTGGTTAAATATAGACATGACTACAGCCAAGAATTAAACGATTCTTACGAAGACTTATGGGAACATTTTTCTTTATGAATTACATTTATGTTTAAGAGGAGCCAAAACACTGAAGCAAACAAAGACTCATCAGCCAAAAATAGCGGAAGTCGGGCTTACATCAGCAGAGCCCACAAGTGTTTCTGTTGAGCTCTTGGAAGAAAAGGATCTCTCTGCAGCATGGCTGGGGCAATCTGTGCTAAAACAGTTTCTGTGCATGTCAGGGTGAATTCTTTGTCCTGGATTGGGCAGAATAAGGCTCTGATAAGTGATGAATGAGACTAAACAGTGCACACGTTGTCGGGGATTGTGATAAGAAAACACCACAGAATTCTTAAAAACCAAGTACTGCTTCTTATCACCTTATAAAAACACCTCCTTTTAGAACCATATTCAATTTCTTTCTATTTGGAAACTGAGTTAAAAAAAAAGCCAAGACTCTGAATCTTTGGAATAAAATTCTGTAGTAAACAAAAATATTCTAGGTTACTATGTTATACACTTTATAAAATGTATTTATATAGATCTTACTTTGACAGAAACATATTTTTATTATAATATGGAAGTGAATTAAACGATGGTGCACTCCCCTCCACTTTGCATGGGTACTACCTTATCATCTTTGAAGGACAAACAAATAAAAAGGGACTCTTGAGCAGGATAATGGGAAAGAGAGTCATTAAACCAAAATTCTTAGTTTTTCAAAAAAGAAAATTATTATGGATAATACTACATAACCACTAGTAAAGAGTCACCACTGGTGGTGTCCAACAAGCAAATCCACTGAAGAGCCCTGAATTTCCACGGTCACATTTGAGACTACAAAACACAACCTGCTGCATCAGTAGCAGCCTCTGATGGAAAATGCCACCATTACACCCAGGCCAGAGACATTTCTCCCCTCATAAGTCAAACAAACTCCAACCAATTAACTGAGGAAATGAAGTTGAAATTCAAAGCCCACATTTCACCCAATGCTTTTGTAGGATCATCCTTTGCAAACATTCCAGGTACATCAATATTTCTATACTCCTGCATGTAGATATTGAGGTGCCACGTCCTACCTTTGCATGGTCAAACATGCGCAAGTCCGAGTACATCTCCAGGGCCAGGTTTTCATGGCCACTCCTTTTGTACAGCTTTGCTGCCTCCTGGAATTTCCCCTGGTAGGCATAAACATCTGCCAGGAACAGGTCTTTGTTGTTCTCTCCATGTTTCTTCTGCTCCTGGGAAAAGAGAAAACTTGAAGAGAGACATAGAAAATATTCCAGATGACCAGGACCTAAGTGAGAAATGGCCATTGAGGAATGAGATTTTCAAGCTTAGATTTTAACTGTTAATAATTAAAAACCTGTGATGGGATATCATAATTATGCCTCTCCTACATTTCTGGTGAATTTATAATTAAAGGATTAAATCCCTTCTTAATTAAAATTAGGAAGAGCAAAATTAAATGTCACTATACAAACTAAAGAGATGAAAAATCACTTCTCTTGATTTCACACAGGAAAACGAACACATGCTATCATTATGCCAGGCTATTTTAAAAAAGGCATCTGATGGGCTCCTCATTTTCTCCTGTCTGAACTCACTAGCATGTAATTTGGCTAAATCAACAATATGTGCGGGTGGGATGACAAACAGAAATAATTGTCAGCAATAAGCAGATTCAGAAAGTACATTAACCTGCCTCTGAATACAAACCAGTGTCACCTCCACTGTCCCCACACGCAGGAGCTCATGGATTCAGGTTGGCAGCAGTCACTTCAAAAGCACCTGCACATGCTCTGCTGCTAATCAGAACTGCTCCTTCCAACTGGCTGGGAAGGGACCCCTGAGGCAGAGTGTGTGCAGAGCCATGGAGGATGCTCCTGCATGGGCAGTGCCACAGAGAACTCCTCACAAGTGAAACCACAGCAGAACCCTGACTGCCAGGGACTTGTGACACAGAAATGCACATGGGTGTGTGCTTGAATGTGCTATATCCTGTTTCTTGGACACACATCACTACCCTGCTTGGCATAAAATTACTGCTGTTAGCCCACATCATGAGCTGAATTTAAAGAAAACTGCACACAAGGGGAAAAGCATTCCAGGAGCACCCAAATTCAATCCTCTGCTGCCAAAGGGGGCTCAGCCACCCCTCCTCCTCATCACACTTACTGACTGGGCTGACACTGGGCTGGTGCTGAACCTTCCCTTCAAAAACCTGGTTAAATGAATAATCAGAGGACTCGTTATACCATTTTTTAAAGACTCCACAGAATCTTGTCAGATAGAGATGGCAGCTATGTTTCCTGTTGCCATCAATTAGAAAAAAAAATTGTCATTACTGAGAGAAAACCATCACATTAATGGAACATCTGTGCTTAGTTACACCCCTACAAGCCCTAAAAGGAATAGGATCCACCACAGGCGAGAGTGAGTGGGGATGGAGAACTCTCTGCAGAAGGAGTATTTTCAAGAAGTCTGAAAGTAAGTTTATGCCTATTTACACAGTGAATCTTTCTCATTAAACAGAATATGACATGACAAAGCCAGAATAACCTCAGTAGATGCAGATCTGGAGAAGCATATGTGGAAAAGAAAGGTTAATACTGGTGAGAGAACACCCTCGCCTACCTATCTATCCTTGAGGGAAAAAAAGAAGAAAAAAAACCCAAACCCCAACAAAAAAAGGGGCTCCTAATGCAGAACTTTGTCCTGTGTTAGAGGAAAGTCCACTGCAACCAGCTGGCATTTGGACAGGAGCAGGACAACTCTGCAGACATGAAGACAAGGACTGTAACCTTTCAGAGAAGGTGTAAATCTAATGAGCACAAGAAAGAGGAATTCCCTTCATGCCATCTCCATGTAGATCTTTAAGCATTATCATACCAAGTCTGCAGAAGGACCAGGGTGATCCATGTCTTTTCAAGTGCTCATGACAGACAGTTATTGTTGGGTGAAATTCTATCAAGAAGTGTGAAAAGAATAGGGAGGAGTGATCAGAGCACAGTATGGAAGTACAGAATCCCAAATTCTATTTCCAGTTGTCACAGACTTATCATGAGACCCTGAGTTTGTCATTTCATTTCTCTGGGCCTGTTTCTGTCTCTGCATGGAGGAGATAGTAGTAATTACCTACCTCCAGGGGGTAGGGAAAGGCTTAATGAACTCATGTTTATGAAGTGTTCTGTGCTAAGCTCTGTCAGCACAGCAGTATTTTACCAATTATTAATGGACTATTGAACATTTATCCTGTTTTCCTGAAGACAGATTCAGAAGTTCTCGTCCCACACCCACATTCCATGAAGTTTCAGTCCTATGACTAGAACCTGAGTCACCTCTACTAATTGGGATTTTTCACTCCAAATACATCTCTAACAGACAGAAGCACTATCCAAACAAAAGTCCCTCCAAAACAGAAAGTACTGATTTTACCACAGTAGAAAGTGCAAGAAAAATACACAGTCTTGAACAATCTCTTACCTCTATGCTGCTGATCAGCTCTAAATATCGCAGGTCTCGTACCCTGGTAAATGCCTATTGAAAATAATAGAAATAAAAATAATAAAAGGCATTAACTTGAAAAGCCAGAAAAACCCAAATATTGTTATGCATGAATCGAGTTGTCTTCATGCAAGCAGGACAGGCAGAACTCTGCTAGGTTTGGGTTTGTGCAGTCCCAACCTGACTACCAGTTATGTCTGGAGTCATTACAGTAAAAAAGACAGGGCACAACCCAAACAGCTCAGCATTGACCAGGAGCAGCACAGCAGGGACTGGGAGCTGTGCATGGCAGTCCCCCAAG
The DNA here is from genome assembly GCA_013396655.1 of Campylorhamphus procurvoides. Taxonomy (NCBI): domain Eukaryota; kingdom Metazoa; phylum Chordata; class Aves; order Passeriformes; family Dendrocolaptidae; genus Campylorhamphus; species Campylorhamphus procurvoides. The sequence continues at coordinate 128,358 of WBMV01008149.1, forward strand.
AAATACAAAGCAGAAATTAAAACATTACATCCTTTTATTCTCGCTGTTTTATAGCTTCTCCATTTTGATGCAAGGTGTGATACAGCCAAGGAAATTTCAGGGAAGTATTTCACAAGGTAGGACACAGAACTGATCATATTGTCAAAGCCTGCTGCACATACTTCCCAGTTTTTAAACCATTCTGAAAATCCAGCATGAAAGAAGCTCAGAGAGAGGAAAGGAAGGAAGAAGATGACAGAAGAACTGTAAGACAGTGTAATATCTTTGCAAATGGAGATAAATGTGCAACTCAAAGTCTCAAGTGGCAAAGTCACGTGCAAGTTGCAGCAGCTCAGCACTTATTCCTGACATGCATCACAAACCAGAAATTTAACTCTTTGGGCTGCACGTTCAAGACTTCCAACCAAACTAATGCTTTAGAGGGCACAGAATATTCTGCTTACACCGGATCAGACTAGGAACTATGAGAGCCTTTAATGTCAAGAAGCTGCTTTTGTTCAAATTAATCCGCTCTAATTCTAAGAGGGCACTACTTTAAAATTCCAAGGAGGCACTGAAAACTTCTTTTTAAGAGTATCCATTTGCATAAAGCCATCCATGAAACTGGAATTATTCTGATGCCTACACTTAAGAAAAAAAAATAGTACTTAATTTCCTTTTAAAAAAATCTGTTATTAAAAGATGCCTATCATTACAGGCCACTCTTGGTGTATTTTTAGAATGATTTGTCTTTCATACAATATTCATGATACTGAACTCAGTTCGCCCTCTCTTGTTTGAGAAAAGGTGGTGAAAGGAAATAGGGAAGTATTTTATGCCATAGAAAACACAATCCTTCAGTCTATGCCCATTCACAGACCCCTCCCAAAAGCAAGGCATGCCAGGAGAAAAGGACTGAAACAATGCCATCCCATCACCACTGCTTTCACAGAACGTTAATGGGTAGATAACAAAGAATAGGAAATCTGCAAACATGTACTGAGGTTATATTAAATATTTAGGGGGAGAAAAAGGGCAAGTTTATTGCTCAGGGGACGGTGGGGGGACAATGCCAGCTGAGCATCCTCTGCTGCCACCCGGTGGGCACTGCTGAACAGCTTCTAGTTCTGTTTCCCTAAATTAATTAACACATTTTCCAGCCTCATCCCAACATCCTGAGTATATCACAAACCCATTGGTTTGTTTGTGGAACAACAGACACTGAAGACAAGCAAGACAGTAACCCAGGAACACCACTTGTATTCAAGTCATAAAACATACATTACACACGCAGAGATATAAATATCTAAATGTAAACCCCGAGCTTTCTACTAAACGAGCAGCTTTACCTTTTTAGCAGTTTCAAACTCCAGTCCTTCCAACGCTTCTATGGCCAGCTCTCTCCAGTCAGCATCAGTCACTCCTAAGCATGCAATTTGATAGGCTTCTTTAAACATTTTTCGTTCCAGATATTGATACATGGGTGCAGACTGAGGATTGCCATGGAAAAAACATTATTAGAAAGCATAATACTGAGATATATTAGTGAAATTCTCTACATCCATTGGGGGGAAAAAAAATATATTCTAATCACAACCATTACAAGCTGTCCAGAGACCCTCAGCAGCAAATCCTGCCCACACCTGGGTGCATTGAGTCACAATCTCTTTTGTTTTCCAGACTGTTTTAGACCCTTCCATTGCTTCTCATGACAGAAAACAGTATTTTATGGAAGGTAATCCCTAAATTTAGAATGTAAAGACTACACATATACTATACATTTAGATTAAAATATACAGTTTAAATATTGCCTAGACACATCTAGATGAAGAAACAGTATGCCAGCATTTGAATAGCTTATAAGAAAAATGAAATTACAACTGGAAAAAAGTTACACAGAGAGAACACAGCAAAAATACTTGGGAAGGTAAGGCCTGCACTCTATTAGATCATGTGCATTTGCAAGTAGAAAGGGAGAATCAGAAACAACAACCACCCACAGCACAAAGGAAGTTAATTAATGCCAAAGAAACAAAAATAAAATAGATCATACAATATAACAAATAATAATGAAGAAAGTGTGAACTGCAATCATTTTAGCAATGGAATACAAGTAAATCTCAGAAAAGCTTCTTCACTTGTTAAACATTCATGTTTATGAGATATAAAGCAACACTTAATGAGATTAAAGGATTACCTGCGGAACTTCCACAGCTGACATAGAGAAAACATGAAGGCAGAAGATCTTGGAGCCATTGTAACCCACAACAAAGCCCTGCAGTTTTTGCTGGTGAACAGGGAAGTTACTAGCTTTGATATTGAGGTATCCCCCTCCAGAGAAGCAAAGCATATCCTCACACTGAGTATTCCAGGCCACGCTGTTAGCATTGGGTTCCTAATGGGCAAAACAACTCAGGATTACAAGAGATGCAATCTCATCTTTGCTAAGAAACAGCCTCCTTCAGCTAGAATGTTTGACCTAATACAGCCTGGTGTGTACACATGCACTCATTATTTCCATTTTTAATATTCTGAAGCCTAGTACATTCCTAAACAGATTCACAGGGATGCATTGTACATTTTAACACACAGCTGTAATTGTCTTGCCTTTGATGTGGATTTACTAATAATCTCTGCTATCAAACTGTAGAACATAAAACCAAATTCTGCAATAATACACATGTTAACACGTTAGTTAACATTTAATTGATCATTTCTCTGCCCATTACACAGAGGAAGTTACAGACCCTATCTTTGCAGCACTCCATACTTGCTATCCAGTGTGCTCCCAAAATATTTAAGCAACATTAGAGTGACTGCTAAACTGCCAGTGAAGGGATCATTATCATGATTCCTTTTATAGCCTAGGAATACATGACAAACAAAGATGCTTAGACTTTAATTCTGTTCATATGAGTGAGAAAACCAAAATGCTCATTAACTGTAATGCTTCAGAGGGAAACAAGAGAGAGCTCTAAATTAAACTGAAAAGGTCATGTCTCAGGGCTTTTTATTCAGCTATTGTTCACATAAACCTCCTGTCTTCTCATTCCTTCTCTACCATCTCTGAAAGGGTGGTTTTGAGGACATTTAAATCCTACAAAATGTGATTAACAGCTTAAATGACAGTTACATGAATTTCCGCACAACTCTTTTGGGATGTTCTGTGCTTCAAATTACTCCCTGCCCTCCCGCCCCATGTTTAAAAAAACCCATAACTTGTAATTCTTACCTGGAAGAGCAACTCCTTGGTGTGGATGTCATAGACGAGGCAGGTGTCGTTCTCATCCACCACGGCCAGCTTGGTGCGGGAGGCGCTCATGTCGAGGCAGCGCACGGCTGTCGATTGCTTCAGCAGCACGATGGCCAGGGCGTTGTCCACAAAGATCTTCAGGATCTGCACAGGGGGGAACAGAGTCACTCCACTCATTTCTGTCCCCAAAACTAGAAACAGCGTAACAAGGGCAAACTTCAGTGTGAAGTATGCAATTGCAAGGGGTTTTGCAGAGATAAACTGTGCACTAAGACTAAGGAAATGCCTCCAGCTTGAGGTCTCTTGAGCAGACTGTCTGTATACAAACAAATCAGATGCTACACATCCTGGATTCTTAATGCTCCACTAGTTAAACAACTATATTTATACAGAAATATATATATAACAGATACAGAAGACACACACAACACCTCAACTTCCTCTCTATCAGTACCTCAGGGCTCCAGTTTGACATTTCCAGCCGCCACTCTGCACAGGAAACAGACAGCACTTTCACCTCGAGAACACCCACACCCTCACAAGTGGTCACCAGGAGAAGTGTACACACCACCAACACCCACTAAAGGCACACCTGCTCTCAGTTTACCAAGAATTTAATTTTTGTCAGTTGATCCTAACAAGATATTCTAGACAAAATTAAACATATTTGTATGAATTTCACTGTCACAAAATATGAAAGACAGAAGTAATTAATTTTAAATCCCAAGATGAGATTGTCAAAATTCTAGGTTGTACAAGAGCCCACTGTTCCTAATGTATCCCCTAGGTGCACAAAGAGATTTTCTGTGCAGTGAAAAGACACATACCAGACATGATGTGTTACCTGACCATTCTTCAGGCCAACTAAGAGGCCTTCTCTTCCTGGGGGTCCTCCAATTACTTTAATGTAACGAATAAGAGATTCCATCAACCATTCTCGTTCTTTAACACCACTAAATGAGAGGCACTGCAATCTCTTCTCCTAAGGACACAGTGAGATATAAAACACAGCCTGGAGGTGAAAATGAAATCTGTGTTTGATGTGCTACATTTATAACTGCACTAGCAGGTGTGCCTACTTCTACATATCAAAATCGTAAAGTCAAATAGTCAATTGAATGGGGTGAATCCTTTAAGGTTTTCCAATGCTATGAACAAACAAACAAACAAAACTAAACACTCCCAACATTTTTTCCAGTAGTTCCCTCCCACCAAAAAGCTCCCCTGGATTCTGTGCTAATTTAACAAATTCAGACACAGTTTTACTGAGCCAGAGCCACCCGAGCTGTGCCACAACAACTGCCCCCCAGGATGTCAGTGCTGCAGAGCACAGCACAGCCCAGCCTTGGAAAAGCTGTAACAGACCCCACTGCACAGCCACTGGGACAGCTGTGTTCAACTCTGAACACACCCCAGGACTACTCCAGCTTTTAAGGCACATACCTGGCATAAAATAATGTGATCTGAACACACCACCAGCAAGTTACATTCAAATTTCTTTACAATCTTCTTCTTCACCCGATAGTACATATCTGCAGAGTCATCCGAGTACAGCTCATAAATCAGGATCTTCTCTGGCATCTGGATGGCTAATCTATTTTTGTAGATTGCAATTTTCTTCACAAGCTCTCTGCCTTTTATTCTAACTAGAAAGAAAAAACACCAAAACAATACAGTATAAGCTGACACAAAACTAACAGGCACAGAAATCAGAAAACTGACTAATACATTAAAACTGAATCTCTCTAAAGCACCTCTTAACATTCAAAGCACATTCCTGCTTAGATATATTTGCTGTTCTGCATCTACATAACCTGCTATCTCCACCACAGTTTATCACTCTCTATCACTCTCAACAGCACATTCTGGAGCAGTACATTGATTCCTGGCCATAAAAAGCCAGCAGGTATGAAGAAACAAAATCAGCAGAAAGCCTTGAGGCTACAAGTAAGGAAAAAAAAAGTTAAACATAATGTATAGTATTTTTATCTCATTTTCAGAGATTAAAACCTTATCTTCAGAGCCCCATCCCTGCCAATGCCTCCTCCAATCCCCACATCTTTCATTAAGCTTGTCAGTGCTGAGTCTCCACACTCCAAGTTTGCATTCACCTCCTGCAAACTGTGTTCCACAGTCTGACTGCCAAAGGAACAACAGTCTGTCAGGTACATGCAGAGTAGGCTATAAGTGTTCTGATGGATATTAATTAAAACCCAAAACAAACTGAGTGAAGGTTTGGTGTGCCTGAATTACCTTTCTGTTCCGTGATGAGGTGCTGGACAATCACGTCAGTCATGTTGTCTCTGTAGGCGTAGCGGTCCTTGTAGAGGCCATGGACAGTGCTGAAAATCAGCTGGTAGAAGGAGATGGTTCCATCCTGGCATCCTACTGCCTGACCACAGGAAGGGAAGCATTCCAGTTAATTGGTACATGTAAGCAAGAATTGGCAAAATGTGTGGTATTTACATGAACACCATGTCCCTTTTCCTGCATAATGTGTAGATGGGTATCAGTTACAGCCAACTTAACCATGCTAAAACTGCAAGGCAGAATGAGGACTGATCTCATCAGAGACCACCATGCTAGGTGGGGGGCTTAGGTTTATTTGGTTGGGGTTTTGGTTACATTTTTTGGGAGGTGGAAGGGGGTTGTTTGTTTATTTTTAAATTCACTTTGATTCTCTTCTCACTTGTACAGGACTCAAGAGTGCAGCATTTCAGGCTGACAACTGCCCTGTAGGCATTTTCTTCCCATCATGAATTAGATTTGGTCAATCCAGAAGTTATCAGCTGACATTTTAAATTCTTTTCCCCACCCCTTTTTTAATAAAAATGCAGTGAACATGTCACCATTTGAGAGCACATGTTATGCTCCTTACATCCTTCTTACAGCCCAGGTTTTATTTCTGCAGGATATTTGTAATTCCAGTGGCAGTTCTAGGACCTCCCTAGACACTGCTCAGGTTCTGCTGCCTCAGCAAGAATGTCTAAACTAAGCAATTGAATTTGAAATGTATGGTCTTAGCTCAGGTGACAAATTCCCTGTAAAAATGTCAGAGAAACGTCCCTGCTCACCACATAGTTGGAGTCTGGTTTAACTTTGCAGGTCCACACCCAGCTGTTGTGCTCGCCCACGGTGCCCAGGCGCACACCATCCTTGGTGAAGAGAGACACCTGCCTGTCTGAGCCTCCCAGCAGGAGATACTCTCCTTTGGTAAAGTAGCTGACACAGCACGGATCAAAACTGAGCTCTCTGTCCTTCCCAATCTGCAAGGGAGAATACAATAAAAAAGATCAAAAACGTTAACAAAAGGATCATTTCATATTTTCTGAAGGCAACAAGTGATATCACTGATACTATTTGTCTCATCTATGCACGGTTTTTCAATATCCAGAACCACTGACAATATTAAGATTTCCAAAGGCAGTCCTAAAATATGTCCAAGAATCCCTGCAGTCCCAACCAGTCTGCTCAGAATGCAACAACTCACAGAAGCCCTTTAACTGCTGAAAAAAATACAAAGATGTTCTCTACAGACCAGTGAACCACGTCACAGAAGTCAGCAAAGTTGTAAGGGCTTTAACACAAGAACTGTAAGACAGCAGCTGAGCTGCCACGGGAGACACAAGGGCTGAAGGAGAAAAGGTTAAAAATAACGAGACTCAAAAGGCTAGGAGAACAGAGGACATCTAATGTAACTAATAAAGTAACAGTATACAAACACTTTGAATGTAGGACACAAAACAGACTCAGAAATACCCTGTTACTCTTGAATAAATTCTCTTAAGACATACCTGCTTGCCACTCAGGTGGTAAAAGGAAAGTTTCTGACCCCAGTCTGCCACAGCCAAAATGTCATTGCGTTCATCCCTACCAAAAAAAAAGTAATAATTCAACAGCAATTTAATAACACATTTCTCAGAGTGGCAGAACCAAGGAGTAGCATAGCAGAATTTACTTCATGCTACTTTTTAAAGGTCACAAACCACAAGGACAGCAGATACCCCTTGTAACTGAAAACTGTGGAAGACAACTTGGAGACACCAAAGAAAACCCCACCTCCTCTAGAGGAATCACTCAAAGCTCGAGGCATCACTTCCCCAGGAGCTGTGTGAGCAGTGGGCAGTACAGGGAATGGTCCTGTGACAGCTGAAGGCCCTGGGCCCAGGTTCTGATTTCAGCTACAGGAGTACAAGGCCACTGTCATGTCCAAGTCTACACAGCTGAGCAAGGGGGAACTGCAATTACCAGTGTAATGCATTCATGCGAGACCAGCAGCAGGCTGAGAAAAGGCTTCAAGTCCAAATTTAACTCTGGGACTCTGACATGATCTGCTCAGCTTGGAGCAAAGCAGGAGCATCACCTTCTCCACAGCTCCTTGCCTAGGAAGGGAGATGGTAACCTGAATGTTCTGCTGCAAATAATGCCTCTGGCCAAGGTCTGAATATAAAGCATAGAAACAACCCAAGTGTTGGCAAGCCCCCTCCCTTTGGTCAGTGCATGACACTCACACCTGGAGGGCAGCACACACCTATCTCATAAGAAACACAGACTAGCAGAACAAACTAGGGCTATGCAGGGAACTGTGAATCTAGAACTTCCTAACTTCTGAATATCCAAGGTTCTACTGTGCATAGTACTCTGCCCTTGGTCCTTCTTGCAAAGTGCTGTTCTAGGTAACAGGAGTACATATGTTCCTTTGAAGTTTCACTTACAAGTTGAAAGGGGCCTCCTGTTCCTCGTGGTCTTCCTTCTCTGGCTGACTATCCTGCCTACTGCCAGGCCTGGATTCCAGTACAGGGATCTCCTTTAAAGAGTTGTTAACTGACTTCTCCTCCTCTTCATCTACTCTACTCCAAAAAGTCTGCCACCTACTGCAATAGCAATTGTTTGTTCACATATCTGGGAGAATATTCCCTCTGAACTGAAGCAAACAAACAGTTCCACTCTCTCTGCCCCAATCCAAACAGAACCCATACTCCCAAAAAACCCACCAATCAAAATTAGTAAAAAAGAAAACCCAGCCTCCAGCTGTGCAAGAGGAGGCTCAGATTGAGTATTGAGAAAATTTCTCCCCTGAAAATGTGGTCAGGAATTGGCACAGGCTGCCCAGGGCAGGGGTGGAGTCCCCATCCCTGAAGTGGCTGAAGAGCCATTTGGATGTGGCAAGTGGGGACATGGATTAGTGGTGGCCTTGGCAGTGCTAAGGGAATGGTTGGACTCCATGATCTCAGAGGGCTTTTCCAGCCTAGGAAACAGGTGTCTACAATCTAAGTGGAACTTGTTACTGATTTCTCCATTTAATTAAAGACTACAGCATAGGCAAAACCCCAATATATGATCACTTACAAAAGGTAATGTACATGGCATCAAACTGTTTCAGCAGGGATAAAAGTCAAGACTTTCTACAATGAGTGACCCAAGGATTATCTGTTCAGCATGAAAAAAAAGGAAGGATTAAATTATTTACCTGGAGGGATTCCAACAAATTGACCATACTGGAGAGGAAGAACCCCCTGGACGTTCTATTTTCACTTTCTCATCACCATTTTTGTTCCTTATGCTGACAATGCCATTGAACATCCCCAAAGCAAGGTACTGGCCGTCATTTGTCCAGCTGAGAAAACACACACAATGAAGGGTAAACCACTACAAACAGGCAGCAGGAAGGTGGGATGGTACAGCACGCTCACACAGGGATGGCAGATTCAAATATATCTCTAACAGGGAGTTCTGAGAGGTAGCCAGTAAACCTACAGTTTGTTCATGCATCTAAATCCACATTTATGGCAACAGCATGCACTACATCAAAAATATTTTATTATACACAAAAAAGAAAAAAATCAATTAAAACTATCACCAGCTAGCAACACGTGCTAAATCACAGATCCATTTTGGGGATGGCAGTGTTGGCAGCACACCAGAATGCTTCAAAAGCCACATTCAGAACACGATCCCATAGAACTGCCTGGTGTGGGACAGAGGGGGCCTGGGGTTTAATCTGGTCACTACTGCAGTCAGATGGATGACTTCAGTTAATGAACCCCTGCTTCAGGTTGCACAACAGTAATATGTCCTTTAACTGACAACACCAACAGCACAGAGGATGAACAGCTCTACAAACAAAAATTGCAATTATTTTTCGTCTAACTTAATTTTATTGCTATTTCACAAGAGGAATAAAGAGGAGAAAGAACCTGAGACCTGAACACCTCTCTGATGCTTTCAGAAGAATTTGGTTATAAACAGAACCAAAGAAAACCCAAATATTTTCCTGTTGAAAAAGAAGGGAGGAGAAAAACCTTTTTTTTGAGTTTGCATCTTATTTGGCATGGTTTGTATTGAAACTAACTTAAATGACTTAAGGTAATCCTTAAGACTTACCTACAGCAGGTGATCTTGCAGCTTGTTTTATGTTTAGAGACTGACTTCTGTTCAGGAGACCACAAGCCTTGATGAAAACAAATAAGACAATGACAAATAAGCGTGAGCCACAGTTCATGACTAATACTGTCAGAGAACTTGGTTGGGACTTCAAAGGCCTAAAAATCTTGTCCACTGCTAGAAGGATATTTAAATATATATTCTTAGTAAATTGGGGGAAAAATCTGTCTAAAGAGGGTGTCTATGGAAAAAATTCCAATAACAGGGCAGCATATTTTATCCTGTGGCCCCTCACTACACTGTCCTTTCCTACTGAGTTTAAGTGATTTAAATCAGTATCCAATGTCACTGAACTTTAGGTAGCTTTGTGTCCCATCTCTTCTGGAGATACAGAGCTGTACTATCTGTGGCTAGCTTAGCTATCCAACTCTAATGGAATTCACTGGCTCAATGGAAAAGTTCCAGGGAGAAGACATACCAAAATCCCCAGATGAGCAGGATGCCAGCTGATGAGTGAGAGGATTGTATGAAACACACTGGATAGAGTCATTATGCCTAGAATGAAGTTACAATCAGATTTCAATAAATCATTCTTCAATGCCCCTTTTCTGACTTTAGTAAGATTGCTGAAAGCTTTACCAGATACCAAAATAATTGGATTTGTTTATAGTGCATTGAGTTAATCTGCTATTACTGTAAAGTAAATCTGTAATAAACCTTTCAAAGATTGTCTCCAAGTGGCAGGATTCACTGTATTTCATCAAGATTAGCTAAAACTGTACAGCAAGGGTGGTTTCTGAAATATGACTAAAGGTTGTACTCAAATTCTAAACCTAGTATGCTGATTCAGACTCTGTGCAGTGACCAGCTCGTGCAAACCAACTCGTGACAAACACGCAGTCAGAAACAGAAGGTGAAGCTGCCCCTTCAGAGGGCTGATATAAACATAGAGCCAGAAGATTGGAATATAGCAAAAATACCAAATCCATCTTTAATTTGATCTTTGAACCAGAATTATGGTTTGTAACAAGTCACCCTGTGTTTCATTTTATTCTGACGTATTCTGAGTTTCCCCAGTTCTCTGCCAGCCCTCTAAACTCAAGAGATTTCGACTCCCACCCCCTTTTATGCCCTTAATTGCTTTCCTGCCTTGTTCAGATACTTGAACTGTTCTTCTCCTCCTCCCTCCCCTACCACCCCTGGCATTTTCATGAACCTTCTCCCAAGTCTAACAGCTCATACTCTTTGAGGGCAGCAGTGCATAATCCAAATTGCCTTTTGAGGCACAGAACCGAACGGCATCACTTACGTGTACTTCAGAATTCCTTCCAACTTTGAAGTCCAAATTATCACACTTTTATCAGCAGAGCCAGATGCGAAACGCTTGCCTAGGAATTGGAGATCATTTAAATCCCACACATACAAAAATCACTTTCACTCCAAATACTCAATCAAAGAGAGAGCAAGAAGTTCTTGAACTTGACAAGGCTCAAGTAATAAAGGGGCTGACACTGAGTCCCTGGATATGCTGTTGCTTCCCCAGCCAGATGGAACTCCAGTGGCTGTATTGCACCATTCCCACAACCCATCCTCCCACTGCTGCCAGCCCCGAGGTGAAGATTCATGGGAACAGTGACAAGGAAAACCTGTACATTGTCACAGCAACACCCATCACTCAAACAGCAGCAGCTGCAAGAAGATGCCTGAGCCCAGACAGTGAGTCCCACAGAATGAGAGCTGGAGACCAGGACAGAAGTGGAAGCAGAGGGGGTGTCTGCAGTGAGCAGGTACCATGTGAAGGATCAGGAGAGTGGGAAGCTCCAGGAGAGAACTACGGTAATAAAACTCAGAGGCAGACGAGAAGTAGAAAGAGGGATCTCTGGGGCAAACCCTCTTCATGTTATCCACAAATACACACTTAACCAGTGCTAAACTTAAACTGAAGTCGAAGGAGCAGTGGGACCACAGCTCTTGGATTCCCAGGGGACATTACAGGCAGCACCTTGTACAGCAGACCAAACACTCCATTAAAGAACAACCCCCAACACTTGTTACAGAACAAACCCCTAGCACTTGCTAAAGAACAGTCCCCAGCACTCACACTCTGTGACCAAAACATTGCCCATTTCTCAATGTCAAAAATGGGAGAGGTGCACTTTACAAACCAGACCAACAGAGCCCCAAAATCATATTTACCATCTTTGGCATAAGCCACACAGTACACAGTGTCCTTATGTCCTTTCAAAGGCTGAATTAGGGTTCCATCAGAAGTATCATATACCTGTTTAAATGGGGAGAAAAAAAACAAACCAAGCATATGAACAGAAGAGCTTATAAAAAAAAATCTTCCAGTGAATCACAGAACCACAGACTGGTTTGGATGGGAAGGGACCTTAAAGCTCATCCAGTTCCACCCCCTGCCATGGGCAGGCACATTTTCCACTAGACCAGGTTGCTCCAAGCCCCATCCAGCTTGGCCTTGGATACTTCTGGGGTGAGGACTGGGATTTAAAATTACTGAGGGACAACAGATTATGCACTTTCTTTTGTGTCTGCTTTTTGCACAGCACACCCTTCGTGCAAGACAAAACGTTTTCAAGCACAGAAGCAGCCTTCTATAACGTGACACTTCTTGGGAGGAAAGAAGAATCAGTACTAGAAAACTACACATACCAAAGAAATTTCCCAACAGCTCACTTGGCAGCTTCTTTTACATCTTACTCTTAAACATCTTTCTCTGCATTAAAGGTTTAAACATAATAAATTACTGCAAAGGAGCATCAGTAAATGCACCACTTTGTGAGCACTGAGTATAACTCCTGCTGTCCTGCTGAACTCCAAACCTACAATTCCTCCCTCCCTGCAGCTCCTACAGCTGCCCCAGCTGAAAGCTTTGCAGGTCCCGTGAGCAGCTGGTGCAGGGACCCAGGAACTAAAGGTTCCCACAACGCTGGAACATGGATTTGAGTCTCTCCCCTTGTCACAGAGACTGTAATGAAACCTGTACCAGCACAGCCCAGGCAGCCCGTGCTCAATGCCAGGCCTGGGGGCAGGTTCGTGGAATTCAAACCTCGGGCGAGGCAGGACAGACCGAGATGATGCAAATAATTTAAATCTCATTACTTCAGGAAATAGAGCTTAAAACTCGGTAAGAAATATTAAAAAGCTTCAAATCACTTTAGCGTTTGCCTGCATTAATATGTATGTAGCTGCGAGACTGGGCTGGTGGAGATAAGGGGATTTCGGATAGGTTATATTTGTAAGTTAATGCGGCAGAAATCCCATTCACACAGCCGAGAGAGAGGACAGGAACGGTTCCCTACCAGCAGCCTGTTTCCAGCAGCAATTATCAGCTGGGTCCCATCCGGCTTGAACGCGAGGTCGTAAATTCTGAGGGGAAAAAAACCAAACCAAACCCACCGTGTTAGGAGGGGGCAGAAAGCACATTGCTGGGGTGCCAGAGGTGCCAGCCGGGACCGGCGGTGGCACAGTGGGGGGGTCTGGCCCCCGAAATCTGCCGGGGCAGGAGGGACCCCCGGGGCAGCCCCGCTGCCAGCCCGCACAGGGGGTCCCGGCGGTATCCCGGGGGGAGGCACAGGGGGGACACACGGCTGTCCCGGGTCTCACCCGTGCTCGGCCCGGTCCCGCCAGGTGAGCGCGGCCCTCATGGCCCGGCCTGCGGGGGTCGTGCCAGCGCCGGTTGCCACGGCAACGCGCCTGCGCGTGGGAGCCGGAGCGCTCCGGTCCCGCGAGGGGGGCGCTCTCGCCGCACGGGACGCACGTGACACGGGGGAGCGGGGCGTCACGTGACGGAGGACGCGGGGCGCGTCATGTGACGCGGGGCGTCGGGCGTCACGTGACGCGGGTGCGAGACATGGCGGCGGGAACGGCGGGAATGGCGGGAAAGCCGAGCGGGTAATGGCGGGAACGGCGGGAATGGGGCAGGGAACGGCGGGGTCCGTGAGCGGCCCGGGCCCGGCCCCCCGGAGCAGGACCTGACCGGGCTCTCCTTCCCCTGCAGGCCCCGAGGCGCGGACACGGAGGCGGGGGCAGTGTCGGTGTCGGGGCCCAGCGCCGTGCCCCGCGGCTGGCAGCGGGTGAGCAGCCGCCGGCGGGCGGGCAGGACGGCCGGCAGGGTCGACGTGTACTTTGTCAGGTGAGGCCGGGCCCGTCAGCTCCGTGTGGCCTGTCTTGGCACATAGAAATGTACCCTAACAGCTGGTCCTGTCCTGGGGAGTTTTTTTACCGTACCATAATAATTTTTTCAGCAGAGAGCAAGAGAATGAAGAAGTCATCACTAATTGATCTTCCTTTCTTACCACAGCCCCGAAGGGAAGAAGCTGAGGTCCAAACGAGCACTTGTGGAATATCTTCAGAGAACTGGGGAGACCACACTGCAAGCAGCAGATTTTGATTTCACAGTTCCCCAGGGAAGCACATGCTCCAGTACAAGGGTTTGCAGCACAAGAGCTGCGAGGACTGACCTGGAGAAGGAGGACTGTCATAGCCAAGTGCAGGAGCTCTGTGCACAGAACGGTTCCAGGGCTGGAATTCAGAACATCCACACTGGAAATGGACACCTGGAAGATACTACATCCACTTTGGAAAGCACAAATTTGGTCACAGAAGGCATAAACCCAGAGGGGGGTTTGAAAACCAAAAGAAGGGGGAAAAGTGTCCGGAGTAGAAAACCTGAGAAGAGCTCAGAAAGGAGGAACCAGGATGACCCCCAGAGCAAAAGGCAGAGAAGAGTCTGTAGCCCACGGGAGGCAGAGTGTGGTCAGAACAAGAGGTGGTGTAGACGGACAGATGTGAGGGGGTCTGGCAGCCAGGGGGGGTGTGATCCCAGTGCTGCCCCTGTGGACTCAGGGAAGGCTCTGTCAGGAGTGCCCAGGGCACGGGCAGGCACGGGGCTGAGGTCAGGGGCTGCTGCCTCAAAGAAGGGGCTTCTGGGGACAAGCTGCAGTGACACACCTGAGGAGAAATCCCATGAACTGGAGACAGGGAAAGAGCCAGGCTGGGGGCATCTGGGGAAGCAGGATGTTAAATGTGACACCGAGGCAGATGCTGAGCCGTGGGACAGCACGAGCTGCACAGCTGTCACAGTGTCACCAGGTACGTGTGTGTGTTTGTGTGTGAGCACAAGGTTCTGCCAGGGGCTCTCCTGACTGTTTGAGCCACGTGTTCTGTTCCAGGTTAAGCTGCTCTGGCATCCAAATCTGTCTCATTTCTTTATCTGACAGCATTTAGCTTAATACAGGTTTAGTCACACCTGGAACTTACTGTTCTGAGCTATCAAGCTATACAGCATGACACCTGAATGGGATCTAGAGCACATTTATGTTCTGAGCACCACAAGAATTTCTTCTGTTTCCATTACAGCATAAATGGTGTGTGAAACATGACAGCAAAATACTTGGTTCTTCTTCCTAGTGCAGAAATTTTATTTCTTTACAGAAGAGTCTGTCCCACGAACACAAGTGGAGAGAAGGAAAACCAGTCCATATTTTTCCAATAAATACAGCAGAAAAGGTATTCTTTAGGGAAATATGTTTTTTATGGGGGAGGGATAGGCTGACTCAGGATCAAGTGATGCTCTGGAAAATTCTTTGCAGTTTGAGCCAGCAGCCTTGGTTCTGGCTGCAGCTGTATGGAGGGGACACAGTTCCCTGCAGCCCTGGAAAGGCTGTGTGGGAACTGCCATGGCTCCATCCACACATGGTGCCCCCACAGAGATCAATCTGCTTCAAAGGTCTTAATTTCAATTTTTTTATTTTTCAATTAAATAGGTAAATCATCCTTTCCTGTCCCATAAATGTTCCTGTGTTGCCTCTGTACAGCCCCCAGCCCACCCAGAAGGAAGGCCCTCAGAAAATGGACCCCTCCACGTTCTCCTTTTAATCTGGTCCAAGAAACACTCTTCCATGATCCATGGAAGCTTCTCATTGCCACCATATTTCTCAATAAAACTTCAGGTAAGCAGAGCAGCTGGAGCTGGTGGTGTGTGAATGTTGGGAGATGTTGCAGAGATGGAACTAATGCCAGTTTTAATGGCATTCATTAAAGAATTGGTGCATATTAGCTCATGTCAGTGCAAAACAATCTTTAGCTGGTAACTCTTGCCTTGGAAAAGCTCACTTAAGAAAACACATGGATAATGCAGGAGAGTTCCTGGCCCAGCCTTCTGCTCACAGGCATCTTTCACCAGGGAAAATGGCAATTCCAGTGCTCTGGGAGTTCCTGAAGAAGTACCCTTCTCCTGAGGTAGCCAGGGCTGCAGACTGGAGAGAGATGTCAGAGCTGCTCAAACCTCTTGGCCTCTACGAACTCAGAGCCAAAACCATCATCAGGTTCTCAGGTGGGTTTTCCAGATACCTGGATTTGTCTCGGTTAAGCTGGCAAAAGCCAAACAGCTTCAATCCAAATGCTGCTCTGTGGCTTCTCCTCTGTTTGACAGTTTACTGGGCTGGTGGGTTATTTTGTGCATCATTTGAGTTCTGTTAGTGTTGAGCTGCTGATCCCAATGTGAGCTGGGAGGGAAATGCCAGCCAGGGTGAGTTCTGCAGGAGATTCTTGGAGTGGAGGAGACCTGAGCACCCACGGCACTGCTGGTGTGTTGTCAGCACTGGTGGCTCTGCTCAGGGTTGCCCTGGTGACCTGCAGAAGTCCTTTCCAGCAGGGATTTCTCTAGGATTTTAATATTTTCTGTGCTCAGAACCTGCAGAGGAATACTTTGTTCTCAGGAGAGAGAGGTGATTGAAATTCTCCCGTGGTGATTTGTTGAAAAAGTGCTTAAGTGCATTCACCAGGAAGCTCCTAAAACTTGGTGTTTTCATTTGAAATGTGCCAAGGGGAGCCACGTTGCTCTGGTGGGGGGCTGTGGTGCTGAGGGCTGTGCCCTGCCCATAGGGGAGTACCTGAGCAAGAGCTGGCGCTACCCCATCGAGCTGCACGGCATCGGCAAGTACGGCAACGACTCCTACAGGATCTTCTGCGTCAACGAGTGGAAGGAGGTGGGTGCTGCGGCCGGGGCAGGGCCTGGGGCACGGTTTGGGGCAGGGTTTGGGTTGTGCCCACCCTCCCCCGGCTGGGAAACCAACCGTCGGTGTTGGAGCGATGGGGTGGTCTGAGAGAAGGGGTGTTATAACTCTGGCTCTGTTGCAGGTGCAGCCGCAGGACCGCAAGCTGAACGTGTACCACGCGTGGCTGTGGGAGAACCGCGAGAGGCTGAGCCTCGACTGAGCCCCCCCGTGTCCCCCGGTGGCACCGTCGGGGCTGTGCTGGCCAGTGTCTGGTCTCTGTGCTTTTAATAAATGTGTTCCCTGCAGTGCCGCTCTGTGGCTGTGGGCACGGCCGGGGCTGGAGCGGGGCCGAGTGCGGGCGGTGGGCACGGGGACCCTCCTGGGCACGGGGACCC
>WBMV01008149.1:147119-161982 GCA_013396655.1 Campylorhamphus procurvoides
CAGGAGGCGGCGAACCCCGGCTGTGCTGAGGCCTTCGGCTGTGCCGGGTCCCCCCCGTCCCTGGCGGCGCTGGGAGGGCCCGAGCGGAGCGATAATCGGGAATGGGATGGGGATCGGGAACGGGATGGGGATAGGTATGGGATCTGCAATGGCACCGCCGCACCGCCGGGGGGCGCCCTCTCGCGCGGCGCGACTCGCGGAAGCAGCGCCGGGCACGTCCTGGCGGGAGTGGCGGCCACAGGTCCTGGCANTGGGCCTTTGCCGCGGTCTGTGGGTATTTGTCATGGTCTCGGTGTGTTTGCCGTGCTCTCGGACCGGACCCGGCAGCGCCGGGTTTGCCCGGGGGGGCTCCTCGGCCGCGCTCCCGGCCACGGCCTTTGGGCCTTTGCCGCGGTCTGTGGGTATTTGTCATGGTCTCGGTGTGTTTGCCGTGCTCTCGGGGTCTTTGCCGCGGTCTCGGGGCCGGGGGGCGGGGGCGGCCCCTCCCAGGATCGCATCTGGAGAGCTCGCAGTGCTCTGCCAGCTTCGGAGGCGGGAGGCAGAGCCACAGCAGATGAAGACCCATTCCCCGGCCGGCCTGGCGTGGCCCGCGGGGGAAGAGAGTCTGCGACAGGCGGGACACGCGGGGACGGGGCGAGCCCGGCCACGGCCCCCGCTCAGCCCCGCCGTGCCCCGCAGCCACCATGCCTGCCCTCCGGCCGCTCGTGAAGCCCAAGATCGTCAAGAAGAGGACCAAGAAGTTCATTCGGCACCAGTCCGACCGCTATGTCAAGATCAAGGTGAGCGGTCGCTGCGGGTTTCCCAGCGCTCCGGTCCCTCTGGGGTGGGACGAGGGGAAGCGCGGCGGGGCCGGGAGGGCCTGGGGAGGCCGGTGTTGGCTGTTGTTGCCACGGTACCTCGGGCAGGGCTGTGCAGCCCTCGGAAGGGGCTCCAGGCTGCGTTGGGGCCGATCTCGTTGTTACTGATGTCACATTTCTGCAGCGCAACTGGCGCAAACCCAGAGGAATCGACAACAGAGTGCGCCGGCGCTTCAAGGGGCAGATCCTGATGCCCAACATCGGCTACGGCAGCAATAAGAAGACGAAGCACATGCTGCCCACGGGCTTCAGAAAGTTCCTGGTCCACAACGTCAAAGAGCTCGAAGTGCTGATGATGAGCAACAAGTGAGTGTGTGGGGCCTGTATGCTCTTTACCTGGGAGAGGCAGAGCGGTCGGGGGGACACGAGGGAGGTCATTGCTTTGAAGAGCACAGATGCCATCATAGTTCTCTCAGTGCTGCTGGTGTGGGGGCAGAACCAGAAGGCTTTGCCTTGGGATGGCTCTGCAGGGCTTTGCCTTGGCTCTCAGCTGTGTGGGAGCCGAGCCCAATGCCCCATCTGTCTCCTGCAGGTCGTACTGTGCAGAGATCGCCCACAACGTGTCCTCCAAGAACAGGAAGGTGATCGTGGAGAGAGCTGCCCAGCTCGCTATCAAGATCACCAACCCCAATGCCAGACTGCGCAGTGAGGAGAACGAATAACCAGCCTCTGCAGCCCCAGGTGTATTTAATAAAGGGTTATTCCAACTCGGGTGTTGTTTTGCATGGGCAGAGCAGGGGCAGCAGCTCCTGGCTGGGCTCCAGCAACCCCAGCCCAGCTGTCCTGGGGCGCTGGCAAAATGAGGTGTTGTGTCATGGTGATGGTCAGTGAACTTGGGGCAGGCAGTTTCACAAGTGTATTTTATTTTTCATACCATTCAGACAATAGCTGTCCTTTCACATAGCACTGTAAATGCTTTTCACATCACCCACTCAGTCAAAAGAGAAGAGGAAGCCTAGGGCAGCCCCATGGCTAAAGGCACAGTGTGTCACAGTGGTCTTGCCCTCTAGTTGGCTGTTAACATTGTCTGTCCCTTAAAAGTATTTTCTCCTGAACAAAGCAGGATTTGAGCACAGTAGCCACTATGGATTTTGTGCTTGCACCCCTGGCTCCTGCCTGCTACATCTCGCCCTGTGACACTAACAGAGACCACCAGTGCTTCTGCTGGCACCTGCTGCTAATCTGTGAGCACAGTTGGTAGGTCAGGGCCCTCAGGGCTAGTGACACCACCAAGGTGCCTCCACAGGGGGAGAGAGAAGCCAGCCCTGGTGCAAAGCAAAACTTAGAGCAGGGTTTGTCACTGAAAGAGTCACTAATCCTCTCTTGGAGAAGACAGTTGAGGTATTTGCAGTCTAAACTGTAAAAATGGAAGCCAAGCTAGAAAGCTTCATATTGCCCAAATACCAAACTCAAGAAGGTGGTCAGAGGGGTCAGGTAACCCCCCTGGCCCATGCAGCTCCCACAGCTCAGCTGGTGCAAGTCTCCTTTCCCAAAAGGCCTGTGGGTGTGGTGCTCATCACTAAAGACATGACTGCAGTTTTTTGTCATGTTACTTAGTGAAACACTATAAATAAATACATTCTGGGGCAATTAAGGGTAGAAAGTGCATGTGCAGTCATTAGAAAAACCATTTAAAGCTATATTTGTACTACAGTAAGGAATATATCAGGAAGTAGTTTTTGTTGTTCATGGAACCACGCTCAGTTGCAACTGCTTTGTGTGCCACATAAAACTTCCTGAGAAGTGGGAGTACTCATCTTTCAGCCCCTCCCCTGCATGAGAATGTGTTCCCCTGATGAACCTGATGAGGTGTCTGGTGAACTGCAGCTGGATCCAGCCCCTTTCTCCTGTGGCTGCCCAGGGACTCACATATGGCTGTGGCAGGAAAGTGGCTCAATGGCCTTTGCTCCCCTGGCCCAGCTGGTGTCTCTGGCTGGGGCATTGTGAGGGCAGGGGGGGAAACATCTTAGCTCATGTCCATTGACTCTGAGATGGGGAGGGAAGCAGAATCTTTCTGAATGCTCTCAAAAAGTGATGCCATTTCAGGACTGGATCTGATCTGGGATGAAAACTCTGCCATCACTGGACTTTTCTCCACCTCGGGGATGGTCAGGAGAGCAGCCACTGCCCTCATGGCCGAGCGCTTCAGCTCATCCTGCTTCTCAAACTCCTGCTTCACCGAGCCAGCTTTCACCTGCAAACCCAAAGCCCTGTTTTCAGTTGGCATTTGGAATAGCTGGTTCTTCACACAGCCAGCAAAGCAGCAGAGTCTAGCAGAGTATTTTCCAGCCGGGGAATGAGGGGAGTGGGTGGCTCTGCAGCACTGAGGGGGAGAGCTGGGAGCAGAGGCAGCTCTGGGCAGGAGCCAGGCAGGACCCTCCCATGTCCCTGCTCTTACCTTGGTGGAGCAGGTTGCCCGGAGGGGCTCGATCAGCCGCTCGAGCCGCTGCAGGACGGCGTTGGGGCAGAGAGTGGAGAGCCGAGCCAGCATGATGAACGTCAGCATCTGGGCACGAGGGGAGAGAAAAGGGTTGGCTGTCTGCAGCCCCTGGGCTCAGAGCTGGGCCTGTACCCCACGGTACTGAGGTCCTCTGCAGATTTTGGTACATTTCCTACAAAGCCATCTACACCAAGGGTGCATTGTCAGGGCCACCATGGTCAAACCAGAGCCAGACAATGCTGAAAGGCTGCAGCAGTTGCAGGGAATAGGAAATGGCATGGCAGGGGCATGCTGTGTTGTAGGGACACAGCTCAGCTGCAGGCCAGGCCCCCAGAGAAAATGACATCAGTTAGGGCACAATACTGACCCGAATGTCATAGTGATCCTTCAGCCCATCTTCCACGTGGTTCAGGTACTCGTAGATGTCCAGCCGGTCCAGGCAGCTTTCCAGCAGGGTGTACATGCACTCAAAAGCAGCTTTCCTCACATCAAGGCCATCATCCACTGTGTGCTTGAACGGCCCCATTTCTACCTTAAGGAAGACACAACAGAGGTGTGGCCTAAGAGCAGACAGGGCAACAGCTCCATCTCACCTGCACAGGCAGCAAGTCAGTGTGTGTGGCACCCAGCCAAGGCCAGTTCCCTCAGGAGCTCCCTCACAATGTACCTCCCGGATGAGCTCCCTTCGGACCTTGGTTTCACTGTACAGGCTGGGCAGGACCACAGCCAGTAAATCCCGGATTAAAGAAGGTTTGTTGTGAGCAGCAGAATTAAACAGGGCTAAAGCCACACGGCGAACGTTGAGGTCTGGATCCTGCAGAGTTTGCAAGAAGTCACCTGTGCAGTAAGAACATATCAGTCAGTTCTGCTGAAGTGTTTTTAAAGGATTTTAAAAGTGTATCAGGATGTATTTCAAGGAAGCTGGTTATGAAAGCGCCTGTGGTAAAATAACTCCAGTGGCACAGTCTGACAAAGCCATTCAAGATGTTTTCCCTCTCTCACTTTGGGATATAGTAAATGGAAAAAATATGACTGTTCTGCATTTGAGCATAAAACAAAATTGTGTCTGGAGCTACCTCACCCTAAAGTCAAATCAGAAGCTTTGGTATTCAAGGAAGTCAGGTTTTGGTTTCTTTCTTCCTCAGATCTTCTCTGAAACAGAAGCCTCAGTTCTATACAGCAGATCTGATGTGTGGGCTCCCTAGATAGAAGACCCTTTCCATTTAGGTTATACTTTTTAAGATCCTTATTGTGAGGAGCTTGAATTCTGAGTTTAAATGCAGAAGGAACTTGAGCTCCCTAAAAAACAATGCACTATGCCCAAGAGCAAGGCATCAGAGCATTTAACAAGAACTCACAGGACAGTGTTGCCCTGTAATCCCAAAAGCAGAAGAATACAGATCAAAACTAACTGGACTAGATGAGTTTCACAAAGGAGGGAAAAATACCCAAGATGCTAATGCCACCCAGCCTTTCATACCCCCACCTCATGCTGCTGTCCATAACACCCTACCTATGCAGCCTTTCAGGAGAGCATCGATGGGCTGAGGCTGGTCTGCAATTGTGAACTTGATGGCAGTGACCACAGTGCTCCGGGCATGTGGAGAGCCTGTGAGGAAGGTGGGAAGAAAAATGGTGAAAGGGCAACAGACAAAATCACTGCTGTAACTCTGTAGCACATATACTGCTCTTTGTCCTGTTACGCACGTGTTGGAGAGGTAAGAGAACAGAGCATTTGTCTTAACAACTCTGTTTAAATCCACTCCTGCACAATCTCCACATGCAGTCCCTGTTCCCAACACCCTCCTGTCCCTGTGCAGACCAGAGTTCCTCTGATCCCCCTCGCAGAGATCTCTCAGACTGGCTTTGCTCCCTGTTGCACCCACCAGCAGTTTACAAGAGGAATTTCCAGCAAAGGGCAGCATTTCCCCCCTCTGGCCATGGCCATGCCTGTTACCTGCTGACAGCTGTTTCCTCAGCCGGGGCAGCAGCTCAGCAGGGTTCACCAAGGTCAGCTTCCCCAGGCATTCTGCCACCACATTGCGTGTCCCCTCTTCTGTGCACTCGCAGTGCTTGAAGAGCAGAGCCCAGATATCCTCCACATAAGGTGTGAGGCTGTCAGCTGGGGAGGAGCTGATGACCTCCTTCAGGGAGTGCAGCAGCAGGTACTGTCGCTTGGGCTGGCTCCCGATCTCCTTCAGCATGAAGGGCAGGTACTCCTGCAGGTTCCCAACACTGACATTGCCCAGTGCATAAGAGGCAGCAGATTTCACCTCTTCACTGGTGGAAGCAAACGCTTCCAGGATGACAGTTTTGAGCTCCCTCTGAGCACTGAGGTTTGTGGTACGGCCCATCTCTGCCAGGGAGAGGAAAGCCAGCACTTGAACAGCAGGGCTGGACTTGGGGCTTTTCGCGTGCTGGACAAACTGGTTCACTGTTGCAGGGGCTTCCTTGGGGCAGGCTGAGGACAGGGCTGCCACACACTTTGCCACGGAGTGATAGGCCTGCTTGTGCAAGGTCAGCGAGGCCCCGGCTGAGCCCGAGGAGTAAACAGGGGCTGTCAGCTGCTTCATCAGCTCTGTGTAACCTGTGGTGGCTGTCTTGGTCAGGACCAGCGCCTGGAAGAAGTCGATGATGGCATTCAGAGCCCCTCCTTGCAGCAAAGGGGAGTGGACAAGCTGAAAGATTTCAGCAAGGACTGGGCTGCTGATCTTGGAGATGCAGGATGGATAAACCTTGGCCAGAGTTGTGAGGAACATGATGGCCACCTGGGACACGTGCATGTCGTTCTCAGTAATTAAGGCAGGGAGCTCAGTTAGCACAGACTCGATCATGGCAGGCTTGAGGCTGTCACTGTAGTTCTTCACCAGGATGTCCAGAGCAGTCAAAGTGCTCAGCTTCAAGGCACGCTGATTCTTTCTCAAGAAGGAAGCTAGAATGGGGAGACCTTCCCCCAGAATGGGTCTCAAATCTATTTTAAGTGGAGAATTAGCAATTAAGGTTAATGCTTTGACTGTTGTCAGCCTGGTGATTTCATTTTTAAGCCTCTCCAGAAATATCTTCAAGGTTGGCTGGAGATCAGTGCTTAAATGGTCTCCCAGGTTGTAAATGATTTGTCCCATGCAGGAGATGGCACGTTCCTTCACCTCCTGGTCGATGTCAGCTGCCTTCAGCCTCTTCAGAGTCCCAGGGAAAAGGTCCTTCACATAGGGCTTGGCATCGAAAGTGCAAGGTTTGTCCAAAGGCCTGATAACTTTCACAAGCTGCTGCGTTACCAACAGAGCCTCTGATGTGATCTTATAAAAGGGGTCTTCAATGCAGGTCACAACAGGAGGCAACAGGCTCTTGATATGAGGGTGAAATACCTCTGGCTTGTGGTTGCAGAGAAGGACGTGGAGGAAGGACAGTGTGTCGATCCGCATGTTGGAGGAGCTGGTTTTATCCGCCAAGGAGAAAATAATACCTGTGCAAAGGAGACAACAGAGACTGATGTCACAGTGATGTTATGCTTTTCCTAAAGAGGGAGGTGCATGGATCCAGCCAGGGACAGTCACAGGAGACTTTTCCTATAGTCACTATACAGTCACAACCAAAGCAGAGGTAGGAGCTGAGCCCTCCAGCAGTGGGACATTTCATGAACCCACAGGCAGGAGAACTCAGACAAAAATGCTGGTGGTGCAAACTAAATAATCAGCCAATATAAAGAAATCTTTTTAAATGCCACTGGATTTTATAAAAGGAAATGTCAATTTTGTTTTCAAAGGAGGCTGGAATAGGCACTCCCAAAAACATCTCTTCAGGGGACTGGGGAAATGAACCTGATGTTCTTACCCTGGCTTCCAGTACAGACAGAAGCCAAGATTAATCTGGGTGCTGTTCAGCACATCCACAAAGCAGAACTTGATGGATATGTCCTGATGCTGAGGAGAATAACATACAGGAATAAAACTGGAACACACAGACAAGGAACACATGCGTTTGGAATGGATTTTGCCAGCCCTGCTCCTTCTTCCCAGACCACAGACAAACTTACCAGGGACAAGTGCAGGGATGTGATCTGCCAGACAACCAGGAAGAACATTGGCCAGTTCTGTCAGGAGGCTGAAACAACCCTGTCTTGATTTGATGCTCTTTTCTTTGAGCTGCTTGTGCAAGGCTTTGACAATGCTGGGAACCTGCAGTTTGGAGAAGCAAGTGAGAAAGGGACACCTCAGTCATCCCAGCTGCTCTCAGGAGCTCACTCTGGTGTGTTTCTGCAACAGTTTATTCAATGAGTTTCCTGATCAGCAGTTGCAGTAACTGTAAGGCATTAACCTGACACTGCACTCAGAGGCCAGTCTGCCTCAGTGCCAGCTGTACCCCACTGCTCCTGCCCTGGGAAGAGCAGGAGAGACAGTGAAGAGCCAGCCCTCTGGATGTGGTCCCCTCTGCCTTCCCCAGGGCTCCTTCCACTAGCCATGTTCTCAGGACTGTACTCAGTACAATCACCAATACCTGCTGGTCCTCACTGCTTTGTGTGCCACCTGCTCACCCACCTGGTTCTGAAGCATTGTCAGGGGAACATCACCCTTGCCAGAGGCATCGGAAGCATGCAGCCAGCTCTGGGTGGGCAGTGTTTGCTTCAGCAAGGAGATGTAAGCGCTGAAGATGTCAGCTTTGACGTTCTCCTCCCTCTCTTTGAACCTGCTTATCAAGGCTGGGGAGAGGGTGCTGTAGAAGTCCTGCAGGAGGTCATGCCTGCTGCTGACAACAGCCTCCAAGCACTTGGCCGCAGCCCTGCGGACCTTCCAGCTGATGTCGTCGTCGTCACTGTACTCATCATCACTTTCTAGAAACAACACAAGGGAAAACAAGTTATGATAAAACTGAAGCTAGAGGATCACTTGATCCTCAGAGCTGCCCTCTCCAGCAGAAGAAAGCAGGAAGGGGACAAATGTTAACCCTCTGTTCTGCTGAGCACAGCCATCCTCACAAGCAGGCACCTTGCTCTTCATCCTCCCCATTTTCAGTTTCCATCATCTCTTCCTCTTCCTCCTCATTATCATAGTTGTAGTTTGGGTCAAAGGTGATGTACTTCAGGCATAGCCCCATCACACTCGGGATGTGAGGGTCAATTTCCTTTGGGCACCTATCAGGATGAATAAAAAGCCTAAGAGTTAATCAAAGACTAAGCTGGTTTAAATATCCAAATAATATAATTAATCTCAAAAGGATCCCAAAGTGCCTCACAGACCATCTGAACATTTTGTTAACATGATTTCAACCAGAGATGCTCCTTCCTGCTGTGCACGAAGCATGGCCACATTCCCCTGGGGAGGATGCAATGATTTCTATAAGGAAAAATAAATCAATTGCCTTTAATCCCTGGTTGAATCCTCCCTTCCTGGGAGAACACCTCAGCAGCTCTGCAGGGCTCCTTTTCCAAGCAGTAAACGTTTGACCAAACAGCTGGAGAGCTGCAGCTCAGCAGCTCTTCTGCCCAAGCCTCCTTCCTGCCTCCAGCTCCCTCCAGGGACCAGGAGCGAGGCAGTTCCCTCTGGCTGAGGAACCCTCCAAGGACAAGGAAAACTCCCACTCCTGCAAAACCAATACAGAAGGACACCCTCACATGTTGAGGTAAAGCAGCCCACAACTCCAGCACAACTCTGCCTGTGCAGAAGGAGATTTCACACACAAACTGTGGTTCCCACAGGAGTGCATGCAGAAAGGCCCTCCTCCCTGGGTGCTGAATGTGTGGGTATTTACACCAGGTGACACAGATTCACTGGGGGGTGCAGAGGTGTCCCCCAAGGGCACACACCTCCTCACAAAGGACTCAAAGGCCTGGAAGCAGTACTCTCGCAGCTCATCATCGTCCACATTACAGTACTGAACGATCAGAGGAATTATCTTCTCCAGGTGTTCTCCTGGGAAAGACAAAGCAAGCAGCAGTGAAAAACCAATCCAGCCTTCACTCACCCAAGCAGCCAGCAGCTCATCCACCTGCTACTTCCTTCCTGTGCCTGGCAGAGCATTCCTGCCCTGCACCTCCTGGGCAAGGAGCCAGCAGCCCACCAAAACCAGCCCTGCTGATTTTCAGCAGCTGACCCCTGCTCAATGTCTGCAGCCCCTTGTTGGCATTTCAGTCATGGGAAGAGCTGTGATTAGAGATCTTCTAGGACCTGATCTCAACTCTGGCAGGTCTTTTAGACAAGTAATACAATATGTTGCCCTCCATTTCTCCTCTCATTTAAAATGGGGTGAATCAACTGACCTAATTCACAGAGGTGTTAATTCAGAGCAGGGAAGTTCTGCAAGATCTTGAGGTGAAGTCACCAGGAGAAGGGCAGCCACAGAGATACTTTGGTGCCTCCTCCCTTTCAAGCAGAGATCAGAGAGCTGGGGCAAGGCCACAGAGGGAATCACGGAGCACAACCCACTAATGCTTTAGGAACAGTGAGCACTCTTCTTTCACCACTAAGAGGAGCTGCTCTAAAATGCACATGCCTTTCCCAGTGCCATTTCAAGCTGCCCATCCTACCTATGCGGTGCCCAGCCTGCCTGCTGATGCCAGCCACACACTGAATGTATGTCCTGGTGGTAGATGTAGACTCGTTCCTCTTCAGCTCAGCCAGCAGGTGCTCTGTGAGCTCCAAGAAGATGTTTCCACTGCAGGTCAAGACCAGGTGCCCCAAGGCAATGATGGCCCGTTTACGAACTGCCAGCCTGGGGCTTGTCAGCTGGGGCAGGAGGCAGGTCAGGATGGAGGAATGGAATGAGCAGAGTGTTCCCCCCAGTCTGCAATCAACAGAACAAGGCAGAAGTTGAAAGTCAAAGCCTCAGAGAAAAATCCCTCTTGGCAGCAACAAATGTAAAAATCCTTTAGCTATGGAGACTTCATGCTCATTGTGGGGAGGGGGAGAAGACTGTGTTTGGCATTTTGGTCTGAATACTGACTTGTTCTGTAAAACACAGGGAGAGGAGGAGGAGTTTTTGACTGTGTCCTTCTGGATGACCTGGGGGTTTGTCAGTAATTTCCTGCATGCAGATGACATATGACACTGTCACTCTGACTTATGCAACAAGAGAGAGGCAGCCAGGAAAAAAAATGTATGTGTGATCGGATCATGGGGCTAAAATAAACCTCCCTGCTTTGCCCTCACCCTCTCATGTCTGTATGAGCTGAGCCTCTGGGGGATCCATCACCAGTGGCACTGTCATTCCTAATCACAGAAAGGCTCAGCATGTTGTCTCTTGTCCCCACTGGGGATCTGCTCTGCTCAGATATCCCCTGGGGCAGCCAACCCAAATACTGTGGTTTTAAGTCCCAGTAGTAGGATTAGGGAAATAGAGAAATCAAAAGCAGACACATCCCTGAAGCCCCCTGCTATGCACAGCTGCCACAAAGAAATCCTCTGGTACCTGCTCAGCATATCTGACAGGATGTCAAGAGCCTCCAGCTGCACAGACACATCCTCCTGCTTGCCAATGGCTCCTGTCAGCTGGGCTGTGATCTTTTTGCACACATTTGCTGTCATGGTGGAGCCTGCAAGAGAGAGATTTTTCCCTGCTATCAATTAAAAAGGAGCCTTGTGCTGCTGGGAACTATTCAATCCCTCATGCACTGCAAAAACAAATCACCCTTTGGAGACCTATCAGGACAGACACATGAGATGGCTGCAGAGGAAACTCCTATCCTCAGAACCTCAGGTGTCCCCTGTTGCATTTTTGGGACATGTAGTTCCAAACACAGCTCAAGTTTCCATTTCATCCCATTGGTACCTCAGCTTCTACCACCTCTGCTCTGTATTTCACTAGTTGAACTGGTAGGTTTTAGGCTCTGAACTCCACTTTTTTCCCCGTTTCCCAAAAGCTGGGATTCCCTGTTCCTCAGAGAGGGACAGACAGTGTACCTGTGGCAGCTGGTGGCAGCTCAGAGATGACTGTTTTGAGGCCAATGCTGGAGATGTCCCGCAGCTGCTCCTTGTCTGACAGCATGTTTGTACACAGCGTGTCCACGATGGTCTCCACCTGGTACTCCTTCACTTTGCCAACCAGTGGGCCCAGGCTGTGGGAGGAGAAGCCAGTCAGGATGAAGGGCCTCATCCCACTGCCTGTGTCCTTCAAACCATCACATTTCTCCTTCTTAGAGATCCTGGCCACCTGCTTGGGAATGACTGACTGGACATTAACTGCTCTAAATACCTCCTTAAGCATGGAAAGGAAATATTCCTGGTTCCATTTTGAGGCCTCTTCATTCTCACATTCTGGATAGGTGAGAGATCACAATGAGTATGGACTTAATGCTGATTCAACCAGAGATAAACAGGCAAAGAAGTCAGTCCAGTGCTCAGTGCCCAACTCTTTCACTTCAAAAAGCAGAATAAGCCAGCCCAAAGCAGGCAGAGACAGGAGCAGGGCCAGAAAATGTCAGGACAGAGAGAATCAAAAAAAAGGGCTAAAGATCACAGGGAAAGGGCAGGGATAGAAGTTGCATGTGGTCAAAAAGAAGGGAATATGAGTAGGATCCACAGAAGGAAAAAAAAGAGGAACCTAAATTTGTCTTTAAATGGCCCACCTTTCTGGAACCCCGGGGTGAACTGAGCCATTCAAGGGCTATTCTAGACTGAACATTCCCACTTAGCCATGCTGGGGAAAGAGACAGAAAGGAAAATGTCAGCAACAATCCCTTAATCTGAGGATTCACTAATAGAGGGACCTTCTGCCTTTGTTCATTGGGATTAAAAAATATTGAAACAGTCCAAGGCAAAGCAACAGCACAGGCTGCACTCAGAGTCAAGGCAGCAAAAAACCTGAGTGCATTATAAACTGTAATGCAAATACCCTTGGAGAGGAGGGTTCAGACCTGAAATTGAAATGACACAAGGGTTATAGCTCTTTAGTACCATCACTATCAAAGACAGAACCACAGGGAAATTCAGAACTGGATTTCAAAGCCCGAGAGATGCCCGGAGCTTGATGACCAAAATTTTAAACTGGGCTTATCTCTGAGGAAGAAAATCTTAGGTATGCCACTTTTCATGGTAAGGTTCATAATACAAACACTGAACTAACTTCAGAATCACCTCCTGCTGCTACAAAGATATCTGTATGTTCACCCCTTGTGAGTTTTAAGAGAGACAGAAAGTGCAATGCTCTGTGAGATGGCAAAGCCCCTTTCAAGGCAGGTTTGAGGGAGTGCCCAGGGCCAGGCTCTGCTCTCATGCACTCTGTAGTCTGTGATGGCTTTATGAGTGCCAGGGAACATGGCAGTTACTGCCCAGCCTCTTACCACTTGACAGCAAGGTTCTGTACTTCCCCATTTTTGTCCTCCAGCAATTTCAGGAGCATTTTCACAACTTTTTTCTCACTGTCTTCATCTAGTTTTATTGAATCTTTCTGCAGTTCTATCATCAGGTCGTTGGTGGCCATAAACCTGAAAGGACAAAGGACAAAAGTGAAATACAGACACAAATGCATCACCTTTTCATCACCTAGGACAACAGAACTCAGCAGTTGGTGCTCCTATGAAAACACACTGCCACAGAGTAACTTACCATCCTTCACACTGTCCTGAAAAACAAGGAAGAGAGAATTACCACTATCTTACAAGCAGATAAATACCTAACAGGGCTCAGGTAAACAAAAACTCTCAAAGTTTGTGTATTTTTCTGTAACTAAATGAAGATGGTTAGCTATGCCACAAAAAATCATGGTGCATTTTTTCACCAATTGTCTGGCCTAGGAAAGGCAATCTGGGCTCTAAGAACATACCCAGCTCTGTTCTTTCTGGCTAATTTAGCACCAATAGTATGACCCCACACATGGAGGCCTGTCCTGCTCAAAAATGAAAAACAAAGTCATGACTCCACACAAACTACACCTCAGAAGTGCCCTAGGCTATATTTAGATTGCTGTGAGCAAAACCAAGGGAGTAGTTATCACTCCAGCTTAGAAGGAAAAACAAACACCCAGCTGACTGTTAGCCAGTTTTCTAACAGGGACAATGACAAAATGGATATTAAGAAATTCTGGAAAGTAACAATTTTCCTGGGAGCAGGAAATGCAAAAGGTGCTGGCACAGGAGTCTGAGGTTCTGAGAAATCCCAGCACGGTTATCCTGTATTATCTGCTTTCTAATGTCAGCCTGGCATGGGATGGATGTCTGACAGGAACCACAAAGCCATTCCCTCTTATTACAGAATGACACCTTCTTTTAAAATTAGGCTCTGATGTCACTCCTTCAGCACATCAGAGCTCTCATATACAAGGCAACATTTGGAGCTTCAATCTGCAAGCCCATTCCTGAGCAGCAATGAGCTACTGGGCCAAAGGGCTGCTGCAGTGTTCCAAAGCCAGCCTGAAATGCAGCGTGGGAAAAGAGCAGGGCTGTGCCTTAGGACACTAGCAGCGTGCAATCTATTTCTGATTCTGCAGGAGCTCCTCAGCTGCACTCACAGTTCAGTGTCTGCGTGCACCCGGCATGACCAATTATGGCCACAGGCTGAAGGGAGCCTTCCACAGCCACACATCCAGCTCTGGACTGGCTGCCTGCTGAGCTCAGCCCCTCACACACAGATCCACCTGAGCAGGGGCAGCCTCACCAAACTGGTCCTACAGTGGGGCACAGCTGGCTCTGTGCTGGGAGGAGGTGGCACTGCAAACCCCTGGGGTGTGACATGTGCCCGGTGCTGGGCACATTGAGTTGGGAGTGTTAGCTGTAAGTTCTTTGAAAAAAGTGTTTGTACAGCCACACCATCACTGACTTCTTTAAAAAGTACTTACTTTAGCATCTGAGAACATCAGCAGCCTCTGCAAAAATCAACCTAGTTTTAGGCTGTTATTAAACTCTCTCTTTAATACCTCAAAATACCAAGTCTTGCACACACATTACCTTCCAGGTTGGTACGAAGAGAACAATATGCCCAGAGATGAAATCCTTCATAAATGTTAGTTTTCATTACTTTTTATAGAGTGCCTTACACATCCAGCCACCGGCCCCAGCCCTAAAAGGATGTCAATTTTCTGCTGACACGACCAAAGCGAACAAAAGCATCTTATTTCTGGCAGGGAGGCACATTTTGCCATCTAGAGCTCCTGGAGCAGCCCGAGCACGGCCAGTGTCTGAGCATCTGTCACTTTTAGTGCCCTGACCCCCTCACCCTCCAGAGGGAAAACAAACTACAAGTATTTCAGCGTTTGTGCTGTGATGTTCTTCATTCACAAAACAAGTCACAGCTTCAAGGCCAGCTGTCCAGCCCCCCCCTCTCCCATCGGGCAGCGATCCCGGCCAGGCTGAGACCCCCTGGATACCAGCCAGGCCGCGGCACCGACACGGCCGCCCCCGCAGCGCCCCCGGGGCCGCACCTGAAGTCCTTGTCGGTGGAGGTCATCTTCTCCAGCAGGCTGGAGATGTGGTACGAGCCGCTGGCCATGGCCTAGCTCCGTCAGGGGCCTGAGGGACGGCGGGGACGGGGCGGGACGGGATGGGACGGGACGGGAGGGGCTGGGAATGGAAGGGCAGGGCAAGGCAGGGAAGGGAAGGGCAGGGAAGGGAAGGGCAGGCAAGGCAGGGCAAGGCAAGGCA
>WBMV01008149.1:162976-193430 GCA_013396655.1 Campylorhamphus procurvoides
CGCACACAGCGGCCCCGCACACAGCGGCCCCGCACATACAGCGGCCCTGCACGCACACAGCGGCCCCGCACACAGTGGCCCCGCACACAGCGGCCCCTCCGAGGATGCGCTCAGCGCTCTCTGTGCCCTCTCCCCGCAGGTCTCGGTCATTAACACCGTGGACACGTCCCACGAGGACATGATCGTAAGTGCCGGTACCCGCTGTGACTGTGAGGGCTGGGGGGGCTGTCCCGGGGAAGGGAACACTCCTTGCTGTCCGAAATCCTGATCCTGCCATTGTATACTGGGTGGAGAGGAAGACTCAGCTACGAGGGAAGGGAGAAATTATTTAAAACCTTAATTTTCATGCACTGCTTGTTTCTGTGAAATAGTGTGTATATATGTGTATTCTAAATGGGACACAGCTTCAGCGGATGAAACTGGTTTTCCTTTATGTGGATATTTCTGGGAGCAGATGTATTAGTGTGGGCAGAAGGGAAGGTTTCAGTGAGGAGCCCAGTTCTTCAGAAAGAATTGGTGGTCAGACCCTGGAAGGGGCTGCCCAGGGAGGTGGTGGAGTCCCCATCCCTGGAGGTGCCCAAGGAACAACTGCACGTGGCATTCTGTGCTCTGGGCTGGGTCACAAGGTGGGGATCGGTCAAAGGTTGGACTCGGTGATCTCAGAGGTCTTTTCCAACCTCAATAATTCTGTGATGATGACGTTTCAAGCATAACTAAGCTGTCAGTATTCATATACCTACTTTACCTTTTTAGAAACAAAAATACATAATGGTCACTGCTTTGTAGGCAGCAGCACTAATTCCTGGCCCCCTCCTGAAAATGCTGTGTTGCTGCTCAGAATTTCCTGAATTCCTTCTGCAGAATAGTTAGTGAAAAAGCAGTTGGGGAAACCAATGGCTGTGTGTCTGGATTGTGTCAAACTGCCCTTTGAGTGTGTGGTTGGGAGTGACCCCACTGTGGCTGTGCCAGTTCCGAGTGGCAGTGGGCTCGGTCCCCAGGCCCAGCTCCACGCCCTGAGCACAGCCCTGCCTGCCTTGCCTGCAGCACGATGCACAGATGGATTACTATGGCACACGCCTGGCCACCTGCTCCTCGGACCGCTCCGTCAAGATCTTCGACGTGCGGAATGGAGGGCAGATCCTCATTGCAGACCTGAGGGGGTGAGCTGTCACAACAGGAGACACGGTGCAAGCTCTTAGTATCTTGCCCTTTTGCCCTTGGGCAGCACAAGGTGCTGATTGAATTCCAGGGTGGACTCCTGGGGTTGTGCTGAAAAACTCAGAGCTGGGAGGGGGACAGAGCAGCAGTGGGAGATACACTGGGGCTTGGTCATTCATTTAGTACTTGACACCTGTGATTTTCAGGATGTAAAATGTACTAATACAAGGATAAATATTTGAAGCTGTTTTCTATGGCAGTGACAGCCGTGTCAGGGCACTAACATTGCCATGTTGGCATTACCCAGTGCTCCTGTCAGGCCTCTAATCCCTCCTGGCACTGATTCACAGCAGTGATGGCTGTGAGGCAGCCATGGCTGAAATGGGTTTCTCTCAGCTTTTCCAGATGACATTGTTTCTTGCAGGCACGAAGGTCCTGTGTGGCAGGTTGCCTGGGCTCATCCTATGTATGGGAATATCTTGGCTTCCTGTTCCTATGACAGGAAGGTTATTATCTGGAAGGAAGAAAATGGCACTTGGGAAAAGACCTATGAGTACACAGGACACGATTCCTCAGGTATGGGAGTGTGGGAAGGGAATCTGGGGAGATGAGATTTGGGTAAAATTAGAGTAAATCTGTCAGTGTTAAGGAATAAAGCCTCTGTCAAACAGACAGGGATAAATAGTGGAGAGTAAATCTGTTCAGCACAAACAGGACCCTTACCTGAGGTCTTATTACTGGATAACCTCCTGTCTTCATTCATACAGTGTTTGCACAGGAGTTGCTTTACAAAGAAATCAGCTTTCAAATAAGGATGGCAGGGAACTGAATTCTTGAGGAAAACACTGTCTGTGTCCAGTAAGAAAAAATTAATTTATCATGCAGTATTTTGTTTTACAATGGAAACTTTTGTGTTCAGATGATTTGTCCACCCAGTGCAGATCTGAAGTCTCCAGCATTGCTGTATTACTGATGTAGACTTTATCCTCTGCCTCCCATTCAGCTCTTGTTTTAGTCAGTGATGCTCCCCACTGTTGTCAGAGTTCTTTAATCTCATTAAGAGTGCTCTTTTTGTGTCCTCATTTTAAAAGGGTTCCAAAAATAAAGGTCATTCTGTCATTCATTAAACAATGTTAATTGACTGGCTTTGCTGAACTTCAGGAATGTCCAGACTTGTTCTTGGCCTTCAGAGCCACTCACTTTTGGTGATGATAGCAGTGAGTTTTAGGTAGTCCCTGTGCTGTAACATGGCCTGTCTTGCCTTTCCAGTGAATTCTGTGTGCTGGGCACCACATGACTATGGCCTGATCCTGGCCTGTGGGAGCTCTGATGGGGCCATCTCCTTGCTGAGCTACACGGGTGATGGGCAGTGGGAAGTCAAAAAGATCAGCAATGCACACACGGTGAGTCTGGTCCTTTGGAGCAGCACAGAGCTCCCAGAGCTGGAGGGGACACTGAGGTGATTGGTGCCTCAGAACGTGACTAGGTAGATACGGAGATACAGTGAAATGGGGTGAAACATCAAGAACCAAGAACAACTTGTTTTAAGATCGTCCAAAGGGGGCAGGTATGCTTTGTAGTCACTCAAATGAAGTGAGAAAAAAGACAGGTGAAGGCTACTAAACAGCACTGGTAATGCCTGTTAATTGAGCATTGTTGTTAAATGCAGTGGTGGAGGTTCCTGGCAGGAAATGGCCTTGGTCCTGAGAATTCCTGCACCAACTAACTGAATAAACTGAAGCTGGAAAAACTGCAGGACTTGTGTTTTTCCCAAAACAGTGGGGATTTTGGCTTAAGCAAAACTTCATAA
Organism: Campylorhamphus procurvoides; assembly: GCA_013396655.1. Lineage (NCBI taxonomy): Eukaryota > Metazoa > Chordata > Aves > Passeriformes > Dendrocolaptidae > Campylorhamphus > Campylorhamphus procurvoides. The sequence continues at coordinate 165,945 of WBMV01008149.1, forward strand.
GCTAATGGCAGTGGCTCTCAGTAGGAGGAAACTGGGCTCTGGACCAAAGGTTCCTTTTACTCCTCATTCCTAAATCTTAGCAACTGCATGTACCTTGTGTCTTTGCAGTTTCCATTACACACCCAGGATGACATTTGCACATAAAGCAATTCCTTAGCCACTTCAGGCTTTCTGAGTAAGTGCCTTAGTGAGACTGGACTGTGTCTGGATCTTTTATTCCTCTGATACCCATCCAGCATTGTGCAAGACTCCCATTTTCTGAGATGGGCCTATTTCCCATCCCACATAAGACACTGCTACATTTCCTCCGCCCCCGTCAGCAGCCTTTATTCATTTATTTGTTTAGAGTAAGCAACTTTTAATGGTAATGTTTTTCATTAACTAGATTGGCTGTAATGCAGTTAGCTGGGCTCCTGCTGTGGTACCAGGGAGCCTCATAGAACAACCCTCGGGTCAAAAGCCAAACTATGTCAAAAGATTTGCATCTGGGGGCTGTGACAACCTCGTCAAGATCTGGAAGTAAGTGCCCTGTTGTCAAATAAAACCTGACACTCTTTCTAGGCTTTGAATGTCCCTGTCAGTGTCTCAGATAATACTTTCAGCATGTCTGTGCTTTCACCTTTGAACTACTGTTTATGAGAAGTGCTTTAAAAATGGAAACAACTTAGTGATGCAGTCACAGTATCTCCCATGGTTCTTGCAGTCTGGGCCAACCCAGTGTCATCTTGTCTGGGAGAGTGGCTTTCTAATGGTCTTTGGTTACCACTGTCACTTGAGCAGCAGCAGATTTCTGACAGTAACTGAAGTTGAGAACAAAAACTCTTTGCCTATGCTGCTTTCTGTCCCCTGGAAGGAGTTTTGTCAGTTCAAGCCCTAGAGATTTTTGGAGAAGTGGGGAACACCAGTGCCTTGTATTGTCTGGATGAACCAGGAGTCTGGCTGCAGGGCCCAAGCCTTCCAGAGCAGGGGATGAGAAATGCTGCTGTGGCCCTTCTGACTGTGATTGTGTTTTCAGGGAAGAAGACAGTCAGTGGAAAGAGGAGCAGAAGCTGGAGGCTCACAGTGACTGGGTGCGAGACGTGGCCTGGGCCCCATCCATAGGTTTGCCAACCAGCACCATTGCCAGCTGCTCCCAGGTGAGGCTCCCACTGGGGTGACAGGCAGGCTCTCAGTGCCCTTGCTTCCATGTGCTTCCTTCCCCCTTTCCCTAGTGAAGGAAGGGTAAGGATAGAATTCTGTAACAGGTCCTCCTGGCAGGCCTATGCTGTGTCTGGGTCTGTGCATGAGAGCCTTTGAATCCTGTTCCTTCCAAACTCAGCAGCTCAGTGGAAGCTGGACAGAGGTTTGTGTGTGTGGCTCTGTACCAGACTGGCTTCTATTGTGAATGTCATGAGCAGGATAGTGTCACTGGGAGGAACACCTTCAAACTAATGTCATATTTTAGTGTTTTAGGATCAAATTCACTGAATTTCCAGATAAAAATACAGCTTTCTAATAACTGGCACTTGTAATCAGCTCTGATGTCCTCAGCCTTCATACTAACTTTTCTGGTTTTATTGCTGCTGATAGTTCTATAAATGCTTTTTTTTCAATATCAAGAAGGCTGCTTAGAGAGCTGCTGCCATGTGACTGAAAAACAATCTCATTCTGGGGAAATATTTCAGCCAATAAGTATTTTGGGAGCTCTTCCCTGGTATTTTCAAGTCTGTGGGTAGCTTTTCTCATTGGAGCTGTACTGCCTTGCCTTTAGCAAAGAGCCCCTTTGCTTTGCTAAACACAAATCCATGCAGGCACAGCAAGGGGTGGTGTAGGAGCTGTGGTTTGGGAGCTCCCAGGGTGATCAGGGTGGTGCCAACCCGGCCTCGGTGCCTTTGCAGGATGGCAGAGTGTTCATCTGGACGTATGACGACGCCTCTGGGAACTCCTGGTCCCCAAAGCTGCTGCACAAGTTCAATGATGTCGTCTGGCACGTCAGCTGGTCCATCACTGCCAATATCCTTGCGGTGTCTGGAGGAGACAACAAGGTGAGTGTTGCTGCCTTGGCTGTTACCCCTGCTGTGTTTCCAGAGGGCTCAGACAGGCTGTGGGCACTTGGTTAGGACAAGGCTGTAGTAGAGTCTTCTTTGCTGCAGTAGTGATTATTTTTTAACTGATCAAGAGGGCAGAAAGACTGTAACCTCTGGCAAACTATTTGCCTGCATTCTGAGTCCTTGCTGGAAAGCAGAAATGAAGGCTGAACTTGATTTTTGTGGTGTGCTGACAGCAGAATTCACATACTCTCCTCACATGACTACAGGCTGTCACCAAACCAGTGCTGTGGTAGCTGCAGGGAAGGGGGAAACTGAGAGTGTGTTAAGGCTGACAGGTGTTCCTGCTGTGTTTTTGAGGTGACGCTGTGGAAGGAGTCTGTGGACGGGCTGTGGGCGTGTATCAGTGACGTGAACAAGGGCCAAGGAGGGGTCTCTGCCGTGCCAGAGGGGCAGCAGAACGAGCAGTGATGCACAAGGAGAGCTCCAGCTGCAACCAGCCATGGCTGGCCTGGATTTGCAACGTGTCTTCAGCTGGATGAGAACTGATTTTATCTAAACTGAACATGAACATGCACATGGGAAACAATTATCCAATTTTATGTGCACTCTAAAGCTATTACTGGGAGGCTACAATATGTTGATAATCAGCCTTAATCGACATTCCCTTAAATCTAAGGTAAAGAGCATAGCAAAGAACTGTGCCTGATACTACTCCTTGATGCTGTAGGAATTATGCCCCACTTTTCTGGTTTAAGGATCATTTTGATTGGATGTGCAGTGGTCAGACTTCAAGCATCTGAGCAGGAACAGGAGGAGGCCGTCAGAGGTGTGAGGTGTGAACTCCTTTGTGCAAGGGGACAAACACTCTGGGTCCTCAAAGGCAAGAACTCCTTCAAGTCAGGGAAGGGCTGGTGGAGCTCTCAGGTCAGCTGGTGGTGTGCTGGCCTGCCCTGCTAAGATCTTCCTGAAACATGCTTGGCTCGGTGGAGGTCTTTGTGTGTTCCTGAAGATGGAAAGGAGTAGTGGAATGCATCTGTGTTCTGCTCTACAATGATCTCAAACTTGGTTATTTTACCAACATCAACTAAATCACACCATGGTTTGAGGATTTTTTTTAGCCACGTCTGTACTGTACCTCAGGTTCATTTTTTTTCCTTAAGATACCAACAGAATAAAGTCCTATTGGTTAAAGCCTGGTGTGCTGTATTTAATCATCTTTTCACTGGGACCCTTACAAAAAGTTGTCTTTTTCCACTAATTTGATTATTCATTGGGAAAATAGGTGACTGAGCTATAATCAACCCTATTCTTATACAATAACATCAAATTAAAGAAGGAACAATCGAGGTCCTCAAATAAGCAATTATTTTTATAGATTAGAGAAATAGAAAATATTCTGGGGTTTGGGTTTTCTTGGGCTTTGAGGTTTTTCATGGAGGTTTTCTTGTTGTTATTTTGGGGGGTTTTGGTGGGGTTTTTTGTGGGTTTTTTTTGTGTTTGCTGAGTTTTTTCCCGCTGTAATGGTACGTCGCAAGGCCGGGCTTTACAAAATCGGAGTTTCCTTTGGTCTTGGCAATTCCAAGGGAAATAAGAGCAGTGCCAGCTTCCCTCTTCTGCTCTGACAACTTTGTCCGTGGGAAGGGAAGGGAGGCACGAGGGCATTGCCAACCTGGGAGGTGCTCCCAAGCCCTGCAGGAGGAGGCCGTGTTTGTGCTAAAAATTACTGGTGACTGCAAATAACACAGATTTATCTAAATCAGATGCATTGAGACACATTTTCCATAAATCATGAAAAAGCAGGCAATAAAGATTTTTTTCAGTTTTTTATTCACAATGTTATTAGTAAATAGTAATATCTAACTTGCCTCTGTAACTGTGTTAATGTAAGACCATGCAGTCTTACATATGTTACATTAAGCACTTATGGAACTCTACAAGACCATGTATATCACCTCAGAATATTTAAAAACTAACATAGAACAAGACAAAGAGTAACAATTCCAATAGCTGACTACAGGAGAACAAAGCCTCTAAAGCACTTTTGTGAGACAGAACTGTGTACAAATTACCTTTCTTGGTTTAAAACTCTCAGGTTTCCCATTCAGCTCTGTGGTGTGTCCACGTGCATTCCTTCCTGAAGGAGACCCCAGGTTTTTATCATGGACCTCCCAGAATATACTCATAAAAAACAATGCACCATAAAGTATCTCAATTAAATCTCCTGTGCAGCTAAGCAGTTATTGACCAATCTTCATATACTCAATGTTTATGTCAGTACTAATGTTGTCTTGATTTGATTCTGGTAAAATTAAAAAAATCTGACACTGGCAAACACATAGACAGTAGCCAAGGCACTTGTAATTAAAGGATTTACCAGTTTTTAGTGTAGAAATCAATTTGATAAATGTGAAGATGATTCTAATACTCTTAAAGTACTTCTATTTGCTTGTACTAATACATACAATGAACTAGGTACTGTACAAAAATAGAAGGTATAAGACCATCATGTAAAGCCAGGAAAATATACTATTACACAATTACAGTAATTACATAATTCATATTTTTTACTGTTCTCTGAATTGCACTGTGAACTGTAACCATTTCTGCTCAGGAGGCAGCAGTCACCCATCTGTAAGCTGAGCTACGTGCTCAGGTACTTCTTTTGGTTTATAATAAATCTGTATTTCCCAAGACAGCACAAGACTGGAATATGCTGGACATAGCACAGACAATAAATATCCTAAAAATGAAAGTGACACTCACAGGGGCTTTCACTTGACCATAAATACACCAGCATACAAGCTTCTATTTCTTCTCTGGCTGATCCCTGAGGCTGAGCCTGAGGCTGCCACTCCTGGCTGAGCAAAGGGATACCCACAAGGATTCCTCTGAGAACACACGTGAGTGCAGAACCAGCAACAGGTCCCCTTACTAGCTTATCTTTGAACCATTGCCAAAATAAATACAACAATTATATTTCAAGTGTCCTGCAACAAAATTAAAGATATTATAATATACAACAGTATCATGTGCAACACAATGAGCAACCTTAACAACATGTAAAGGACACTTAGACAAAAATAATTTCCAGAAGTGCTCCTGTGAAGTCTTAAACACTGGCTCAGGTCCTGACAGTGAACTGAAAGGCTGGATTTAAATGGTGTCACATGTAGGAGAGATGCTCAGAGTCCACAGGAACAGCAGTGCAGTTATTTACTTACCCCTGTGCTCAGTGCAATTCAAACTGAGATGTACAACACATCTACAACATGTCTGAGAACTCCAGTAAGAATCGCCCACATTTTTACCATCTTTCTAATGAAGAGACAGTCCTTATTTCTTCTTCTGAGCTGGCCACTGCTAAGAAATCCATACAATTTATGATTCAAAAAGTTCAGAACTGTTCAACTTGTCTTCTTCATACAGTAAAATGTTTTCCATGAGCTTCTTTTTTTGATCATTTATCTGTATTTTCCAAGATGTCTCTCTGGCTAAGGCTGAAAAACAGAAATCCCAAATATTGAGAAAAAAATAATCCACCTATTGTCTAAGGAACAGATGACAATTTAAAAAATCCAAACTAGCTTAGGAAAGTGATAGAAAACCACAAAACATTGTGCAGATTTACTAGTAAATTCATAACCAAGGAGAAAAGCCTGAAATGTGTTTAGAATAGGAAGAAGAACCTAAGCAATCCTGGAGAAGAAGGCAATTTGCCCCTACTATGTGAGCACCAGGGCCCTTTTACCTTGTGAAGCACAGGGAGGGTCCAGGGTGCCCTGTGCAGCAGCTGCTGCCTCCAGAACGCTGTCACCTCTGGCACACGCCGCGTTCCTTTCCTGCAGGCCTTTGGCAACCTTCTCCTCCTGCTGGACCCTGGGAGCAGGGGCTGACCCCTGTTCTGAGGTGGTGCAGCTGTGGCTAAATTGCTCCTCCATGGACTTCTCTGGAGGGTTCCACATGAAACTGCTGGACTCATCTGATTCACAGGGGACCCGTGACACATGTCCACAGTCCGTGTCGGGTGGCAGAGCTGCCATGGGAGGGACAGAGGGGCTGGTGCTGGACAGGGTTGCTGCCTGGGCACTCTCCTCTTTGGTGCCCACTGCAGAAGGCACATCCATGCTCAGATTGGCAGTCTCATCATCAGTTTCTTCTGGAGTGTTCATGGAGAAGCCAGAAGTGCTGCTTCCACACATGTAATGCTCTCTTAATTTGTTTTCAGCCATTTCCATAAATTCAAGCACCTGTTTTTAACAACCAAATCTGTGAATGCAGAATAATTCCCATGTCCCTGCTTACACATATTCCCCTATGTCAATACTCCCAAAAGTAAGTAAGGCATGAATGTTGTGGCTTTAGGACTTGATGACAAGGAGATTAAAATATTGGCCATGTATTTAAAATATTACCTCTGCTATGTTAGAACTCTTCTTTCTCAGGCAAAGGCAGATGGCTGAGGCAAAATCAACTGCAGCCTCTTCTGGCAAGTGTCCTGCTTTCTTGTCTAGGTATTTGCAGCAGATGGCCTTGGCAGCCAGCTTCTCCAAACCTTTCACCTTGGAGTGTGAGCTTTCTTTTGCTGTTTGAATTTCATCAGCAATCATATCTTTCTGTTCAAAGGAAGGAGATGCATTAGTGAAGGCAGAATTAACACAAGCATTTATTTCTGTCTCCATCTCTGAGAATGAGTATTGCAGTGTTTGTCATTAGTGCTCCCTAATTGCTGGTTCACACATTGAAAAGGTTTAAGAATCCTCCATTCATGTAACTGACAGAAATGTTTGTTTTCATAGGACAGAAAAGGGCAGAGTTTTCTCTGCATATGTCCAATTCCAAATTCTCTAAAGCAGGCCCAGCTCTTCTTGGCTTGTACCCCTTTGTACTGGAATGAAAAAGAGCCACCACTTGTAGAGCAGCATTCTTGCACAGACTTTATAACATGTCTTAAAGAAATCAGAATTTAGGATCTTTAATGTGCTGAATCCCTTTGAACACTGCTAAATTGCCTGGAAATAGTAAGTGATAGAAGTTGTTCTCCCCTCTGAGGCTTCAGTCAGATGGGAAATCAGGAGGCCATCCCACAGAAGGAATGCAGGTGGAGGCTGATCTTTGCAGATGGTGTTAATGGATTCAGTGAGCCTGGCTGTTCTGGTTGCTTGTGAAAGTAGGTTGTGTAGCTCCAACCTCAGCTTGGGAAACAGGCGAGGGTATCAGTTCCAGGCAAGAGTGCAAGATACAAACACCTGATAAATGTCATGATGAGCATCTGCAGTTCCTGCCTAGCCGGGTCTCCCCACTCAGGGTGGCTCTACCACCCCCTTCTGGCACACAGAAAACACACAGCAGCATTTCAGCACAAAGCCTTGTCCCTTAAATAAGCATGGATTTATTCTGGAGTCTCTCCTAACACAATCAGGCCAGCCCTCATGAGTGTGAAATGGGAGGATCTTTTGTACCAAGGTCTAAAGGCAGTGACATTAACAGAACCTGGATATGGCTCCTAAACATCCCTTCCTCAGGACATGGGCAGCAGATGGCAAATATCAAACTGTATTCAAAAAAGTTAAAATTAATTTTTTGACAGCAATCCCATTCACTGGTTCATTATTCCTGCTTTTTCTTACCAGATAAATTGGGTGCCTGCCTTCATCCAGAGCCTTCATCCCTGAGAGTGCCTCTGCTAAGACCTAGAAAGTGTATTTGAAAGATAAAACTGTTTGTTCAAAATGAATTGCAATTTTAAAAACTAGTTTTGTAACTACTGAAATATTGAGCTGCCAAGGCATTTTAATATTATATTTTTACTTGAGATGGCTTAACAATGCCAGCTCTGGGCATTTCTGAGACTTTAGATTTACCTCTAGAGCCAAGTCCAATATTTTATATTTAGGTACAACAGATATTGTTGAGACAAAGGATGAGAAGAAAGGCTAAATGTAGGCAAGAAATCACACTGAACACAGTAACTTCTTATTTGAATGGAAACACCTGGAGACAGGTGACATCACAGATTATCAATTATTTTTGTTGAAATTCCAAATTACACGTGATGTTTGTAGCAGTTCATGTGGCAATTCTGCAAGAATTCTGAGAATTTAACTTTTTATAAAGGATGGTCACCAATATTTCTTTTTTTGCAATAATAAGCACTTGTCTGTTGTTCAAAAGCTTCACCTCACTTTGCTACAAACTGAAGTATATTTGGAGGATTTCAGTGGAATGAAATTGCCAGTGAAACAACTACATGAGGCACTTGCTCTTATATCCAATTTCCTCTCTAGAAGCACCAAAGAATGCAACAGAGCATGGAAAAAGGAACCCTACCACACCACAGCTGAATATATCCACTTTTTCTGTTAACTTCCCATGTCTGATGAAATCTTCGGGCAGGTAAGTAAGAGAAGCTTGTAGGACCTTGGTTTTCATCATGGCATATTCTGATTTTTTCTCAGCAGAATGCAATCGCAGGCCAGAATGTCCAAGCTTTGGTGTGAAGTTTTCATCCAACAAGACATTTGAGCTGTGATAAGGACAGTCAAAGAACAATATTGGTCAAGTCATTACTTTAACTTGAGGCAAAGAATTAGTTCCACACTTTTAAAGTTAAGCAGTGAAAGTGTCCAGCATTTTGTCTGAATAGAGAATGGCAGAAAGGCAGAAGGGGAAGAACAAGCACTCAAAACATTACCTCAAAAGAATATACTTCCATTATTAAGGAGACAGGTTAAAAAAGGAAGGGAAAAGGCTCTACAGAACAAAGAACAGCAGAAAAAACTGCAAAGGGATCTCCAGATTGCATAAGCTTTAGCTATTACAGCTAAGGAAACCCTGGAATTATCAGGTGACCAAGGAAGTGCTGATATGACAAACCCCTCACCTTTTGATATTTCCATGAAGAATTCCAAAATTGTGTAAATACTCCACAGCTCGGATGACTCCTATAGAAATGCTAATTCGCATGTCCCAGGTCAGTGGAGAAGAATCATCCTGCAAGGGAGGGAGGGAGAAATCTGTATTTTAAAGAAAAAAACACTGTAAGACACTGGGAGTTTTGAAAGCCAAAGGCTTAGTCTGAGTCCCAGTCGAAACCACGAGAGAGCTGCAGCCTTTCTGGTGCTTCCAGTCAATATATTTGAGTACCCATTTTTTCAGGCTGTTTCTCAGAATTCAAAAAGATGCAGTTGTTTTCATTCAACACCAGGACAGGACTCACAATCCCAGGCAGATCACAGACCCAGATGATTGCTTACGTGGCACTGGAGCTTGTTTTGCAGGGAGCCATTGGGCAGGTATGGGTATATCAGACAGTGCAGTCCAGTTTCCACCGAGAAGCCCAGCAGCTGCAGAATGTTGATGTGACAGCACCTGCAGGCACAGAGCAGCAGTGATTTGCAAATGAAGTAAGAGCAACACAAAAAGATATGTTCCTGAGCAGGTCTAAGTTCCTGAATTCAAGGCAACTGGAATGGTGTTGTGCAGCTGGAAGCACAGCTGGATGCACAGGCAGGAGGGGCACAGAGGGGGCACTGTGTCCTCCCACTCCAAGGGCTGCAGAGCAGCTGTGCCAGCACAGCCAGGACTGGCAGCAGCCTCAGGGGTTGTGCTGCTTGCCCAGCTTGTCCCCAGCCCAGCACAGTGCCCACAGACAGACACCCTGAGAGTCAACCACTCACCGAAAGCAAATCTGCACTTCTGTATGAAAGAACCTCTGGGTGGAACTTGGGCTTGTGCATTCCAGCTGAAAAATGAGAACATGCAAAAGAATGTCAACAGAAACTAACAGGGTGCTGCATTTATATAGATCTGTTAAGTCTGTAGATGAAGAGCTACTGTAGGGAACAGGCAAGTACCACTGATGGCAATGTTGAGTCAAAGGCAACAATTAATTGAGAGTTAGAACAAAACCAATTGTAAAGACACCCTTGATGCAATCATCAGTGCAGGCAGTTACAGCAGGCTACTCCCATGGATAGAGTTAATGGAACTACTCATATGAGTAAAATATCCATCCCATGTGTTTGCTGAATCTAGGTTTAGTTATTTACATAATTTCCTTTTTACCTTTCCTCTTGTGTAGCCTTTCTGGTTCCTTGCCCACATAATATTTAACAATAACTGCTAATGGTCAAGAGATGCTAATAACATAACCCTTCTAGAAAAAGGTGCAGTACTTGCCTCTTTCAGCTTTTTGATGACATACACGATGTTGTTCCTCTGACCTTTGTAGACATCTGCAAAAGTACCTTCACAGATTCTGTTCTTGTCACTGAAACTGTCTGTGGCATTGGTGACTTCCCTCTGGGTCCACAGGAGACTCCCACTGGGGAGATCAGCCATTGTCTCCTGCTGAGGAGCAGAAGAGCTGCAAGGCTACACATTTGTAGAAGAAACAAGTTTATTTCATTAAAATCTGCATGCTTTTTCCTTCTTTCATGTGTCGTGTTTTCTTTCCCATTATTTAAGCAATCACTGTGATTGCTGAATGAAACTGTGAAAGGTACTGTGCAATCACTCCTTAGGGTGCAGGTAATTACAAAATGGTGTTATGATGTAAAAATTTTGCATTGTAGGAGCGACATGAAATCAGTCACCAATTTGCATTTCCACAACAACAAGGAAACAGACTTAGTTTTGTTTAAAGGTCCATATATTTATGTGATGTTAGTTTAAGCTAGAAAAATACACTAATTTTTATGGCTGATAAGTTGGATGAGAAAGTGGTGTCTCTCATAATGTGTTTATGCTCTGATAGGAACTTCACATCTACTTCTGGAGCATCTGGCATCAGTTTCACAATAATTTGTTGCTTCCAGTGTGGCAAGTCCTAATACCAATTGTAATTAGAGTTCCACTGTAGCCTAATCATGAAGCTTTCACAACCTGAATGTGCACCAGACTTGAGGAAACAAAGCATTACCTCCTTCTCAAGAAACTCTGAAACTACTGCACTCTTTGAGGCAATCTACTCTCCAAGCTGGTACTCCTGAACCATGTTATTGTGGAAGAGTTTAAATCCTCAAACAAAATAAACCGAAGAAAACAGGTAAAGAACAACCATAATTGGGACCAGAGTGTGCCCATGGATTTGGGAAACACTCTGAGGACAGGACAGATCTAGCTAGACTGTCTGAAAGACAGGAGAGCTCTGGGGAAGAAGGAACAGGAAATGTGTGGTGAAATCATTAGGAACATGAGGAAAACTTTTCCTGCTGAAATGGTTAAGCACTGGAACAGGGGCTCAGAGAGGTGATGGAACCTCCACCCTGGGAGATTTTCAACTCTCAGCTACACAAGGCTCTGGACAACAACATTGACCCCACATTTCCACTAGGTCTATGGTTTTTGCACAAGTAGAGGGATAAACATTACTGGAAAAGCACAGGATGTGACAAAGGCAATTTTCCTTCTTACAGTCAGTGAGTACTAAGGGGATTTACCTTCACACTTGATGAGACAGGAGGACTGAACTGTAGGGAATTCAAAAGGTCTCTTGGGGGAGGTGGTGGAGCAGGGAGGGAATACAAGGCTCCTTCAGAAATGGCACCTGGAACTGAAATAACAGCACTGAAAATACACCTTTTTTTTTATAAAACCACAGTCTGTGATTAACTATAAAGGTCAGGGAACTATGAAGTTCTGAGGAATTTTGCTGAACTTCCTGACCAGGGATAATCTGTGACAAGCTGTCAAACTGTGAAGACAGGGAGCTCTCCTGCAGGATGGCTCTATAGCTCTCTGCAGCCCTGGCTGGGGACATGGACCTCCCTGTGTTTGTGATGTTGCAGATGTTCTCCCGAGTATGTGCTGGGGTTCTCTCCTTCCCTCTCCCATGCAGAGGGGCTGCTGACCCCTGCCTGGTTCTCTGTTGACCTGGATTTATTATGCACAGAGACAGGGACATGGAAATCCATGCACTGGTCTAGTCTTGGTAGGGAGCCAGGATGGGACCAGGGTGATCAGGGACCTGGGATGCATCCTGAGATCCCAGAGGAGAGATCCAAGCAGCATGGATCAAGGCCAAGGGATCCACAGGAAGGAGGACCAGGAACCAGCATGCTAAAGTCAGGAATAAACAAGAGACAGCAGGGCTAGGAAAAAGGTAAACACTGAAATGTGACCACTCTGGAGCTCAGTGTATTCACTGTGTGATCCTGACTGGGAACCTGCAGCAGCCCTGGCTATGCAGTCATTTCATATCAGAGCAAATTCAGGGTCTAGGACTGTACTTACTGCCTGCTGGGGCTACTTCTGAGTGTGAGGAGTCTGGTGATGGCAACAGATTTCTCTCATTTTCTTTCCCTCTGGTTTTGCCTTCTGTGGGAGGTACAGATATGATCTCCTGCTTGGGTGGCTCTACTGGCTCCTCCTTCTTAGGGCTGGTAATGTCAGAGGTTGATGTCCCTTCAGAACAGAGCAAAGGCAAGATGAGGATTACCAGGGAAAACAGAGCCTGACTCTAATCAGTGACCAATATTATGGTCACTGATAATATTGGCTGTAAATTAACATCAACATTAAAAGAAACAAGAAAACACTTTCTGGTTAAATTGCTGGAATAATATTGGTATTTAAATTCAGATCATATTCATGGCATTAACTGCTACTGAAAATTAACAGGAAGGGATAGCTTCAAACAAATACCCGTGATGACTGTGCAAGAGATGGAAAGTCTCTTACAAGAAGAAATTAGTAATATATTTATTTTGCCATTTTCTATATAGCAACCTTCAGGCAGTCATTCAAACCACAAACACCTTCCAGCCTAAGGAAAGCAGTGAGTTCCTTGTCAATTGCCATGGGATTGAGAGGAAGATGTCATTCCCAGGAAACATTTCCCTATGCAGAACTATTTGCAATGAAAACTCAAACTTTTTCTTATGGAACAGAAAGAAACAAACCAGACGCAATCTAGGGAAAACATAAAAATGGTCAAAGCTCAAGCCTTACTGATATCTAAGGAAAAATTCAAGGCTTGATATATACAGAAAAATTAAAGGCTGAATTATCAATTCACTACATCTCTAACAGATCCTGTGCTCTACACAGCTTGGCAAAATCTCAGAGGCAAGTCTGAAAAAGCAACTTGAAGTCTGATTAAAAGTACAAAGATGCTTTCGGTGCACAGGGACTTGAAAAACATCTACATCTGAGGGGGAATTATTCAAATGGATTAGGTTACACTTAAGATGGGAACAAAATAAAGTACAAAAGTTGAAGATATTGTGATATATGAAGCTGTCAATCTCCTGAAGAAGTGTGTGAATTCTTACCTGTAAATACATTTAAAACAGGTTGAAAAGGAGACTGGAAATGCCCAGTATGCACTGGGGGTGATGTAAAGCCTTTCCACTCCCTGAGAATAATATTTTCATGGTTGTAGTTCTAAACTTCTGTTTCTACCTGGCACGTTTTATCAGCAATACATTTAGCATTTCCTTAAAAATAAAAATGTTTTATTTTTACAGAAAAGAAAATAAGTCCAAGTATTATTACACAGGTTTTTTTGTCCTGCTATTCTATCAACTCTGTATCTTAAGCACAGCCATGATCTCGGAATCAAATGTGTCAGGGCTCTGTTTGCATCTGAACTCAGATAACAGCTTTGTGTTCTTTTATTTGTACAAACAAAGCCCGGGGAGTACTTGATAACTGTGTGTTTGATGTGTGATCTGGGCTACTTGTATGAACCAAGAGTCAGTGAACTGTGGGACAGAAGCCAAGCCATGGCAGGTTCAGGGACTGAGGCTCAGGAGTTGCAGCACCTGAAGGGCACCAATGGCAGAAATAGGCATGTTCTCTTTGGGGTTTGTATCCACTTCCTTTAATTAACCTATGAATTCAGGTTTGAATGAAACTAGGCCTGAAAATTAAAACTCAGAACACTCAGGTATGTTTGTTACCATGCCAGAATACTATGAAATCCCAAATTTACAGATTTTGGAAATTAGCTATCAAGCAGTCTGCAGGTCTCTAGTTAAGACTGACTGTTGTTGGCTTCTTCCTCCTGTAGTTTCACCTAGAAGCCTCAGAAATTAGAATCACTTCCCTCATTCAACCTACTTTCCAGGGTATTTCATGACTTTTGCAACTTCCTGCACATCAGACAAACTGGGCAGCACTGCAGCTAAAGAGCTGACATAGAGAAAAATTATTATGGACATTCTGAAATGGGACTAGAGAGTGCAAAATAGAACTCTCTGGGAAGTAATCTCCCAGCAAAACATCTCCCTGTGTGCTGTGTCTGATTCCTATAAGCTGGAATGAACAGAATTACAGTGATGTGAGGACCACTATGCTATGTTTTCTAAAGAGCCCAACAGAACAAGCAATGCATCCTCCAGATCAGCCCCAGAGGAATCACCCACATTCAGATATGGAGAAAAAAGCAGAAATTGTAGGTGAAAACTTCAGATTGGTCTAAACCTACAGAAATAACTTCTGCTTATGAGTAAGCACACAGTGAAATGCCCAAATTGGGTTAATTCCAGAAAAAGTTAACTACTTCCACAAGGCAGAACCACAAAATAACCCAGACTTCCTGCCACTTACACTAAGGTTTGCAATGGACCTCAATAAAAAAGACAATGGTAAGAAGCTTTTAAAAAACATAATTTCATTGTACATTGGCCATCCAGAATGAGACCCTGTCTGATCCGTGGAAGACCCAGCCCAGGTTTGGGCACAGTCTGTCTTCCTGGCACCTCTCTAAGGGCCCAAGATGGGCACTACAAAGGCAGAGTGATGAACTGGGGGGGACCACTGAGTCCTCCTGTGTCACCTCTTCCCTCCCACCACTAATTTTACTTAGGGAGCAGAAAATCACAATCAGCAGAGACATTTTAGAATTTGAGTACATGACTCCCAACAAAAGGTTTCTTTAGCTAGCAAGAAGATGTCCTGGGGGGAGGCTGGCTGCTGTGGGGAGCAGCACAGACCCACAGGAGGACGGGGCAGCTACTCACAGTCCAGGATGACCTGAGCTGCTCGGTAGAGCTGCAGCCCTTGCAGCAGGTCCAGGAGCTGCTGCACCGTGGCAAGCCTCACTCCCCACCACCACATCAGCTCCCTTGTGATGCTGATCCCTGTCTTCTCCATGCACTTGATCTTCCGTAGCTCTGTTTGATCAGTGATCACGTAGGAGGCTGGTGGGAGAGAACAGATATAAGGGTATAAAAATTAGAAAAAACTACCAGGGCAAGCAAGTAAACAAGTGAGTTTCCTTTTGCATTTGCACAGCTTTGAAAGGAAGGCTTGCAATGAATTACCTATGTGGGCATGAAGAAAATTCTGTTGTTAAAGTAACAGAATTTAGAATCCCTTTTCTTCTTTTAACTATTCTGGAAAAAACGTTGTTATATCATAGACACTCAGAAAGAAAACCCAGCCACACTTTTCAGCATATTTTCCCCATAATCTTCTTTCTCCTTAATACTTCGTACCAAAGTTAAGTTCAGGTTAAATTCCTGGGGTGGTTCTCCCAAATCAGATGCCAGCAGTCACTGGTGTGGCTGCATTCCTAAATCCCAGTGTTGCAGTGAGCCAAACAGTAACTGAATCACCTGGGTGTTAGTTACACACTGATAAAGTCTTCAGGGAAACACAGTCATTCTTAGGAGCAGCAGATCCTATGCCAAGGCTGACCTTACACAGCCTGTCCCAATTCCCGAACACACACACAATGCCAGTCACCCCCTGTACCCTTCCTGGCTCTCTTGCCCACACAAAACCCACATCCCCTCACCTCCCTCTGCTCCACCCCACACACCTGCAGGCAGCCACAGCCCCACAGAGGGGCCGAGGGCTGGGCTGGGCTGTGCATGTGGAGACAAAGATTCCTGGCTTAGAAGGATGTCAGAAATACAGTTTTATACATCTAATAGTAGTGAAGATGAATCCCACCCCATATCAGGAAGTTTAACTGGGGTAAGAGCTTATTCAGCAGACAGTTAGGGAAGTCTTGAATGAAAGTAAATCATGTCACATAAAGGAAAGTATGTGCTAAGAGAAGATTCAGGTTAGAATAGTTTGGACTGGGATACAGACACACAAAAAACCCCAAACCAACTCAGGGACTACATTTTCTGTACTTACTGACTGGACTGAGAAGCACAGGGGCAGAAAGGATGAGGAGATAAATAAAGCACGCATGAAGTGAAGGAAGCAATGAAAAACCAGAGCAGGTGAGCAGATGTGAAGGATGTTGCTGCACACAGGCCGTGGCAGGAGTCACAGCGGCTGGGGGGCGAGGGCAGGGGGCCTGGCTGCCCCGGGGAACACGGCGAGCCAGAACTGCACCCCGTGCACCCCACACACCCCGACCAGCACCCCGGCCCTCACCGAACCGCATCCAGTCGAAGTCGCTGAGGCAGTCCATCTTCTGGCAGAAGTCCTCGAGCACCCAGGCGGGCATGCTGTGGATGTAGAGCGCGGGGCCCGAGGCGGGCCTGGGGCCGGCGGGCGGCAGGGCCATGTCCCGCTCGGCGGGGCCGGGCACACCGGGGGGCGGCTGCACTGTCTGCAACGATTCCCCTTCCCCGAGGGCCTGTCCTAGACCGGCCTGTCCTCCTGGCCTGTCCCAGCCCAGCCTGTCCCTCCCGGCCTGTCCTCCAGCCCGGCTTGTCCTCCTGGCCTGCCCTGTCGGTCTGTCCTGCCCCGGCCTGTCCTCCTGGCCCGTCCTAGCCCAGCCTGTCCTAGCCCGGCCTGCCCTGCCGGTCTCTCCTAGCCCAGCCTGCCCTCCTGGCCTGCCCTGCCGGCCTGTCCTGTCCCGTCCCGTCCCTCCCGTCCCGAGCCGGGTCAGATCCAGCCCCACAGCCCGACCCCTCCGGCCGCACTGCCCTTCCTGCCCCGCCTGACGTCAGGCCCGCCCCAAATGCAAATCACATTTTCCTTTCCGTGAGCGGTTGTTGCTCCAGCCGGGTTGCCAAACCACGAGTTTCACGTGACGGAGGCGACAGGGGTTTCCCCGAGCGCTGGGAACGCTGCAGCGGACCGGGGGGGGCCCGGGGATCCTAACCCTGACCCCAGCCCTAATCCTTAACCCTAATCCTAACCCTAACCCTGACCCCAGCCCCAATCCTTAACCCTAATCCTAACCCTGACCCCAGCCCTTATCCTTAACCTAATCCTAACCCTGACCCCATTACAATGTGTGTCAGAGCAGCAGAAGCAGCATGAGAGAATTAAAAAATATCAGGAATGGTCAAGGGCCAGGTCTTGGTTGTCAAGGATTAGGTTTAAGGTATGTTCTTAAAGTCGACAATTTTTCTAAATTTTTCATTTTTTAATTTAACCTGCGCTTGATAAAAATGTACGATTAATTAATTTCTCAGTGTAAATGCTACAAATACTGGCAAAAACGATCTACCTGGAGAGCTTTCCTGCTGTACCTCTGCTAGTAACAATGTGATATTGATAGAGCTATAAGGTCAAAAGGAAAAAACCTAAACAAAAATATTTAAAGTATATTATTATGTAAAATATGACAACTCAAAGACTGCCTTAAGATGAGCTGTTTTAGCAGTAGTACCAGTGCAACAATTGTTGCATTTATGGGGTTTTCCCTTCCCTTTTCCCTGCTTACAGTCCCTCTGACACACACCTCAATCCTGTCACAGGAAGATGATCAGAGCACCGCTGAAAATGATGTAAGATGAGACTGAAATTGTGTTGCAAAGAACTGGACAAAAGCAGAAAGAAAAGACACTTCCTCCCCTTGAGTACTGGAAAAACTTGTGAAACCTTTCAGACTATTTGCCTCATGGGAAAATGAGGGGGAAGAACCTATCCAACTCTGTGTATGGCTTCAGTTCTGCTCCCAACATTACATGTAATGCAGGGTCTTACAGGGAAACTAGAACTGACTTTCCAGAGACTGGAACCATCCTCTCTATTCATGCTGTTCAGCCTTCCCTTTCCAACAATGTGGTGTGGGCAGGACTCTGCACTGCTGCAGGCTCTCCTGGAGCCCTTGGACACAGAATCAGAACCATTTGTTGTTTCTCTGGGTTTCTCCCCTTCAGCTGTGCCTCACCACTTCCTGGAGCCCTTGGGCTGGCCCTGACCCCTCGCTGTCCCCACTGCTCCTGGGACAGCCACCGAGGCTGCCACAAGTCAATGACAACTTCCACTTACTGCTAACACAGCTGAGTAACTAGTAGGAGGCTCCATTTCCCAATGTTCACGTCTTAGAGCCAGCTGGGGTTTCCCCAGGTCTTTTATTCTGACCCAAAGGAGCACTCTAGAACAGAGAAATACACTCTAATAAATAACACAAGAGATTACAGACCACAGCCAACTCAGAAATATCCAGAACGTGTGTGCCATGTACAGATCTGTTAAAGCCAACACCTAATGCCAACTATGTTATAGGTAAAGCTGCAGCTAAGCAGGACAATTTTCTGCCAGGGGATGGTGATGCTGCTATGTTCACTGCCTCAGGGGCATCAGGAGGGAACCTCCTCCCAGGTAGGGGCAGGAGCAGAGTGCAGCTCTGACCCAGCTGCTCCCAAGGCCCACACAGGCTCCCCTTCCATTCAGAGATCTATGAGAAGTGCTAAAAGGAGAATTTGTCACACAGCTCCTTCTGCCCAGAGCTGTCTTGTGAGCCACAGCACAGTCCTGCAGCAAAGGGCTGGGCATGTTGTACAGTCCAGAGTGTCTGTTACTGATCAGCCACGACTGCCCAAGTTATCACAGGGATACAAACACAGAGGCACTGAGGAGTTACCTGACAGAATTAGAAAGCTGGCATGGATTTTCATTTTTATGTCAAAGATTAATTCACAAACTTCAAATACATAAGAAAAACAAGTCAACAAATAGGGGAGACATTCCACATTTACAGAAAACATTGAGACTCTCAGTTTCACAGCTGCTCTCAGAATGTACCAGTGCAAAGAAACATATGCACAGAAATAACCTGCTGTGATCTCCTGCCAACTTGCTTCTACCTGAGCAGCACCACGTCTGTCACTAGTGGACAATCCACGTGTCTGTGGAAACCATGCCCCTTTCAACTCTGTGCATGCACATGAGGACACATTCCATTGACGTGTAGGGAACAGAATACAGGCAAAGAAATGTTATCTCTGCTTCTCCAGCCTGCCTGTGAGCTGGCTGTATGAGCCCATACAGCCCCCACTAGTCCTGAGGAGACACGAGCAGCTTGAGGGGTCCACACTCCCTGAAAAGGCTCCCCACTATGGCATGGACTACAGCACTGTGATGGGAAAAAGAAGAACTCAAAACACCTAACTCTTGTGTGAACAGTCTGTACAGGCTCTTGGGGAAGCAGCTACGAAAGACAAAGGCATCCCAAAACTAGGATCTGGTCTCTGTGGCTGAGATCAGCCAGGCAAGAATTCAATCATGAAGGCAGCTAAGGCATTAAAGGTAAGATGCGAGTAAAAACGCATCAGTCACAGAGCAGATACCACATGGGTTTGTCTAAGTGTAGAGGTAAGAGGCAGAAAAATCCCCAAACCTTTTATACATCATCTTTCCACCAATGTAACGCTTGTCAGGTGCTCAGGTGGTACTGGAAACCCTCACATACAAACCCCCACACTGTGACTCACAGGCACATCGAGGGTACATGTGACAGGGAAAGTCCATCAAAACAAATTACTCAAACAAAACCCGTGTTGGTCTGCCACTTACAATAATTTGGTGCAATTTGCTTTCCAATACAATGGAATTACTCTGTATGAGTATGTCCCACGTAGCACCCTGACCTTACATCCCTATGCAGTGTTCTGAGACAGTCTAAATCAAACTTCTGAGCTTCATCTGCGTGATGCCTCTGGAGCTGTGGGTTTGTGATACACATAACGAGGAACAGACCTGAACTGTCAGAAGCTGGCACGCTTTCAGCTGCTGTTGTCTTTGGGATCTGACTTACCATCACCAACCTAACTGAGTTTATGTTTCAGAACTTTAAATGGAGGTATCAGTTCTTGGCTTGTTTCCTGATGACTCTCACTGCTCAGACTCGGTGGTTTGCTGTTGAAGAGGCTGAAGTGAGTAATCGTGTTATTCCAGAATTCCATTCCTCAATGTTTCACTCCTCTCCAGAGAAAGCCGCTGAAGATCTTTCCAAATATCAGGGTGATCCTCCAGCTCTTCATATAATGATGTAACAATGTCCAGTTTCCTGTAGTCCACCGGCCTGACCAAACTGCGCACGACCTGCAGACATCTCTCCTTCAGGGTGAACACTGGGGTTAAACACAAACACAACACGACCTCATCACGAGGGCTCTCAGCTGCTGCTCCAACACCCCCAGTGCTGCTCTGAGCATCGAACACACAGCCCACAGCAGTGTCACCGACCCCAGGCTGGGCTCACCAGAGAGGGGGGGATGTGGTTTCTGACAGGAGGCACCCAGGAAACCCCTCAGAGATCCTTTAACGGAGGGCTCTGCCCCCTAGCTCTATGCAGCATCACAGCTCTACCTAGAATCCCTCCCCACCTCTACCTGTGTCAGAGCAGCTTTAATTCTGTGGGGACCTTATTCCTCGCTCATCCTTACACTGAAGTCCAAAGAGACCAAACCCAGAATTGCCCACGGCAGGCGCAGTCCTGTCCCTTACCTGGCAGTGTAATGTCAGCTTTGGTCACGTTGGGGGCTGCCACGAACAACTCCTGCTGGTTGACAAGGAGCCCGTCGTTGGTCCCTGCGTCCCGGAACAGCCAGAGGTGCCCTGGGAGGGAACAAGGTGGGGAGCAGGAGTTATGGCAGTGTTTAATGAGCAGCTCTGAGGGGCACCCGCGAGGGGCCGCGCTGCTCTCCCGCTGTTCAGAGGCCGCCACCGCGAACGGGGGCACTGCTGTGAGCGGGAAGCGGAACGGAGATGGAAGGAAAAGGGAAAATGGTGAACCCCACCNCCGGGCTGAGGGGATCGGGCCGGGCCGGGCCGGGCCGAGGGGACCCCGCTAACCCTACTCCCAAACGCACGGGTAACACCAGCACCGTTCCTCACAGTACACACTCTTTGTCAGCCATCTGTCGTGCCTCACCACCCGGCAGCCTCAGCTCGCAGCTGGCGTGACTGAGGCTCAGCAGTGCTGCCACAACACTGACCGATTCTGCCCATCCACTCCTCTCCTGACCCCCGGGGGAGGCAAAGTAACATTCCTTTATCCTTTAGCTGGAGATTCCCAAGTGCCGTACAATATTATCTTTTCCTCACACACATGAAAATATTAGAACTCGAGAAAAATTAAGTTACTTAATCTAAATTAAGTATCTAATTAAGTTACAGGGTGACTGTCCTAACTGAAAAAGCTGCTATATCCCAGTGTCTGGTGACAATCTTCCATAAAAACAGAAGTGTGGGGGCTTTAACAGCAACTGCTTCAGACTGTCCAACTCAGACACAGATTCACATCTGTAAGAGAGCAGAGCTATTCAGACATCACTGGACATCATCTTTCTTGTATTCTTTAATCTGGACACAAACCAGAAAAGAACACAAGACTCATCTCTTATGCAAAACTTCTAAAACTTTAATACTTGTTAATTCACCTCTGAACACTTACATGCACTTAGCATGAACACACTGTAATGAAAAGGGCAAACCAGTAATGTGTTTTCAGCCTCTGATGAGCACAGTAAGAGGCTTGAGAAATCACAGTACGATTAGAGAAAAAAAGTTATTTGCAACTTCAAGTTAGTCAACAGGGAATATATTTTTGTAAATACTGTGGCAGCAAAACTACCACAGTTAAATCACCTAAGAAATTCAAACACTGCCACCTTGATGTGTCTATGGTAGGCACCAAAAACATGAACTTTTTAATATAACTGCTAAAAGTATCTCTGTTCTCAAACAGTAACTACAGGTGGTTTGCTAAGGCTTTGTGAGTTATCCCCTCAACCAAGACAATGGAACAATAAAATATGGATTAGACATTTACTGGTAATTAGCACTAGGGTGAGGTAACAGGCAAGAGAACCAGCAGCACAGCATACTGTTTATGATTTGGAATTGCTTATCAGACCATAAAAACCAGGTACTGGTTTATTTTCTTGGTTTACATTTGAGCAATGGTATAAATTAGAAAACTTCAATTTGGAAAAAACCTAGATTAGAGAAATACTACCTCTGAACCCTTCAAGGTGAAAGTCTCAGTAGTCCTGTTAGTCATTCTAAGTAAGACTTCTAAAGTTTGGTAAATAAATTAACTGTTACTTTCAGAGCCATCTCAACATGTTCTCTATTGTAAACAGAGGAAATAAACATTTCCCTGAAAAATACAGGAGAAGACTTAGGCCATGGAAAGCATTACTAATTACCACTACTGAATTTCAGTTTGGGTGGCAGTGAGAGGTGATTTAAATAGCAAGGTTTCAGAACACACAGTACAACTGGCAGCTCTCGAGTTGATCCCTGGTTCAACATTAGTGTGATAATTTCTGCATAAGCTGTATGGCCCTGGAAGTGACACACCCAAGCTCTGTGGTGTCTGCTTCAGCAGAAGGCCATTCACCAAATCCTGGAGGTGTTTCAGGCAGTTTACCAGCAGGACCTTCTCTCCTCTGCTGTCTCCCAGGTGCGCCTCAGCAGATACACTGCAGCGTGGAGTCCCCCCACGTTCACCCACACCGTCTGAGCTCGGCGCCAGATGTGTCCCACCCGGGACAAGGCCTGCAAGCCAAAACCAGCCACAGGGCAGTATTTAGACAATAACATTATTTTTCAGTACTCTAGTCACATCTGATGGCAACATCAAGGGACTTTTCATGTCCAGAACTGCATTTAGATAAATGTTACCAATTTTTGCTTTATAAATAGGACATCTTCTGTAATGACGACAGCTTATACTTTTCAAGTATAAATAGGTTTGATTTTTCTCTCACAGAACATACCTTGGCAAAGCATTTCTTGTCCTGGGTAAGCAGCACAGCCCTGCCTGTCCCTGGGGTGCAGATGCGGCCCATCTCCATCAGACAGGCTGGGTAGAGATCCCAGTTCTTCTTCTTTGACCCTATCCTGCAAGATACATTCAGATGCCCTCTGTGATCACTGAAACCAGTTCATTGACATTGGTCTCTCTGACAGGGGTCAGCTCACTGCTCATTCAGGACCACAGTTACTGTTACTTCCAAGCTGTACTTTTACCATAAGGTCCTTCACACCTTCCCAACCAGGCCCCGTTAAGTACCTGACTGGAGAGAAGCCCAGGCCTGGCCAGGGGAGCCCATGCAGCTGTGGCACTGAGGCACAGCACCTTTCCAGCACTCCTCACCTCTTCCCAAAGGGCATGTCTGTCACTACAATGTCCACAGAGCCCGTCCGCAGAGGGAGGTTGCAGATGTCCCACTGGATGATGTCCAAGGGAACGCCCAGGGCATTGCTGCTGCAAGGACAAAGGAGTTACCTCAGACATGAGCACTCAGGTGGTTCTTATACTGAGGGGATCTAGAACATTGGCAGCAGAATAAACAAGCAAATACGAACTAGACACTCAAGTGCATCAATGCAAAGTGGATTTCTGTGCATACAACGCTGCAGGAAACAGAAATTCCTTGTGCTCCTCTCACCTGTCCTTATTCTCGTTCTTCCTCAGTAAGGAGCAGACGTTATTTGCTGCTCTCTTCACAGCCTGAGGGTTGTTATCCCCTGCAATGTGGTAGCAGCCAGGCCATTCTGCAGCTCCCTGGGAGAGAATTGATAAGAAGTAACATTAGCATCAACACTGCTTGACTGAAAACACAACAAACAGAAGAATTACACGTGACAATATAACAAAGCAACTGCAAGTGGATGGCAAGGAATTTAGAGTTCTGAAATGTGTGCAGCAGAAACAGCAGTATGAATCCTTGAGGCTCAAAATACTTTTGGAATTAGTTTCTTCCTGCTATGGCTTAGGGAAGAAAAAAGGCCTCTTGCAAAAAAGTGTATTTGCATCTGTTCAAAAGTTGGTGAGATTGGAGCTCATTATTCAGTCATTACCAAGAAGACTTACACACATTATTCAGTTGCAGATACTGTTAAGTTTAATTAAGCTAAAAAAATCAAGGAAGAATCACCTCTATTGGTATTGCACCTGTACCACACATGGGATCAACTATGATATCCGTGGGTTGGGGATCACAGAGTCTGAGGAACAGAAGAAAAGAGATGGTGAGAAAAGCCAAGAAAACTTGAATTTCTCTAAGGAAGGGAAAGTGAACTATTTTAATCATTCTGATTCTACCCTTGTAACAAAAAAAGCTTTGTGTGATTATTTTTTCAATCCATTAATTACCATTTTATAAGCAGCAATACAGAGAAACTCCTTCACAAATGTGATACACTATTTTGAACCCAGGCTAACACAGCAAGGATTTACTTTTCTTGGCTGGGAAACAGTCACTGTACTTACAAAGCACACCATGTCAGCAACTCTGCTTTTTAAATATCTTTTCAAAAATTAACAGAAATGGCTTCTGAGGAGGCAGTGGGGGGTAAAGGGTCTAATTTCTGAAACAAAAAGACTCATTAACTGAGAACAACACAATGCAGCTGCCCTGACCTGAGCATGCCGTAAGCCAGAGTGGAACGCAGCGTTGTGGGCCCGAAGTGTGTGATGTTCCTTCTGTGCAGACTCTCTTCAGTCAGTGCAATCCCCACCACCACTTCATTGTTGTGAATATTCAGAAGAACCTAAGCAAAAGACTTAAACTGAATTCCAGGAGCTTTCCATAGTATGCCTGGTAAATATTTATGGGAAGTTATATGGCAATGTAATAATTGGGAATGATGTATAGAGGAGCTTTTCTTCTTGGAGGAAAAGCAAAGCTCCATTTTTATAACCAGAAAGGACAGAACTTGTGAGTGTATTCACATGTTCTCTCAGTCACACCAAATCTTTTACACAAGACTTCCCAAAGTGCTAAAACAATTACACTGGCTTCTTAAAAGGCCTGGTTTGTAAGTCTAGGGAAGAAGCCAGCAAAGTATGTGCAAAGCAGCAATAAAATTCATTTGTGGTAGAGACCTTATTAGCTGTGAAGGTGAAATCTCACTCCAGGCCAGTGTCCAGCCCTTAACAGACCTGCAAGAAAAACTTACTCCTCCTGCCCCTCAAAAATGGTGATCCTGCACCACTGAGGGACCAGAGGTGTTGGTTGTGCTTTCCCAAATTCTGCTCTCTCCCAACAGGAAATAAACACTGGACAGTTACTGTCAATTCTTTCTGTTCCCTTCACCCATAAAACCAGCTTCCAGATGGAGCATCTCCTGAGTGGTATTAACAGTGGATTAAGGGAAGGTTTACTGAAGGTAAAAGCAAAGCAGAGGGCACCAACATTACATTTAAGTATGAAAGAGCTCAAAGGCTATAGCATGCAGCAATACTGAGAACTCAAGCTTTAGCTGTGGCTGGGAGAGAGGGTAGGGCTTTGGAGCCCCAGCTCAGCTGCTGCAGGTTCATCAGCTAACAAGAGGAGACAGCAGTGTTTGAACAAACAAGAGGCCCAGGGAAGGGAGAGGGGCCACTCCAGAGATGATTATCATGGACAGCCAAAGCACCAGCAAGTGCTGGGATCTGAGGACACGTGTAATGTGCCAGGGAAACGAACACTTCAGAGAAGGCCAACCTCAGTGTTACCAATCTTCAGTTCCAGAGCCTCCAGAAGGCAATTTGAGGATCTTCAAGCATCAGAATTAAAAATGTGTGCAGCAGAAACAGAGGTATTTCCCAGGCACAGCAGCATACCTCCACATCAAAGTTTGTCATGTCAGCCTTCCACTGGAAGTGCTCCTGCACGGCTCCCCCGAAGTCCCTGGCAGCCTCATTGGACGTGAAGCTGTGCTTGTCCCCAGCCCTGTTACACGTCACTCGGAACTTCAGCACCTTGGCCTCTCCTTCGGCTCTCTCACTGTCACCACACTGGGTTCCACTCCTGGAATTCGCCTGCTCTTCATCCTTGGCATCCAACTGCTCGTTATCCTCCTCCTCCTGCCCCCTGTCTTGGGATGCCTCACCTTGGGGCTTCTCTGGGTCCTGGCTGTCAGCGGGTTCTACACCTGCAATGTTTTGGGCACAGTCCTCCTGGCCATTAGTGTCCTTTTGGTCTGCTCCTCCCTCTTCTCCACCATCATTCAGCTTCTCCTTGCTCACAGGACTCTGCAGATTGTGTTTTTTGCGTTTTGTCTTTTTCTTTTTTAAACTGTTGTTCAGCTCCCAAACTTTCAATGGGTTGTCCCAAGGCAGCTTTTTAACCAAATCTTCCAAATCCTTTAAAGCTTGTTCCTTTAAGAGACAGAAAAAGTTGTGCTTTGAAGTAATTTCGTCCCTCTAAAAGTTATCTTTTATTTTTAGATCTCGCAAAGTAGTTTATTAAACATTAATCCACTACATGCTTAAGCAAAGCTTACAGGTTTTTTTCCAATACTTGCCATAACTGAATGGAATTACACTGAAAAATCACAAGACCTACAAGATTTCATAATTTATCTCATAAAATAAACAGCTAACACTGCATTAAGTGACTGAAGTGACACTTCACTGTCCTGTTTCTGTGACCTACAAGCACGGCATCAGCTCTCATCCCAGGTTTTGCCAATGCAACATATTTAAGTGAGGAAATGTTAGATAACATGGCCATGCTTCCAGCCAGAAAAGAGGAACGGGAGTAACAACACAAATGAAAAACTAACAAACTTGTTAATTAAACAGAATACTTTGACAATAGTCTTAAAAAAAAAAAAAAACCAAAACCCAAACCCAAACCACACCCAAACCCGCAGAAATGACTGAAATTGAGGGGTAACTCACCTTGTTTTCATTAAATTGATAGTCTTTGAACTCTTGAACAACAACAAATAGATTATCCACTGACCTCAGGCGATGGACCTGGAGGAGAGGAGAAGAAGGCACGGTGCCAGGTTATCCCCGCGTGTCGTGGGGCCTGTGTTTACTGTCGTTTAGAATTCTGCCATCTATACGCAGGTTTGAGAGCCCGTGGTTCCCCACGTGAGTGCCCAAAGAGCTCCATCCTTAGGCCACTGAAGCGATTTAACCCCCCAGGCCCAGCCCCAATCCCAGCCCCAGCCCCGCACCTGCGGCAGGCCCCGCGCNCCGCCACCGCGAAGTAGATCTTGCCGCGGTCCCTGCTGATGCTGCAGGCCGAGCCCAGCTTCTCCTGCACCTCCTGCGCCGCCGTCTGCTCGAACCCCGTGGGCACCGTGGCGCCGATGAGGGCCGTGAGCTCCGGGGACGGACCCGGGGATGGGCCCGGGGCGGGACCCGGCCCCGCATCGCCGGCCGCCTGAGCCATGGCCTGCTGCGGGCACCGGGATTGAACCGGGCCTGCACCGGGATTGAACCGGGACAGAACCGGGACAGAACCGGGACAGCACCAGCACGACTCGTGGGAACCGCCAGGACAGCCCCGGCCCGGCCCGGCCCTTCCGCTTCCGACGGGGCGGGGCGGGGCGGCAGCGCGGCTCGGGCGGGCACGGG
>WBMV01008149.1:193458-205651 GCA_013396655.1 Campylorhamphus procurvoides
CATTTCGGCTCTATTCGGTTCTGTTCGACCCATTTCGGCTCTATTCGGTTCTGTTCGACCCATTTCGGCTCTATTCGGTTCTGTTCGACCCATTTCGGCCCGGTTCGAGCCTTTTCGGCTCTATTCGGCCCCGCTCGACCCGGTTCGGCCCGGTTCGGCGCTGTTCGGTTCATTTCGGACCTTTTCGAGCCTTTTCGGCTCTATTCGGCCCGGTTCGCCTCCTTTCGGTTCTATTCGGTTCTGTTCGATCCATTTCGGCCCGGTTCGGCCCCGCTCCCCTCAGAGCCGCCGCCGCCGCTCCCGCCTCGTCCGTGTGGGGTACAGGAGGTGTTTGACACGGGTCAGGCGGGCCGGGCCCTGCCCCAGTGGGCACCGAAGGGGCTCTGAGTGTGTCCCACAGCCGGGACAGCTCTGAGTGTGTCCCGGGACAGCTCCGAGCCTGGCCCGGCCCGGCCCGGCCCGCACACCATTCACACCGAGGATGGTGTCGGGGGTCCTCGGTTCCCTCCATCGCCAGGCTGCGTTTCCAGCACTAGAACAGTTATTTAAAGAAAAGCCCGACAGGTAAATGTTCCTGCAGGTGGCACAGAGAGGCGACCCCAGCAATCTGCCATGGCCTTGCCCCATCCCCAGGGTGCAGGAGGCTGAAGAGACACTGTTGTCCCTCCTCTCTTCAGATCTGGAGCCCTTACCTTCCCCCAGCACTGAACTGATCAATAACCCTGAGGTACCACTCCTGCCAGGGACTCCTCTGGAGCATCGCTTTGCTTTACGTGAGAAGGGTGAGGGAAGGTGTGGGTTTTCTCGTGATTCAAGTCTGAAAATAGGAGAACTGTGGAATTTGGGTCATAAACATACTGGAGGAAGTTTGTTAAATGGCTTCTTTGAGGAGAGCTTAAAAATACACTAAAGCAGAGGCAGCCACAGCTTTTGCACAACTTTATCCTGCAACAACACATAGAGTAAGGATGAGCTCTCTGGTTCGAGTGGGATAATGAGCTCGAGTTGCTGAGCTGCTTTCAACAGCAGAATTTTCAGCGTGTTTTGGTGAAGGTGCTTTCCAGACACTTGAATGGATTCTGTATGTCTGGCCCAGCAGCAGCAGCTCTGACCTTCACAGCTGTCCTCACGTGGAAGGGTGAGAAGCAGGGATCAGCCTGCAGCTCTCAAAGTCTGTCCAGGCACCACTCACAGAACTGTTTCCTGCCAAATCCTGCAGCATCTCTCCTACCTGTGTTTTGGTAGGAAAGAAAATATGACAAACTGTCTTCAAGACCAAACCAGAACTGCATTTTTATGTCTCTTATGAACCCCTCTGCCAGCACCAAGGAACTGAACTAGCTCCCAGGAGCAGCAGCAGTCAGGTAAGGAAACTAGATGCCTGTTGGGCAGGTGTGTGAGCTCCTAGTCCAGAAGGGTTCCCCACTTGATAGACATCTTGGTTTCCTTTTAAAATAAGACAGCAGCGTTGTTCAATCAGTTGTGTGTTAGTTTGTGGGGTAAATCAGCAGGTGGAAGTGAGGTTTAGGGAGGGACCAATTGTCCCCAATGAGTGGCTTTCCTTACCTGGTGATTCCCCAGTGCTGTCACATCGTAGGAGAGTGTGGAGGTTTCAGTCAGTATCTCTGATGACCTGGTTCTCTTTTTTCCGACCTGGATGTGCTGTGAGCCGGAGCTGTTTTGGATGAGAAGTGACAGTTGAGGGAACAGGGAGCAGCAACTCATCCCCCACGTTCCAGCCTGGGCTGCACTCACACAGCAAACTTTGTGGATTAGTGGGATTCAGTGTAGTGCAGAATAAGTCAGAGCAAAGATCTTGTGGTGTCGGTGCCAAGTTTTTGTAGCTGTTTTGAAGCATTTGCAGCAGAAGGGCTGCAGTATTTAATGTGCTCCCCCATGGCCTGGCCCAAGCTGGTTATGAAACCGTGACCTTGCGGGTGTTTTGCTCAGGAAATGGGGCTCCCTGTGCTCTGGCCCAGCTCCCTGCGCATGCAGCAGCTTCCCCCTGAGGCTGCAGCAGGCTCTGATGCTGCTCTCAGCAATATTTCCTCCCCTCAGCGCCTGCCAAGGGCTAGGTGCCAAATGCTGGCAGTGAAACAGCTCTGGGAAGAACCTGGAGCGGGAGCACAAGAGGACACGGGAGGATGCTGAGGCTACAGAAACGGGAGAGAGTGACTGCTTGGAAGGTGCTGGGGCAGGACTGCAGCCCCAGCACTGTTTGCCTCAGTCCAGCAGAAGGGAAGGAGCTGTTTGTGCTGGAGACCACTGTTAGTCCTCTTCTGTAAATATTTCTGGGCTATCTGCATATCTCCCAGGGGAAAAACTAACCTTACCCCAGACAAAAAGAGAAGGATAAGATGAGAAATCTGAGCTGAGCAAGTCAGTGATACTGCACAGGGATCATGGAAGGGGCTGGTCCTGGGCATGCTGTGAGATCCCCTGGAGCCCAGGTCATCCTGCCCAGGAACAGGGGGCTTGGAACTGGTTTGTAAAGAATGGGGGACTGAGGCCTTTCAGCCTGAGACATGGCAAGAGCTCTGTAAATAGCTCTCTTTGAGCTGAGAGAGAGAGGGTGAGAGGATGGAAAAATGAGACCCTGAGTGCAGGTAAATCAGAATCTTGTGACAAGAATTAAATGTGGGCTTATACGTACACCTTGGTTGGCATTTGATATGTCATACAGAGAGTAGGACTGTAAGCACTGGGGAAGCATGAGCTTTCTTAGAAAACATGTTGTGTCCTTCAGACTAATGAAATTACAATTAAAACAACAGCAGCTCAGGATTTTACTCACCTTTGGCATCTGAGATTTTACCATGCTCTTGGATTACATTTTTCAGGATTTTTCTCTGCAGCTTTGAGGCAAGGGAGCTTAATTAAAACCTGAAATGAAAGATCACTCCAGCCTTTATGTTAAATGAAATCCTCCACAAACTGTTGCCTTTCATACAAGTAGTGGCCACGAGTCTCTGGGAACAAGCAGGCTGTGTTGTTTGTATCACAGTTGAGGTTGCCAGTTAGACCTGACAGCAACGTTTTGCACCAATTCTGGGCACTTGGACAGCTGGCACAACTCTGCTGAGTTCCTGTTTTACACATGTGTTTTGCTCTGCTCCTCAAATCTGGGAGCTGTTGGATCCAGCTGGATGTCTGCAATGCCAGTGCTTTGGAACAGGAGCCTCACAATGCAGAGTCATGTCCTCACTGGAGAGAAGCTGTGAGAGCTGATGGGTATCACCCCTCTGCAGAGCTGCACACCCCAGTGCCACAGGACATGGGGCCTCTGGAATCCTGCTGCTGCTGCAGGGAGCCAAGGTCACTGCCATGTTTTCTGGCAGTGAAATGAATAGAAAGGCCCATCTGTCTCTTTGAGAAGGTAAAACCCCAAACATGTGGGCTGTGCCTTTGGAGGTGACTGACTCAAGGTTTTGCTTGGGATTTTCAGGCCAGCGCCTTCATTCCTGAGCTATGTTTTTGGAGAGCCCTCAGGAAATGAAGTCTTCCCTTCTGGAGCAGTGCACTCCTGAGAGGTCTGTGCCTCAGGAATCTGCACTGGGCGCATACCCCAGTACTTCCCATGTCAGAGACCCTTTATCTTGGATAAGTTACAAGATGCAGCCCATTTTGGCAGGCTCAGTCCCAGCCAGGGCAGCACGGGGAGGTGGGTGCTGCACTGCCCACGGTGCCAGCAGGAAACAGAGGATGAAGAGGAGTGGGCAGGCAGCAGGGCAGCGTGGCCCTCGCAGCTGGGGTGTGACTGTGGGTTGCTGAAGCCCAGCATGAAGCCACAGTGATGCTCTGCTGGCTCAGCAGCTCAGCCTCCTGCAGGGTTTCCTCAGGTCCCTCGTTAAGCTGTGTCTCAGTTTGCTCCTGCTCTGGCTGCCTGATCCCTCCAGCTCTGCCTCAGCTTTCCCCTCCTCCAGGGCTGCCTCTCTGAGCACTCACTTTGGGAAGATGGCCTTTTTCCTTCAGACTATAACCTACAGGCATTAAAAGTCCACAGTAATTTTATAAAGCATTTCTAGTATTGTTAAACCAGTAACTTCTCTCATACCGTATACTTTTTATTGTCTTGTGACAAAATATCTTTTGTCCTTGTTTCGTCCTCAAGGCATTTGAATCTAACTACATTTAAGCACCTATAGATCTGTGTACATGTAAATAATATCTAATAGATATGCCACTGTCACTGTAGACCAGATCTTTCTTATTGCAGGGATAAGGGGAGGGTAGAAAAGGAAATGTATCACAATGATTGGCACATGGGAAACCAGTGCCAAATCAGTGCCAACACAAATTAATGCAGCTTTTTTTCTGGAAAGCAATCCAGAATGCAATCGTGGCTATACTTAGAACATGTTGGGACACTCCTGATCCTGTCTAAAAGGGAGGATTAACATGCAGCTCATCGAGCAGCAGCACAGGAGGTGGGATGCACAGGTCTGCCAGGCAGACCCACACTGCCTGCAGGGAATGGACCTCAGGCCACAGACAGCTGCTGCTCTGCCATCTCCACATTTCACAGGACTGCAAGAGCAGCACAGTTAACGCAGTGCAAGTTTAGAAAGAGGGGAAGGAGAAACCAAACATCAGGGTGTAGCTGAACAACAGAGCTGCTAATTCCTTCAGAGCTCTTGGGGCCTCTGACAAGTTCCTCGCAGGCTGCAGCTCCAGTGACCACAGTGCAGAGTGCAGCTCTCCAGCTGAAGGAACCTGCTCACACACAATTGGTTTTACTGCTGTTGTTGAGAATCCCAGCTCTCTGGGCCTCACCATTGTGCAAGCCTCCCCCTTACTGATAGCATATCTGTTACGTGATGCTTGTCTGTGCTCTGAGGCTCTGCCAGCACTGCGAGGCAGCTCACAGCACACAGCAAATCTGCTTTAACTGCCTTGGAACAAAAGCCTAATGTAGTGTGCAAAATAGAGGGAGACAAAAGGGATAAAAATCAAATTAGATTCACTGTGCACACTGTCAAACCCAAAGCACAGTGATGCTGGGAATAGAGGGAAGAAAACAGCTTTAAAAACATGGCATAAAAGTGAATCGCTGTCCTTGCCTCACTCCAGGAGTCAGTTTGCATCAGTTTGCAGGCACAGGCGGGGGTGAGATGTGCCCACAGGGAGTTGCTGTGATGGTTTAACAGACCTTCCCTGCCTGCCCCAGGCTGCTGTTCTGTCCCCATGGCACTGAGTGGAGCGGGCACTGCCAGCCCTCACTCTGTGACAGGGCAGCCTCATGGCCGAGTCCAAGCAGCCCAAACCGTGTGGAGGTTCAGGATTCCCTGTGAGCTGCGGGAGCATCGCTGTCCAGTGGCTGAGGCAGGACTTCGTGACCCTCCCAGAAGGTGGCAGCCCGAGGCTTGGGCATGGGGACACCTCATTGCTGTGGATGTGGCCAAGCCCTCTGCAGACCCAGGAGGGGCTTGGCCAGGTCCAGGGGTGCTGACACAGCACATGTCAGCAAAGTGCTTATGCTCCTTCAGCTGTTCCAGGAAGGTTTGATTGATGCTGCTTCAGTAAACAGCATTCCTTCTCTGGGGAAGGGACAGCTCCATCAGCAGGACTCCCTGGGTTCAGGTGTTTCATGCAGGGCATGTTTTCTTATGCATGGCCAGCAGGAGATAATTCATGGGACGGGACAGTCATGAGTAATGCATGAAACCCATGTCTCTGCGTCTGGTTCAAGTTCGTAAAAAACCCTAAAATACCCTCTAGGTGGGCTGCTACTACACGACTGAGAGCTCAGATAATGTAATCAAACCCAGTCTGTCGGAGCTGCTGAGGTGCATTGGCTGGGTCAGTAGGTCTCTGTGCTGCTACTGTGTTGTGTGAGGGGGGCACTTAAAAACACCCCAAAACTTTCCACTGTTCAGGAAATGACACTGCCGTGATGGAATTTACAATGAAGCTGTGAATGTGGCTGGGGCCCGAGGCTTCTCCAGGAGAAGGCCCCTTTGGCCAGTTTTATTCAGCTCTAATGAGAGGGCTGAATTCTCCCTCCAAGCCACGTTTTCCATTTGGCCCCTTTTCCCTCATCAATCGCTGTCACTTCAGACAGAGGCCCCGCATGCAGCTTCCCTTCAGCCTGTGTGCTTTGCCGGGGCCGCTGGGGAGGACAGCCTGCCCTACTAAACTGCATCTCTGAGCCCCGAACAATAGCGCTTTGTGTGAGTGCACAGTGCAGGCTCAGTTTCCCAGGCTTTTCCTTTTCTCCTCTCCCTCTCCTGCTGGAAGCCCCCGGCGACGTGGGAGCGGGCAGGGGCTGCTGCCACCGAACAAAGGGGGCGGGTGGCCCCTCCACCAGTGCCTGGCTCCAGCTGCAGGTACTGGATCGTTTGCCTCAAGTGCAACAGACCCGAGGAATTTCAGCAAAAATGCCAACCGGAGTGCAGGGAGTGCTCCATCCTCCACTCCAGCAGGTCCACAGGCAGGCATGGCCCTCGCTGCAGTCCTGGGGACACAGTGATGGCACCTGGAGTGGCTTTGGTGAGGGCAACGTGCTGTGGTGCCCATTCTGTTTGCTCTGGTGAGCTGTGGTGTGCTGGGCACCCCAGTCACCTGGCAGCTTGCTGCCAGAGGCCTCCCTGGCTGCAGGGGATACCAGATGGAGATGCTGAAGTGAGGAGGAACACGGTGAAGTTTTAAAAAATCGAATTAGGCTGAATCTCTACAGCAGGTCAGTGGTGCTTATTTACAGGGGCAGGACTGCAGGGACAGCCAGCCCACATAGAAAGGGATGTTCCTTTGCATCAACAGACATGAGAGTACCCCAGACAGAGGCAGGAATTCCAACTCCACTTACAGACGTGGAAATGGGGATGTGGCCAAATCTCGGTGTCCCAGATCAGCCCCCATTCCTGTCCCAGTGGGCCCCATGCCCACGCACACGCTCCTCCTGCCCCGTGCTAGTGCCAAGTGGCTCAGTGTTGCTGGGAATGCTGGGCAGGAATGGGGGGATCTCCCTCAGTTCTCTGCACTACTGCCAAATCTAGGCAAGCACCATGTCAGATGGGCTGCTGTGATGTGCAGGGACCCTGCTTTGGTGCAGGGATGTTCAGGACCATCATGGCCAGGCTGGGGGTGCTGCTCCCACTGGGCAGTGAAGGGGCCCTTCCACAGGGCACACAGAGAAAGCTTCTGTGGGTGCCCTTGAACCTGGTGTCATTACCCTGGAGCTGCTGCCTTTGGCTGCCCCATGCCCTGTCCTCCTGAGCTGCTGTGCCATCAGCATTGTCTGAAAAGGCAGTAGTAGGGAAAGCTGTCTCTTATTTATAGCTGCGTGGTCACAGGCAGTGCTGATCTGCAGGGTGCAGAGCCCCCGGAGATGGAAATGGATTGAGGAATAGATGCATCTTGCATGTGATAAAAACAGACTCAGTCCTACAGAAGAAAATTGCCAACATATGACCTGCAGAGAGGGGCTGAAAACACTGTTCTGTGTGTGACAGGTGTAATACCTGCAGGCTCTGGCCTTGTGTCCGTAGTCACTGATACCGTGGGATGCAATTGCTGGTCATAAACAGTAATTCAGGGAGCATAAAGAGAGGTTGTTAAAAGAGCAGCAAGCTCCTCCTCTTGAGCAAGTTCTTTTTTTGGTCTGTTGCTACAGCAACTCTCTACCAAGAACAAAGATGACAGCAAGATATTAAATTTTGCAGCAACTCAATTGACTCCTGATTTCCCTTCTTTTTTGCCTTCAGTAACTGAATCCTGCTGCATTAATTGTGTTAGATTTCAGATGGAAATCATGCCTTCCTTTGACAAGAATTCCTGCCTTGCTCTTTCCTCCTTCCCCTCAGAAACCAATTAAATCAAATTAACTTATTTAAATCTAGTGGGTGATTATAAACACTGGATTTCTTGGGCTTATTTCTTCTGCATGTGGACATCATATATTTTAAGCCACAACTCATGTTCTATACCAAAATCCCCAAAGCCTTGCTGTTCTTTAAAAAGAAACAAACAGTTCTTGGCAAGTGTGGTTTCGGCAAAGTTCAACGTATGCCAGTGGCATGGAACAGAAATGTAAAATCTGAGTAACTGGAACAGAGATCGTCTGGATTTAGGAATGTTAAAATTGTTTTTAAGACACTGCTGCATTTCAGTTCTTTCCTCCCACCCCACAGTGTTTCTTGTGGGGCAGAGCCTGAGGAGGCCACGGAGCTGCATCTCTGGGATCACACCTGCACATGCAGAACCTCCAGGTTTGGTGGAACAGAGCCTGACACAGCCTTGCCTCAGTCTGGGGACTGTCACCTTCAGAGCCTTGGCTCTGGAGGTCTGGAGCTCCTGCATGGGGATGGTCACAGCCCTGAGCCTGTGGAACAAGTGTTCTGTCCCTGTGTTGGACTGTCACCTGTGTGTGCCACATGTGATAAGGCTGCTCTGGACAGGGCTAATGGGGCTCAGTGTTGTGGGAATGTGGTTGAGGGAAGGAAAGGCCAGTGATGTTTGTCTGAGATGACATAAAGCATGCATTGCTCCTGGCACTGGGATGGACTCCAGGAAGCAGGTAGACACAGGAGAGCAACATCATCCCACATGAGCAAAGCATGGGTCAAGTCACAGCCAGACTGCAAATGCAGCTGCACCAAATGACAGGGGTTTGTACTGAACCCTGAAGAGAGCTGTGCCTGTGCCGTGGGACCATGGGACATGGGGGACCATGTCAGTGGTGGAGCTGCAGCTCCTGGGAGCACAGAGTGGGGAATCCTCACCCCTGGGAGAAGAGGGTAGGGGAAAATGGGAGAAAATGGAGGCAGAGGCAGCGACATATGGAGAAAAGGGGGTGACAGATGCATATGAAATACTACACATTTAGCTTTACTCTGAATTAGTGGGAGTATAACTAACATTCTGGTTCTGGCAGCTTCAGCTTCAGCATGGTGTGTGCAGGAGGGACAGGCCCAAGAGGAATCTGGGCCAGTGGGTGTTTAGTAAAAGATCAAAGCCAAGGCAGCAGCCCAACAGAGTGAACCAGAAGCACAGGTCCTGTCACTTTTCCCAGAGAGTTGTTGTGCAAAAGGACTTCTCTGGGGGCTTAAGCAGTCCAGGGCAAACAGCTCCAACCCATCCCATGGGCAGGACTGAAAGAGCTGCTTGGATTTTAGATGTACACCTTGGATATCAACACAAAATGCTGATGTTGTGCAGGGGATGTCCTTCTAAAGAGCCTGGGTGTGGGCACAGGCACCAGCGGAAACTGCTGGTCACCGCAGGGAAACAAAAGTGCAGCTTTGGTGGCAGGGTTTGGGCAATCTCCCCAGAGAAATGGAGATAACAGATCTCTAGCAGGAAACTGCTTGCAAGAGCCCTTCCACCACTGATAACATCCGTACAGTGCAACCATGGCCTTGTGCAGCCATAGCAGGTTCTGAGTACCTTGTGACTCCAATGCCTTTTACAGGAGAATTGGAGCTGCGGGGAATAATTGCTGTGGCCAGGTTGTTTATCATAATTCCTTGTGCTTTTAGTCACCAATAAATATTCCCACTTCTTACAGTGACCTGAATTATTGACCAGTGTAATGCTGAATCCTACTGGTACGACAGAGGCTTAAAATGGTAACAGTGGAAAAGGCAGGGATTGAGACAGGTGCATATTTTGAGTGCTCTGTTGCTTCTCTGAATATTCATGGCTGCAAGGATACTACACTCATGTTTTTGGAGGTTACCCTTCTACTTACAACTGAGCTGTTGGAAATCCATACAAAATAAAAGTAAAAAAGAAACTTCTGGGATGCTTTACCTGAAAAGGAACATGTGTCTGCATACAGAAATCAAAATTCATCTTTGGCTGCAGTTATTTTGAGTGCAAAGGCAGGTCACATCAATGCAGCTATGTCAGTGCCAAGTTATGGTGGCACTTCACGACACAGATAAAAAAGGGAACAGAGGCAGAACTAGTTCTTTTGTTAATACGACAAGATAACATCACTTTGGTGGCAGGAAAGAGGATGCAAGGTTCAAAAAAACAAAGATGATGTGGTGCTGCACAAACAACATCCATGTTACATGTCTTCAACCAGTTTATGGTTACACTGGGAAATGTGTACATGGCAGCCTTTCCTCAGCAGTCCAGCTGTATTAGAGCTGTGCCATCCCTGCAGAGCAGACAGCCAGCAGGGCTTGGTTCTGCTGTCCCAGTTCACAAAGATTTTATTCCCCAGGTGACCCTGCTGCAGTATGATGGATGTCCCACTCCTGAAAGTGTTCAAGGCCAGGTTGGACGGTGCTTGGAGCAACCTGGTCTAGTGGAAGGTGAGTTGTAATGAAATGGGCTTTAAGGTTCCTTCAAACCCAAACCAGTGTGTGAATCCATGCCCAGAGAACCTGCCCAACTCATGGTGATATACATTGTACTCTGGAAGCAGCATTTGTATACCCTGCAGAGGCTGCTGTGTGTATGTCCAGCACATCGTGAAACACTTACAGGCTGAAGCTGGAAACAAAGAGTGCAAGACAGCTTCTGCCTAAAGAATTTTCCTTAATTTAGGAATTGCTTTAAGCCAACATTACCTCTGCTTCCTGAGCACACACAAGGCTACTGCCCTGGAAATAATCTGCATTAGCCTTACTGGAGTGACCACGTTGCCATAGTTACTGTTGGTTTCTCTATACCTCAAGCTTGAAGTGTTTATTATGATTAAATCCTATCCCATCCCATTCTTCATTTAAAAAATCTTGTTGGAAGTGTCAAAAAGTGAATTATAATTTAATCCTTCCCTTTAAGAAGCTGTTTTAGGTTGAAATTCCACAAACAATCCCAGATGTTATTATTTATTATAGATCATTAATTTGTGATTGGATTATTTTTCTTCAGCCATCACTGCTGTGGTATTGGCTGCGAAGGAACACAACATCGTTATCCCTGGACTTTTCCAGTGGCTTTTCCTT
Organism: Campylorhamphus procurvoides; assembly: GCA_013396655.1. Taxonomy (NCBI): domain Eukaryota; kingdom Metazoa; phylum Chordata; class Aves; order Passeriformes; family Dendrocolaptidae; genus Campylorhamphus; species Campylorhamphus procurvoides. The sequence continues at coordinate 204,357 of WBMV01008149.1, forward strand.
GCTTTGGGAGGTGACACAGTGGTGTGTACTGATCTTTTCATGCCCCAGTGGCACCCTCTCCAGAGACCTGATATTCTTGGAGGGTCATTCTTTGACACCTTTCAGCATTCCTTGGTGTCCCCTCCCCATCCCCACTCCCTGAGTGGTCATGCATGGCATCCCAGCCCCTTCCTGGGTTCCCTGGCAGGGGCTGCAGTCACCAAATCCTGTCTGTGGGTGTCTGTGGGCAGCCCCAGGTCCTCCCTGCCCAGGAGATGTGTGGAGAGTCCAGCAGTGTTGCTGCCAGAGCCCACCCAGCCCAGAGCTGCATGAATGCCATCGGGCTGGCAGGATGCTTCCTTTTCCCCACTGGAGTAGTTCTGCCAAAACCTGTGGGTTTATGTAGAGCAAGATTTGCTCCCAAATTCATGCTTTTGGTGCAGCAGATACACAATAAGTGTGAACTGCGCAGGGGAGCAGTGCATTCATGGGGAGGATTGTGTGGATTCCCCATAGCGGGCTGGGGTTTCAAGCCTTTTGTTTGACGCGTGATTTATTATGGCCAGTAAAGCGCCCGAGACATTCCCCTTTTCTCCTTTCTTCAGTTATAATTTCCTACTCTTTTCTTGTTTTCATACCTGCATCTGAATGTCCTGGGATCAGCTCCCAGCCCTGCACAACCACAGGGGGCTGTTACTATTGGATTTTCTGTGCAGAATCCCTCCCAACAAAATAATCTTGTAACGTTCCCACTCTATAAAAATGTGTGTTATTTTCCTCTTTTCCTTTACCACAGCCGCTAACAGGCCCTGCAGCCCCGCAGTGCCCGTGCCTCCCTTTGCCTCCCTCCCCGGGCCTTCCCCGGGATGCAGAATGCTCCTCTGTGCAGCCTGCTTGCCCTAGGTAAATTATTTGTGTAATGGGCTGGCGTTATTTTCTGTAAGCTGGCAGGGTGGCTGTGAATCATCGGATCTCCCTGGGTGCAGCGCTGCCAGGACAGCCACAAAGGGAGCTATTGTGGGGAGCGGCCCGTGTGTCCTGAGGGCAGGGGGGATCACGGCCCTGGAAAAGAGCATTATTGCTTCTGCCGGAACCATCACTTTCTCCTTTTACCCTCATTTTAACAAAGTGACTAATCTGCTGAAGGGGCACGGGGGGCAGCGGCGGGGCCTGGGCCCGGGGGTGTCGGGGGAGAGGAGCGGGCAGGGCTGAGGGAGGACCCGGGGGTGCCGGGGGAGCGGAGCGGTGCGGGCAGGGCCGGGCATGGCCGGGCTGAGGGAGGGCTGGGGGTGCCGGGGGAGCGGAGCGGTGCGGGC
>WBMV01008149.1:206111-326918 GCA_013396655.1 Campylorhamphus procurvoides
CACCCATCCCTTATCCCGCACCCACCCATTATCCCCGCACCGGGGCAGACCCGGCGCAGTGCGGTGTCGGGAGCGCTGCCCGCGGCCTCCCGGCGAGCAGCGCATCGATCCTGCGGTCCTTATGTAAGGGACTTCGCCTCCGTGCTCCGGCCCCGCCGCGGGGCCCGCAGTCATTATTATGCAAGTGCCGGTGCTGGTGCGGGGTGCGGAGCTGTGCGGCAGCCGCTGCCTTCGGAGCGCTGGAGGGGAACAAAACTAGAGGTTGTGTCTCCTGAGACCGCCGAGCATCAAATCCCAGGCTCCAAGTTAATTCTAGTTACAAAGGAAAGTTGGTACCCTGTGAGACAGGGCAGCTCTGCAGCCCAGGGAAAGGCTCAGCTGGTTGGAGGCAGAAGGAAATGATCCGGTCAACCTTCTCTCTATTGCACACCCAGGAATTTTAGGTGGCAGTAACAAACTGTATTAATGGATATTTTTGGATAACTTCAGCTCATAAATCTACTCACTATTACAACAATTGCTAATTCTGTTCCTTTTTCCACCTTCAGCTGGAGGGTACTCAGCTGCTTACCTCACGCCTTTTCCTTGTGTTGCCCCCTTCAGTCCCCCTGCTATTATATAAAACTGTCTCTGCTCTCCCTTTCCTTGGTTGTTTTATATGGGTATGCGTTCACCACTTTGTTATGTGTAAGTCTGAGACTGAGTTAATTAAAAATGTAAAAAACAGCTTTACTGCAGATTAACCCATGCTTGTGCAAACTCAACAGCTTCCCTTTTTCTGCAGCTCTCAGTTCAACTGGATAATGGCTGGTCTGCACAGACTTCTCTTGGAAAAGTCTCTGCCTAACTGCGGCAGTGCTGTGCCAGAGGGAGGGATTCTGGGGAAGGGGCTGGCTGTTGGTTTCGTGCCATTGTTTACTTTCTTGCATTTCAGTCTTTTGTAACTGGCCTCAAAGAGTGACGGAACAGTCACAACACGCTCTGCTCAGTGCCAATTACCTTTCGGCTGTGTGTAATTTGGGCAAATTGATGTTATTGCACCCTGCAGTTAAGCAGATGAAATATTCTTTGAGCCTGTGGTATTGTTCGTTTCACGGGAGGGGATTTGCATTTTTTCCCAGGGGCTGTCCCATGGTTCCACGTTGTTCTCAAAGGTGTTCTGGGCCGGATGGTTTCTGCTTCTCAGGTGCTCAGGGTGCAGAGGGGTTGCTGAGGCAGGACTGGCTCTGAGCTGTTCCAAAGCTTTGCTGCAGACGTTTCCAGTGTTTTTTTCTGATTGTTGTTTGTAACTGGAGTACTCATGTGCCGTGATCATTCTTGGCCTGGCTTCTGTAGCCTCATGGTTTCCATATGTGAGGCTGTAATGCTGGAGTACGTGTGAGGGTGTTTTATTGCACCACTGAAATCATGTTTTGGGCAGCTGTAACACAGACAGTTTGCTGATGGGCCAGTAATAATTTCCTTGATGCTGTTCAGTGCCTAATTACACCTCCAGCAATGTCGGTTTCCTGATGTAAGGTACTTGGTCTGTGTTTTCACCTGATTAAAGGCTAATTTGGATGTGGCCAGGGTGTAACTGCGCCTGTAGCTGGGCTGAGGTGAGCAGAGTCAGACCCAATGCCCATGTGTGCTGCCCAAGGTGGCAGCTCCATCCCCTCACACATCTGCTCTGTCACAGCACTGGGGTGGTCTTGGGGTAACCTTGGTGAGATGCAGGGGCTCCAGTGCCCACAGCTGTGTCCTGACAGCCGTCAGTGTCACTTCCCTGTGGGGACCAGGAAGACTCTGACCTTCCCATCTTGCTAAACTGTCAGAGGAGGATAACAGTCTGACTCTGGAGGGATCTGTGCAGAGCTGTGCTGTGTGTTGTGCTTCATCACTAAACAGGAGAAGTGGAGGCCAACATAAGTGGGCAGATAGGTTTGGTGACAAGGAAGCAGTTGGTTGTGCTTGTAGGGACCTGGTGCCCAAAGACCTGCTGCAGAGGGGACAGGGCTTTTCTGTGCTCAGGAGTGTGTCACATGTGCCAACATGTGTGAACATGTGTGACCCCCATGTGGGGGAGGGTGTGTCACCATCTAAAGCTTCTCTGGGGCTGTGACAGTGACCATGAACACCCACCTCCACTTGTGCTCCCCTTTGGCAGGGCCTGGTCTCTCCTGGCTCGACCAAAGGATTGAATGTAGGCTGCCTCATTATCCCAGATACCCTGTTCATTTCCTTCAGGGATTGAGTCCTTGTTCTATTCATGTCTAACCCCTTGCTACCCTGGGGAAGATGGATGCCCAAACCTCCAGAGAAAGACTAAAATGGAAGAGAAATAGTGAGAAAGAAAAGGGGAAGTGGCAGCAAGGGGGACTAACGACCGAAGTGTTGGTGCAGAAATACATTTGAAGTGCATTTGAAGACTGATGTCAGAGAGGATTGGAAGTGGGCAAGGTGCTGCTAGTGTGAGGTGTCAGCCCGTGCTGGGGGAGGTGATGACCTTCCAGCAGTGCCTGAAGTGTGTAAAGCCTCAGTGCTACAGGAGCTGGGATGATGTGGAGGGGGGAAATAGTTCCTTAGACCAGTTTTGTGAATGTTTTGCTGAAGCCTCGAGCTCGGGCTGTTGGGAAGTAGAGCAAGGGCTGGGATGATCTGGGGATGAGCTCTGGGTGGCTGCAGTATGGGAGCTGAGCCCGGGCTGACCTGCTGTGCTCTGGGCTGGTTTGGGGATGAGCTCTGGGTGGCTGCAGTGTGGGAGCTGAGCCCGGCCTGACCTGCTGTGCTCCGGGTGCTGCAGGTCCTGGTTCAGCAATCGAGGAGCCCACGTGCTGTGTGGGGAGTGAGATTGGCAGGAGGAGGGTTGGACTGGGGAGTAATCTCGGTGCACAGGGTGATTTATCAACCATAATGGCTCTGTATCTTCCTCCACTCCCTGGAGAACTGTGTCAGCTCCGCTCATGGTGGGAAGGAGTTGTTCTGAAAATGCTTGGCAAAGATAGCGGGGGTGTGTGGGTCTCTGTGAGTGCCCTGCTGCACGCACTGTTCTGGGTGTCACAGGGACAGCTGGGACTGATGGCTGGGGCCTGGGGACACGAGGCTGGCACTGCTGCAGGATGCTCTGGGTCAGTGCCAGTCTGCTTTTGGGAGTGGGGATACCTGCTGGCTTCTGTCTGCAGCTGCTGCAGGTGCTGTCCTTGCAGCTCTGCGCAGTGTTTGCTGTCTGCCAGTGCATGGAGAGAGACTTCTTGCTCTCACCTCTGCTGGAACACGCAGTGCTGACAGGCTCCTTCCCATGGTGTGGTCTCTCCTATCAGTTTTCCATGGGTCTGTCCTTCCCTTTTGCTGCTGCTCTGCATCCTTCAGCTGTCGGGAGAGGGGAGACCACTGGTAGGAGATGCTTGCTAGAAGGAAAATATTTAAGGGTACTTTTAGGAGACAGGTTTTCATATTTGCCTTAGCCTTGTAGGCAAGAGTGGTTGTGTTAAAAATAAACACCAGTGGAGGTATGGCTGCAGATTTACAACTGCCACATGACAGCTGCCTGCGGAATACGGAACACAGCAGGTCCTTGGATGCATGATTTAAAGGGAGTGTTTTCAGATGTACAGTTTTAATTGGTCTATCTGCCCAGAAAGCTAAATAAATGTCTCTTCCTCATTACTGTCACATGCCTGATTTGTAGCTTTAATGCAGCAAAATGAACCAGTTTTAATTATGCAGATGCAACTGCCTGTGGTCCAGCACTGGAAACCTTGCAGGAAATTGGGCTTCACGTTGATTGGTTGTTGAATTTTGTGTTGCTTCCTGCAGCTTTACCTTAACCCTGGCACAGTGCAGGTCCCTGTGTGATCCCTCTGGCTGCTGTTGGCAGGGAGATTGGTGCAAGGCAGTAGAATCTTGTGGCCAGTGACACGATCCCTGGTGATCCTGTAGATGGGACTCTCCAAAAGGTGAATCTGGCTCAGTAGTGGGAAGGGAATGATTCCTGCACTTCTGTGACTCTTAGTTGCTGTGTAAATTGATAATAGAGTTTTATATGCTAAATCCATTAAAGACATGAAAAGGGCTTGCAAACCTGAGGGCAGAGAAAACCAATGTGTTTTTTTCTCTTTTCATGGAGCTTAGGTGATCAGTGCTCTTTAGCTTTATTTGACTTTTTCTATTGCAGTAGCTGTATCCCTTCTTTTGTGTCTATTCTCTTTTCCTACCTGTTGCTCTCTTTCCACTTTGCTCAGAAAATGTTGGGAAAATTCCCATACCAAATCATTTTCTGGGATGGCATTTTGCTCAGAGGAGAAATTTTATTTCCCAGCTGGGGGAGGCATCAAGGCCTGAACTTGACAGCCCATTGAATAAAATGGTTCTGTGCAAAAGAGAATAAGGTTTCACCCCTTTGTATAGGGGGGCTGATGGGAAACTGCTAAATATTGTTCACAGAAACAGATGAAATTGTCCATTGGCTTGTCTTTCTTAACCAAATGTGAGGAAGTGTGACCTGAGGGCTCCTGGTGTGCCTGATGTAGCTCTGTTGGCTTTGGTGCAGCTTCTGCAGCAGGTAGCAGGTCTCCACGTGGAGGCTGCAGGCTTGTTGGTCAGGCTTTTCATGGAGTCACTTTCTTTTAACATGTTAAAAATATGAAATTCAGCTGTGTTTGGAAATGCACAGTGTTGGTGAGGCCTCCTTAGGGCTCTGCTCCATTCCAGAAGCTGACTTTGTGAGCTCCTGGCTGAGCTCTGGGCTCCTGTTGGGCCAGGAGCAGGGGCCAAGGGATGCTGCCCTGAGCAGGTCTGTCTGTCCTCAGCAGCTCCTCTGGCTTGTCCTGAGCCAGGGGTCTGGTGGCACGAGCTGGGGTCCTGCTGTACTCTCAGGTGATCTCTATACAAGAGAAGGGTATTTTGATCCTGTAAACCTGGCCACGTTCTTTCCTGATCGCTGGCAGCTGCCTGCATGCAGCTGGCATTATTTGTCAATCTAGCCTTCCTCCTGATAACGATAAAACCCTCTTACAACACTTGCTCATGGCCTGTAGCTAGTCCTGGTTCCAGGTGAAGGGTTTTAAGGGTCGTCAGTGCAGCACCAAACACGTTTCAGGTACTTAAGAGATATTTATAAGCCTCCGCAAGGTGTAATATTTTAAGTTCTGTGTGCTGTTTCAGCCCTTGTCAGGAGCAGGATTTACTCTCCCCTTTGCTGGCCTGTGGAAGGTGGAGAGGCGGAACCTTCTCCCTTGAGCTCTTACGTTTTCTCTTCCCTGGATTTGGCTTGGTTTCAGTAGCTGTTTGTCAAACTACCACCCGCAGCAGCAGCAGTAGTCACCTCCTAAAATACATTTACTGACTTGGGAGGCCCCTGTGCTCCTGCCAGGTGATGGGACAGCTCACAAAGGTAACACCTGGCTTGGGCTTGCAGCTGCAGATGGGCTCAGCAGTGTGTTCCTCATGCCAATCTCCAGCAAAACTGGCATGAAGTAATCTCCCCTTTCTTACAACCTGGGCAGCTCTTTAGTCCCAAGTGTTGGTTTAATTCCAGGAGGCTTTTGCTGATCTGCCAGCAAGTCCTCCTCCTGAAAAGGTGAATATTCCTTACTGATAACTACTGTGCTGTAACATTAGTGTTACCTCTGGAGTTGGAGAACAGTTTGAAGAGGAGGGAAAAACTTCCAGCTTTTCCTTTTCTTTTTCACGTCAGCCTTTAGGAGGAACAGTTGTGTCTGTGGCAAGAGATGACAGTCACTGTTATGTGTCTGAGTTCTCAAAGTAGCTCTGTAAAACATTGTTCTGTCTTGTAGCAAGGGCAGGTGTGCAGAACAGCTCAGAGACTCGCTGTTAGAACTGCAGTGGAGGTACATTATCTCTGTCTGTATCAGTTGGGAGAGGACAGGAGGTTGCTCCTTGGTTGAGCATGCCTGATGTGCTGCCTCAGGTAGAAAAGGGGGAGTGCAGATCTTTGGGATGCTGCTCGTCCTGCTGCTCCTGGGAATGCTCAGGGTGCAGCCTCCAGGGCAGGGATTTTATCCTTTGGTTATTGCAGAGACAGCAGAGTGAGCTGCAGTGGTGGGGTGAGGCTTGGGGCTGGGTTACCCAGGCTTGTACTGTAGGAGTAAATATTTAAAAAGGACAGGATACAAACCTGTGTGAATGACCAGAGATCAGGAGATGGAGGGCTGGCTTTAGTGATTTCTATTAAGGGAAAAGGGAACCCAGTTTTCTAGGGTTTTTCTCTGTCTCTTGACCCAGCTTTCTGGAACAGTGTCACACACTGCAGGACTGCAGCACAAGTCCCTGTCATGGGCTTGCTGAAGCAGTGCCTTCCCCTTCACTGGGGAAGATTCTCAGTTTTCTTTTTGTTGCTTTATTTGTTGGAAGAGTTGTTTGTGTCTCCAGAAGGTTCTATGTCATGGTGAGAGCCTGAGGGGATGTTGTGCTCTTGGAATGTTTAGAGGAGATGACCTCAAGAACAGATTTCTAAGCTTGAGATCAGCAGTTCAATAATTTTAGGTTGCTGGCCTTGTGTGCATATAATATTTTTCTCTCTGTCATATGCACTGGTTAATCAATAATTGCTTTATGGGAGTAAAACTACTGTGTGGTGCAAACTGAATGCTTTCCAGAAAACTTTGTGTGTGTGTAACCTTATGTCTGCCAGCTGCTGGGACCCGAGGGAGCTCACACGGTGGGGTGCTTGGGATAATCACTGTCAAAGCTCTGGCTCAGAGCCCTGCTGCAGTAGGTAGGACTGGCTCTCCAGCATCAGTGGCCTAATGGCTTTAAATGGCCTGGGCTTGGAAAGAAGTCTCTGTTTAAATCTCCACCTTTTTTTTTTCTTTACTTCATGAAAATTGGACTCTGGTGCTTTAGTCATTGACATTATGGAACTCATCGAAGAGTAAGGACTAGAGATCAGACTGTTGGTGTGGCAGCCTAATGCTTTTGTCTTGGCAAAGACTCCAGAGAGAATTCACAATCTTCTCTGTGAAAGAAGGTTAATTGATCTTTGGGAAAAGCCTGAGTGATGTTTCATTCAAGACAGCTTGTTAGCGTTGGAAATATTAGAGATAAAGACTTGTGTCTGAGCTGGAGAGGATGAACTCGTGCTGCCATTTTGCAGCATTGTAGCAGGACTGAAGGTGCAGGAGAGCTTGAGATAGGGGCTGCATTGTCAGGGTGATGAGGAGGAGGCAAAGCCATATGCAGATGAGTCCCGTTTGGGAATGTCTCCCTGGAGTGGAATGCAGTGTGGATCAGCAGGCTGAGGCTTAGGACAAGATGGGAACGGCACTGCTGACCTTTTCACAGGCTGCTTTGTGTCCTTAACAGGGAGAGATGCACCAAAGCTGTGTGAGAGTGCGAGACACCGTGTTTCACTGCTCAGTTAGTGCAGGAGGAAACATTATCCTGCCAACAGCAGAGAGGATATTCAACTTTTTCTTAGACTCCCCATATTCTGCTGCTGCCTGCCCTCAGAAGCTGATCAGTCACTCCAGACTGATGGTGGTGCTGAGCAGGTGACCCATGGTCATTGTGGAGTTGGGTCTCTGGACCTCATGAGCTGGGTGGGGACATCTGTCCACCAACATCTCTGGGAAGGTGCTGAGGACCACTGACCAGCAGTGACTTCCAGTGGAAGGAGATACGCCCTGACTTGATGTAGTGGGCCTTCTAAGAAAATGTTACTGTAGGCAGCTGTTTTTGCTGCTGTGTTATTTGGGAGGGTGTGCTGACTTCTCTGGAGGGGAACAGCGTGCCCTAAATGACCCTTAAAGGATGGGAAAGACCTGCTCTGGCCAAAAGAGGAAGTTTAGTTTGCAAATATGCTCAGTCATGGCAACCATGGCACTGTGGGTTTAAGCAAATCCTCTTGAATGGGTGGGCTGTCTCCCATGGACTTTGGGCTGTGGTGCTTTGTGCCCCTGGGGTCATGTGCCAAAATCCCTGCCCACATGAGGGGTCATGCGGTGTGTGTTGCAGTGTTAGAAAAGAGTTGCCTTGCCTTTCATCCTGCTGTGGCTGAAACCTGTCCCCACCCAGCCCTCCAGCATGGGCAGTCAGGGCAAGCCTGGCAAGGGCTGCTCCTTTGGGGTGTCTCTTCCTGTAGGTAAAAATTGGTTTTGGTTGTCACACTGAGCACTTCAACAGCAAGGTGTGTACTGGGGGTGCTCCCTGCTCTCCAAGGAGGGGTTTGCACATTGCTGCTCAGTGCAGTCACTCTACAAGTACAGGCTGGAGCACCACGGCGTGCTTTTGTTTTGCCCTCTTGCCTAGTGGCTGTTTCTCTTTGGAAGTGGGCACGTTTTCCAAAGGGCTGAGTACTTTTACAGTCAATATTATGTACAGTGAAGCAGCTGAGGTCAGCACAAATGAATATCATGCTTCAGGGTGGAATGTGATTGCTAGAGAAATCAGAAAACAATTTCTCTCTCCATGCAGAACATTACACAATTGGCTGTATATATTAGAGTTTCCCCTGCAGCATCAAAGCAATGCTCTGAGAGGCCACTGGATTGAGTCACATTGGCATGTCTGTAAATACCCGTGTAATAGCTTCAAAATGGTTCAGAGTATTAATGGCTGTATTTCCCCAGCACTTCTGAGAGGCAGGATGGGAGCTGGCCTGGCTGGGGGGCTCGAGAGGGCAGTGCTTGGGAGCAGGGACAGCAATGGGGACCTTAATTCTGCCTCTTGTGTGGGGACCAGACACTGCTGGAGCACATCCCCCTGGGAGCTCTTGGAAATGACTTCTGCAATCTAGACAGAAACTTGTATTTTGCCAGCTCTTGCTTTAGCCGTGCTTTGTTTTACTTTCCGCTAAGTACATCAAATATTTTGTAGGGACTTTTGTATTGCCCTGTTCTTTTTTACCAGTAAAGTGAATGGGACTTCTCCTGTGGTAATAAATGAAACTGGAAATCAGAATCTCTACTTGGATTTTTCAAATAGTTCAGGAAGAGCCGGAGGAAGTGTGGCAAAAAACAATTTCAACTTGGAATAGATAAGTGACCAGGGAAACAAGCTCTCAGCAGGTTCTTCCAAAGCATTTTTTGTTTCTTTTAACATCCTTGCTGGATTGTGTTCAAAGTGACTCACAGCTTTAAAAGCAGTTTTTCCTGCACAGTGCTTTGTGCTCTTGACCTGCTCTTGCTAAAATCCCTAAAGAAACACTAAGTAAACATACTCTAAGTGAAAATGTCATATTATAAAGCCCTGCAAGTGAAACCATAACAGAGTACTCATGTAGTGATTGTTCTATGGGACAGCAGAGTGAGATGCACTGGTGGAATAACAATCATCTGTTCCACGGGCGAGGTCAGCTCTGAACTGAGGGGGAGTGCGAAGAAGAGTCAAAAAGAAACGCACAATTTGCCTCTTCTAATCACACAGTGTGCACTCGTACATCCCTGGGAGGGTGTTGTTGATGTAGCTGCCTCCTCCTTTACAGACCCCTGGCCAATGTGCAGAGGAGACATCCGTGCTGGATGGCAGAGGAGCCTGGAGCAGATGGTGTACCTCTCCTGAGGCTCTGGAGGGGAAGGAAGTAATTTTGCAGGTCACAGAGCCAGAGAATAACTTCAGAATTAAACTGTCATTGGGGGTTTAGTGGTGGCTGGCCATGAGAAATAGTCACAGGTCATCTCAGAAGTTCCCTGAGTGTGTGTGAGAGCTGAGTGTGAACTCTGGCTGCCCTGCTGGTTCCCGGCCAAGAGTTTTCGTGGAGTCTGCTCATGTTGTCCCTGTGAGTGTTTGCTGCAGTGTCCTTGTCTGTGGTGTACATTGCAATGGCATTGAAAGACATTTATGGCCACCAAGCTAACCAGTGAGCCTGCAGCAATTCACAGTGGCAGTATGCCTTTGGAAGAAAGAAAAAAACCTTCAGTGACCTCTTCCTTCACTTTTTTGGGTCTTTACCAGACTGCACATGTTCAGAGCTTGGTGGGAACAACTCCTTATCCCCAGTAGCATTTTTGTGTGAAGTCTCAAGTTTCCCAGTAGTTGTCTGCTCCTTGTCAGCCCACATCCAGGGGAAGGACAGAGGGACAAGTTGGGGTTTCCAGGTTCTGAATTGCCAGGGTGTTTATGGTGGCTCCAGTTGCAGCTTGAATGGGTGCCAGACATCTTGTAGGAGGAAGAGGCTCCCCTTGCTCCTGGAATCACCCTGACAGTGCTGCTGGGCTTTCCTCTTCTCCTGGCTGGATCATTAGGCCTGTCCCAGGGTGAAGCCATCTGTGTGTGGTTGGTTGGTGGCACTGCCACATCTCCCCTCTGCTGCATTGCACTGGGGGCCTCTGTGCTCTTTAATTGTTTGTCATTGAGGGAATTGCTTGTTCTAAAACCAATTACAACCTGACAAAACTGATCTGCCTTATTTACAAATACATCCATCTGGTTGTGGATTGCCTGATAGTGCTGCCAGAACAATGTGAGGCCCTGATTGCTGCTGCTGAGTTACCAAAGGTTCCCTGGCTGGAGCCACACCGTGCCGTGCTGTGTGGATGTTCTTTGTAGGACAGAGGGAATTCAGCCGTAGTCTCAGGACAAGGTTCATGTAGGCGAGTGGAGGCAGCAGGTACCGGGGGTGTGAGACTGGTTTTTGTGTGTTCCTGAAACTCAGTTCTGAAAAGGTTCAAAACAGGAGAAAATGGGTGACTGATGTCAGGACTTTGGAGTTAAAAACCATCACAACTGGTAGCTGAAACTGTTTCAGACTATTTTCATTTTCCTATGAATGTTCAGTTGCAGCTTAAAAAAGATCTGAGACATTATGAGTCAGTTCTGATTTCACCCTCGGGCCAGCAGTTCAAAGCTGAATATAGTGAATTTCAGAAGCCTTCAGTAAAAGCCTCTATTCCTTGTTTATTGTGTGTGTGATCCACAGAGGGGAGAAAAGAGACATACCTATGTAAACAAATGTAGCATGAGGGAAACAGGGAGGAGTTGCCCCCTAAAACAGGTAATTGAAATTAGCATGGCTGGATTCTGGGGTGTAATTGGAGGTGAGTGAATTAGTCGTTGTGAATAACAGAGACGAGAAATTCAGGCCTGGTTTTGTTTGCAATTTATCTAGGAATGAACTTTAACTTTTGTATCTGTGAATAATCACTCAGTTTTCTCTGGCTGGCTGAGAAACTGAAAATTCATAAATTGGGATTAAAGGCAGTACAGAATGCTGCAATCTGCATATGAAAACCTGTGTTTACATGGGTTTAAGTTTTCTTGATTCTCCATCACCATAGTAACAAGATTTTCTGTAAGGGTGAGCCAGTCTGGTGATGGGAGCATGAGGTAGGATATTTCCATGTTACCTCCAGATTTCTGAACGTTCTTTGACCTCTGTGCTCGGATCTTTAGTGTCACATCAGTGTGAGCTTTTAGTGGTGGGCTTTTGGTAATTGGTGACTGTAATTGTGCTGAAACTGGTGTTTGTTATAACGTGTGGTTTCCCTGATTCTCAGCAGTGCCTGTTTCCTGTTCCTGTTCACAGGTTTCTCATAAGAAATTTTCTGAAATTCATCAGGGACAAATAACAGCCCTTTGATTTCTTTCCCCCCTTTTTCTCTCCTGTTGCCAGGCTGTAGTTTATTGCTGAAAAATGTGGATACAATGGTCCGTAAGGGAAAATACTTTTTGGATGAAGTGATGAATGTGAGCACACACAGTTTGCAGTTCAGAGGGACTGCAGTCTGTTGGCAGGGTGTGTTCTGCAGCCCCCCAGCCCTCTTTGGGCCCTTATGTATATCAGTCATGTAAGGACACAGCACTGAGTCCAGCCAAGGCAGGAGGAGGAAACACACAGGGGAAGCAAAGCAGTGGTAGGGAAAGAGAACTCCCATAATTTGTGATAACGTGAGTTTTGGGCTGCAGCAGAGCTGGCTCCTCAGCCCCTGCAGCAGGACGGTGGTGCTGCTTCTGTTCCCCCTCTCTCACGAGAAGCCCCGTGCCCAGGGCAGGGTGGAGAACCCCTTTGGGGGGGGTCTGAGAGTTTGGGTGCTGTGCTGGTTCTCAGTGTACATTGCTGTTCACGTGGGGATGGATTTTGCTCACTGGTTTTAAATCCAAATAGAAAATCATACTTCCATGATGATGATCTTTCCCTTGAAACATAATTATAGCTCTGTATAATGCAGCTGTTTTTTATCCTAATAAAATATCCTGCTGGAGGCAACTTATTGGACATAATTTATGTGCAAAGGCATCTTGTGACTTTTTTTATTTTTGAGAGAAAATAATCCATTAGCATTTACAGTAAAATTTTTAGGATAAATGCCATGTATTTTAAAAAAGTTCATGTGCTTATAGTTATTAATGAAATTTATGGCTAAATTTAGTTGAGTTCTTTACATATTGCTTAGTCTGGACAACTTTTCTACCTTGTTTTATTCAATTTCAGTGTTCATTTGAATCAATGGCTCATAAGTTAAAGGGAGATTTTTTTTCTGCTGCTGAATTAAAGAGTCTGGAATGAATCCCTAGTAAGAGATAGTCACATAACATATACTGGTGTTATTTCAGGAAAATATTAATATGTAACCTTTTACTTTTTCACTGAAATGACTGTAATTTAATTCATAATTTACATTTAAAAAAACTTTTAACAAAATTATGAAACTCAAGTTTGATCTTGAAATTTCCAATGGAGTTAGAAAACTACAATTATTTGTGTCTCAGGTGTTTTCTTTCCTGCATTTTGCCTCCTGGCTGATCTGTCCCTAACCTCAGCTCCAGCATGTTTTCCTTAATTAGCTCCCCAAAGGCCATTATGTGTGATTTTTCCCACAGAGGGAGCAAGCACAAGGCCATCAAAGGATAAAGCTTTAAGAGCTGCTGTGGTTTGTGTGCTCTGATGAAGGAGATGTCTCCTTTCCAGAGCAGCACCCAGCTCTTGAGAGAAGTTTGATGTGTATTTCACTAAAATATTTTCAGCTGTACCATTTTTATACCATTAACTGTGATTTTCAGCTGTTTGTAAGGGTGTTTTTGTGTCCTGGTGGGGCCCCAGGTCAGCCAGGCTCTCCTTGCTGCAGCCCTGGGCTGGGGAGGGGGGAAGGCAGTGACAGCCCCTGGCTCTGGGGAAGAGGCTGCTTAGCCAAAAAGACTTTCCAAACTAGTATTTTACCCATTGACTCATTAAACCATGTATTATTTCCCTGAAAAGATTCCCCTTCTGTATCTTTAGATCTTCCTGGCAGCAAAGATGTCTTTGACAGATGCTCATCTAGTTTGTTAATAAAAACCTGCAGCTTTTATCTGGGAGATCTGACATCCTCACTGGTTGGTCTGTTACCCTCTTGGTCTGTTCGATGCTTTTTTCCCCCAGTATTGAAACTAAATTTCATTTTGTGAACAGGAGGTGACTTTTCCTGTGTTTCCCCCAGTGCTAGTGAAGCAAGCTTGTGAAGAGGGATTCTCCCAGGGGAAGATTGCTTAGGGAAATCATAAAATTTTCCCAAGAATCCAGTTGTATCCCAGGTGAAGGACACAGTCCCTGTGCCAGTCCATATGCAGTGTGGGACTGAGGTGTTCAGGGAATCTGCCCCGTTGGTCAGCCCTTTGGTGGTGCTGCTGCCCAGAGGGGCTGGAGGGATGGGCAGCAGGAGTCCCTGGGGTTCAGCAGGGGAAGTGCCAAGTCCTGCAAGTCTGCTTTCCCCAACAGATGGGGAAATGGCCCTTTTGAAATCATTATACTCTTACATTTCTTAAAAAGCACACTAATAAAATAATGGTGGGCTGGTCTCTAACTGGATTTAAAAATGTTTCTCATAATTCACTAACCTCTTTCCCATCATGATGCCGGAATGTCTGTTGTGACTTTGAGGAGGCAGCAAATGCAATTTGGAGAGAATTCTGAACTGCCATTTATTTTAAGCAGGATCTTAGTTCTCACTTGTAGAGCTTCCTGCCCTTGCTGAGAAGGCACTTAGGCGTTTCTGCTTGTTCTTGTGTGCTCTTTAATCCCATCAGTGTGCTGAAGGCCCTCCTAAATAGTGCTGTGTGAAGCTACTCAGTTCAATACCGTTTAATGGAGGTGATAAATGTTAGATGCCTGCCTGAGGGTGCAGTTGGGTGGCCCATGCCTTGCCCTGTCTCCAGTGACCTGGTGTGTGCTGGCACCCAGCTCTGCCTGGCCATCAGTGGGGCAGCACCTGGAGAGGCAAGGACAAATATTGGTTTGAGTACAACCCTCTGTTTCCTTTCTCTTGTTGGCAGTATCTTCTTTGTCTTTGTCTTCCTCCTCTTGGTAATACTTTCTTCCTCATTTTGTGGTATCCTTTCTTTGAAATGGTGGGGCTTTAGGCAAAGAGCAGGAGTGTCCATGTCAGTCTTTGTGAGCAGAGCAACTCTGTGCTCCTGCAGGAAGGACACAGCTGTCCCTCTGTCACTGCAGGAGATGTCCTTTCCTGGGGACCATCATTGACAGGAACAGTCAGTGCTGGTGAAACTTAGCATTTTGTCCTATTTTGCATTTATTAGCATATACTAATTATTCATAGGAATAATTACCCTTTCCCAATTCACATTAATTTAGATGGCTTTTGAAAAGCAATCAAGAGAAGCAGGGGATGATAATGCATCAAAGGGAATAAGGATATGGCACAAAAGAAATAAGGGTGCGTTTTATGTAAGCGACCATGTCAAGTCACTGTCAGCTCTTCCCTTCAGATTGCACTTACTGAAGGTGAGTTTGATGGCTGGTTCTAAAGGTCATCTCTGAAATGTGCTTCCCACCTCAAAAATCCATTCATGCTTCTCTGGTTTCTGTGTCCCTTCAGTAAGGGACAACATCATCTTAGGAGGGTCAGCAGGAAAACAGACAAAACCACATGCTAGGTTGTTCCACCATTCCAAAGTGGCTTCCCTGTCCCTGCACAGGTAGGATTTAATTCTGAAGTGCTTTTATTATTAGGGAGGGTATGAAGCTTGAGGGTGCAACATATTCGTGCCTGCCCTTGGCTGCTGGGATGAGCACTGGAGTCTCCTTTATGGCCAGGGCCAGTGAAGGAAGGTCTTGGCTGTACAGTCAGATCTGGGGGTTGTTTGGAGGGCCACACACCTCTGCAGTTCTGTAAAGTGGTGCTGTGTCTAGGTCATTGGGAGTCTTTGACTTTGAACTAGGCCATGGAGATGAATATCCTAGTGTTGCATGAGAGTCATGGCCTAAAAATATTGGCTGTGTTCTTTTGCCCTGGGTTACAGATGCTGCTCTGAAAGCCAAATGTGATGTGATGCAATAAGAGTGCCTTGGTAGACAGAGATATGGAATGAATAATCCTTAGAGAAGGGCAGGAAAAGGCAGGATTCGGTTCAGGTCAGAGGACAGAGTGAGCAGTGGAAGAGGAAGGGGGCTCCAGTGGTCATGCATGTTGGAGGAGAATAACAACTGTGTATGGGGTTAGTGTTCGTGGTGCTTCAGGGGTTGAAACCTTGTTTTCTCAATTCAGTGACATAAATCTCTTTGGTTGTTCTAATGAGATTGAAGCTGCTCCTGTGCAGATTAGTGCCAGTGTTGGATCAGCTGGCCCTGCTCAGCAGGAACAGCCCCACAGCCCTGTGTGATTCTAGTCAGTGTTGGCTGCTTGTAGTGAGCACAAGTCATCCCTTACTGGGAGTGTCTCACAGAGGGAGCAGCTCTTGCACTGAAAGCAAACTCCAGGGACCTGTATCAGGTATAGTTTCTGGATTATTTTACTGACATTGCCAGAATCTTAGTACATGAAAAGGAATCTGCATTGAGGAGTGTTTGCCAGGGTGTTGGTTACACACTTTAGGTGCAGGGACAGGTGGGTATCAGCTCAATTAGTCTGGGATAGTGTGGTGTGTTGGGAGATTTGGAGCTGGGGTGCTGCTCAGGCTGGTTCCATGTCTGCTGCTGCCAGGCATTAATACCCTGCTCCACATCCCACGTGCATTATTGACAGCTAGATCAGTGAGCCCCTAAGTTCATCACTGCCTCAGCTTTGTGCTGTCAGAGTGGAATGAGGACGTGCTCTGAATCTGTGTGATACAGCAGGTCTTGTTCCACCAGAGGCTTCTGCTGTTGTATGATTGGAGACTTCATTGATGGCAGGAGATGCTCATAAAATTAGGAATGCATGCGAGGAGCAGTGACAGCATGCTGCCACCTTTATCTCTTTGGTACTTTATATTTTAAAAAGTCTGTGTACAGCAGAAGGAGATGAGGAAAATACAGTTTTCTACCAGAAGTGCTTCAATAGTTAATTGGATTTATAAATGATTTGGCAAACAGATGTGCAGTAATGAAGAATGCTTTGAAGCAAAAAGATTGTGAATGTGTTCCTTCACTTTGGGATTCAAACTCACGAAATCTGCTGTCTGGGGCCTTTGGAATTCCTTGGACTACACTGTGCTTACCTCTTCTCAGCAGTAGGTGTGATTCCAGGTGGGATCTCAGTCCATAAAGTGCTATTGGACATCAGTGACGAGCTGTTTACATGGGCAGGTTTTGTGTGGTTTGTACCTGATGGGCAGAGACAGTTTCAGAGTAGGGAGGAGGTGTGTCCCCAGTGTGTCTAAAATACACCTCTGTGTGTGGGGGGGGTCCAGTCTGAATCCCAAACCCACTGAGATGACTCCAACCCCTGTGCACAGCGAGAGGACAGACCCACTGCCACCTTCCCACGCTGCCTTTTGTCCTCCCACACACCTCGTTTGCTTGTCTTGCCTGAGAGACAATGAGAGGAGGCATTTTATAGTGTTGGGTGGAGAGGTTTGAGCTTCAGTTCAGGTCTGGCTGTTCAGTGAAGAGATGGTGCGAAACAGAGTTCAGAATCACGTAAATTTGGGCAAGTTGATGTGTGGGAGAGAGTGAGAATAACATATGGAGCAAGGGAAGGAAAGGCTGTCAGGAGGAGCCCAAGGGAGTCCTACTTTTTCAGGGAGTTCATCCAAGCGAGTGGTGATGGGTGTCTCAGGGGCAGAGGTTAAAGGCACTGCTGGAGGAGCTGATGAGTTCCCCCTGAGAATGGGGCCAGCCCTTTGTGAGCCTGTTCTCTGGGATAAATGATGCCAGAGGGGAGCACAAAGGGCACTCTGCCCCTGGAACAGGCAGAGGTGTGAGGTGGAGCCTGGTGTTGGGCAGCTGCTCACTGGGGTGGAGCATCCAGGGAAACTCTTGGGCTGAATTCTGCCATTTTAAGTGGGTAAAATTGTGGCTGATGCCTTCAAAACATGGGAGAGGAGAGAAGAAGAGATAACACGTGTTTGGAATGCTCCCAACGTGTAACATATTGCACATGTATTATGTAGGCTCGGGGAATGATGTTTAAAATAGCTGAGCCCACAGGCTACTTGGACAAAGCAAATATCAAGAACATTAAGTTCTCCTCTTGCTAAGCTTTACTTGCCCTTGTTACTGAGGTCATTTCAGTGCGTATTTTGATAGCTGTGAGATACTTGTGTAACAACTTTGTGCTTCAAACATTTTTATTTATTTTTTTTTAACTTTGAAGGAAAACGTTTTGCCAGATTTTCGTCAAGCTGTCAGTGAGTGCTTTGTACATGCAGGAGCGATGGAGAAACACTTTCCAAAGTCATTTTACTTCTTTTTCAGTCTTAGGCTGACAAGTCAGGAGAAGCAGCTTTTCCCATGAAACAGAAAAAGCGGATGGTTCTCTTGGGGGCTGCAGGTTTGCTCTGGGCTGGAGGAGGTGAGAGCCTGTTGGACATTGCTAGGAGAGGACAGAGAGCATCCATCCCTGTGCTGTATGACAAACCGTGTCCTAAAAGTGGGCTAAAATTGCCTGAGGATATGACCCTTTGAGATGATATTAAGGCCAAGGGAAGTTCCAGATCCCTGCCTAGAGAAACTCAGCGTTTCAAAAGGGAGTTTTGTGAGGGCTGGGGAAAAAAAAATCCATATGGAATACTGACTTGCAAGGAACAAAAATGCAGTAAAAGATGATGGTGTAAGTAAAGCACTGTTGTTGCCTAAGCCCTCTATGTTTTACCTAAGTGTTAATACCAACCTACACAAATCCTTCCTCATTGTAACACAGCTCTAATTGGTTGCTTTAGTCTCTTTCCAACTAGCCTGAGTTAGTGTTGACAATTTGGTGTGATGTGGAGAAGCATCCTGAGGCCAGATGGAAGACTCTGAGGGGACAGGGCTGAGGAGAAGCTGGCCATGAGCTCAGTGTGGGGAGCAGCAGCTCAAGGGCTCTCTACACCTCTGCTGCCGACTGTCCCTGTCTCAGACCCACCATTCCAAGGGTTCTCAGCTCTCTTGCCAAACTCCTAGTGTTTCTAACAGGTTTAGCAAGGTTCTGTTCCTCTGAACTCCTTAGGCTGGGAGGAGGAAAGAAAGTGCAAGGCAAGGAAATCCCAGATGTCCCCACTCATCTGCACAGAGAGGCAGAGGGTGTCTCTCCTCCGTCAATTTTGGAAGGACAAAGTATCAGAATTACATATAAGAGTGACAAATGTGATATTATCAAAAGCAAATGTAGTTAAGGCAGCTTCTAAACAAGCCAGGAACAGAGTGACTCAGCAGAGAGGGGCTATAAATACCAGAGCTGATGCAGCAGCTGCAGCTGGGGGGGTCACAGGAGAGAAGGGAGCGGGGAGGTTTTGGGATGTACCAGGATCCACATGTATTTTGAGAAGCTGTCAGAGAAAAGAGAACCAGAACTGGTAATTACAAAGTGCTCTCCAGATACTTAATGTAGAGTTAAATGGTTGATTTCCTTAGGTCTTCTGTTAGATCAAGGAAGAAATGGAAGTGGTGACTCAAAGTTGTGCTTCTGTTCTGGAGGGGTGTGGAGTGCAGGTGTGCAGACACCTTACCTGCTCTGAAGGAACGCTGGTTTTGCTTTTGCATCTGAATTTCTAGAACTCTGAAACGAGAGTTCACAGCAGTGAATAAACCCATAATGTGACAGAGTTTTAAAACAGGAAGTCTGCAGTAACTGGGTCTGTGTGGTGCTTTTGGGAGATGCAGAAGCAGGGGAGCAGTGCGTGCATTCTGCAGAGGGGGGTGTGTGGAAGTGGCATTGTCACTGCTGACAGTTCAGAAGGATTAAAGGCAAAATAATGTTCTGATGTGATTTTGGTATTGAAGATTATCTGGCGATAAAGTCATGAGATGTGTTATGTGAGATGTTTATTTGTAGGGAGGTTTCTGTACATGATTGCCTCCATTTGCACCTTGGATGTCTGCAGCCATATGTTTTTTAAATGAATGGTAGAAACCAGGGGCTAACAGGTTTTTTAATTCCCTTCCACTCCCCCAGTCCTGCAGGGCTGTACCCACTGACATGCTCCTCTCTGCTGTCCCCCCTTGCTGAAGTGATGCAGCAATGGGGTGTCTTGTGCTTCCTTTTAGTCTTTATTTTCAGTCCTTCGATTGGGTAGAAATCCCTGTCTTTCTTTGGAACAGTCCCCATGTCCTCTCCTGCTCACCCTGTCCGCCGCTGGAGTGGCAGTGACACGGTGAGGATTGCTGGTGGCTGGTTCCATCCCTCTGTCTCCTGTGTGTTTGCTCAAGTCTGAATTTCGGGTGGGCGGGCAGTTCATTAGTCTTTCCGCAGCATCTATGCAGATTGTGATCTGAGCTTATTTTAGAAGCGAGGAATCAGGAGCAATTAGCAATCTGCTCAGGAGGGAGCTAGGAAAGAGGCAGACACCAGCTCTGTGGCATGCAAAGGACTGGGCCCTGCCCTGAGCTCAGCCAGCAGGTCCCCACGAGAGCCAGGGGGGTGGTTGGTGTGTATCAGCGTGGTGTTCATGGGTGAGCATCCCTGCTGACAGCCCACAGCTGGAGAGAAGCCATTGCAGTGACTACTGTGGGAGTTCCTGATGTATTGTAGACACAAGGTGTGGTCTCACAGGCTCAGGTGAAGGCAGGAGAATGTGGCAGCAGTGCTGTACAGGGGGGGCAGAGATGTGTCTGTAGCCCGAGATGCAGAACCTCACGAGGGCACAGACTGCCCCAGGATGTCTGTGGTGCCTCCTCACCCGACACCTCTGGGCAGCTGAGGTGGGTCAGGCCATGGCATGTGCCAGCTGAGTGTCAGGGAGATCTGGACAAGGTTAGACCTGCCTCTTGGTAGCAGTTCACATAAAGAAACAATTAACAATCTTTGTTTACTCACCCTGCCAGGATGATGCTTTACTTCACTGTTGTTACCTGGCTGGTACCTCAGCCAACCTAAGAGCCCCATATTTTTGCCTTATATGAAGGGATGTGAATTCAAAGAATTGGAGAATTCTGCATATCAAAGACTGAACAGAAGAGAAGGAAGGGGTTTTCTTTTTTAAACAGTGTCTTGACAGAAGGAATGCTGGAGTGCTTACATCCAGCCCTTGTCTTCCCTGCACTTGTGACAACAAGGCAAGCAAGGCAGGAGAGTCCTGCAAGGGAGAGCACTGCAGCAGTCCTGGCTCTGTGCATACCAAGGGAATCAAGTGAAATATCTGAGGGTTTATTTTCTGGAAGTGATGGACACCCACAGTGACAGCTGATTTTAGCCAGAGCTGTAGCTGTGGGAGGTGTTTCTGCCCTGATGGTGCTTCAGGAAAAATCCGTGCACACTGGATTGGGTTTGCCTGCTGACTCGCTTCCTCTGGATCTGCCCAAGTACCTTTAATGTCTTCTCTGATTTCTGGGTGGGAATTTAGCACTCTTGTACTACACCAGGCTATTTCTGTGTTTTCATTGGTATGGTTTATCTACCCACATATAAATGAAATAAATGAAGCCTGGGCTGCTGGGGAAGATGGTGAGAGCAGACAATGTGCTTTATGCTGATTTGCCTTCCTTTAGAAGGCAGGAACACAATCACTTCGTCCTGAGGATGTGATGACTCTCACAAAAATGAAGCAAGCAAGGGTGCTTATCTCTGCTTTGTGGGTGGCAGCTGCACAACCCAGTGATCCCAACACGGAACATATTATTAGCCTCAAGCTGAGCTCTCTGCAGCCTGGAGCTTGCCCCAGGTCTGTAGTAGAGAATGAATTCATGAAGAGATTGTGAAGTAATCATCTGGATCCTGTCTGCTGTGGAAAGCCCTTTGGATACTGTCTCCCCATGGCTGTTGGATTCTCTATCATGGGTTCTTTACCTTCTAAATATCCACATGGTCCTTCTGCAGTGTAATAATTGGGTTCTGC
Source organism: Campylorhamphus procurvoides (assembly GCA_013396655.1). Lineage (NCBI taxonomy): Eukaryota > Metazoa > Chordata > Aves > Passeriformes > Dendrocolaptidae > Campylorhamphus > Campylorhamphus procurvoides. Next base: position 227,214 of record WBMV01008149.1, read on the forward strand.
AAGTCTTTCTTCACCCTAAAACACCCCAAAACTGCTGCTGTGGTTTGAGGCTGGGTTTGCAGCTCATAGGGAGGGTTGTGCTGGTTCTTGGGAAGGTGAAATCCCTCCCTACCTTTGTGCTTCCCCTCTACAGGCAGGCTGGATCCGGTGGCAGATGATGTGCCTTCATCAGTCACAGCACAGCTTTCCCTTGGTAATCCAATATTGTGCTTTTTCTGGGAAAGCAGGAGGAGTGGAGAGCAGTACCAGCCGTGGGCTGACATTTGGCTGATCTCTGAGGCAGAAGTTCTGGAGGAAGCAGCACTGCTGATTCCCTGGCAGCAGCTGAAGCTTTCCCAGTGGGTGCTGGTGAAGGCAGCAAGCAGAGCACCTGCCCTTGCCTTTGGCCCAGTCCTGTGCTGGAATTGCAAAGGCATAGTGGGGATAATTAGCCAAGAGGACATGAAAGAGCAACATTCCTGGATGAGGAAGGTATGCTCCAAGTGAAGCATGATCAGGCCCTGGAGATGCCCGGGAGGTTTTGGTGTGGAGGCACAGCATGGAGCTGGATCAGGCCCTGGAGATGCCCAGGAGGTTTTGGTGTGGAGGCACAGCAATTTCTAAATTTGAGTCTGCTCTTTCACAATTCATTTTATCTCATCATTTTCTATGTCCCTCTCAGACTGCGAGCAGTTTGGTCCTGGAGCCAAGTTCACTCTCATCTCCACTGCAGAACAGCATGGTGGGAGACAGAGCAGTGGCAGAGATGTCCAAGGAAAGACTTGTTTTATCCTGTCTGTGAAATTAGGCTGGTAATCCTTCCCTCTTTTTTGAAGATGTTGAAGCTTATACGATTGCCATTTACAGGATGCTTTGAGATGTGAGATGAAAAGTTCTTTAAGGAATTATCCTGTATTTTTAATGCATGTAAAGCATTACCCGAGAAGAGAATTGGTTCAGTGAGTCCATGAATGCACAGATTTTTCAGGCCAGAAGGCGCTGCTGGATAATCTGATCTGACTTGTGTTATAATATTTGATCCTGTTAGGGCTGTAGAGAGGTTGGGGAGCTTGTGTGGATACCCAGGGCTGGCTCTAGGAACTGTCTGCAAAGCTCTGTTCTCTTAATGATCTGTGAAATCTTTCCATGCCTGGATTAAGGAATGTGAGGTGCTGGAGTGAACTGCTTAATGATCTTCTCCTTTATTCCATCTCAGTGGCTCAGGGTGGGATTCACATTCTTGTACAGCTCTTTCTTTCCCAGTCTGAATACATTCTCCTTTGCATCTTAATAGCCCCAAGCCCAGAGCTCCGGTTACATCATTTTGGGGCATTCAGTGCATAAAATACTTTCTCCAGCCCATCCCAGTGCCCCCCATGCATTGCATTTCGGTGCTGGAGAGTGGGCAGATGAAGAAAGCTCTGGAGCAGATGCTGACTGTGCAGGAGGACAGCCAGAAGAGCTGTTTTCTCTGGGGAAAAAAGCCACCATCTGTTTTTGTGAAGCTTCCTTTGCTCTTCTTAAATCTTGAACAAATGCAGCTGATCTGTTCGGCTCTTTCTTTTTAATGCTTTAACCAGTTCTTACAGATTTCTTGCATCCCTTGTATTCCAGAGGAGGCACAAGCCTGAGGAAGCCAGCTATTCCACTTTGCCCTTTCTCGTCCTGTTCCCACTTAGAAATTGATGGGTCGGGGACAGAGGTGCTGGCTGTGGGGCACAAGGGGCTGGTGAATGCAATGCCCCTCAAAAAGCACAGGCAGCAGGGGATTGCCAGGGGCATCAGGATGCTGGAGGCTTGGAATGGACCTCTTGGAAGTTTGACTTCTTTAAAATAACACCAAAAACCCCGAACAACAAAACCAACCCAAAAACCCTGACAGCTTTGCGTTACTGAGCATTTCTGTGGTCTTGTTCCACCTTCTGTCCTGTAAATTCTCCCTTGCAGTGGTCAGTGTGATCAGTGTACGACTACAGCTCAGATTAGCATACAGTGTATGAGATTTACTCTCTCAGTGCTGCTCACAGCCAGACAAAAGTGGTGGCAGATGTAGAATTCCCAGCTGATGAACGAGCACCAGTGATTGTGCTGCTGGCTGGGCTCTGAGCAGAGCAGAAAACAGGAGAAGGTGCATTTGTGCTGCCTAAATTCAGCCCTCAGTGCTTCTTTGGTCCCAGTGGCGACTCCTGTGGTAAACCACAGCTCGAAAGTGAGGGGCAGCCACTTCTCCAGTGTCTGACAAGGGTGTGAGTGAATACCTGCTGCTGGGCTCCAGCTGCACACATGCTTCTCTTCACAGAGAGAGGTAGAGAAAAGCACACTTTTTTGGGTTAATTTGCCTCCTTTCTGTGTAGTGCACAGTGAGACAAACCAGCCCCTGTGCCGAGTGCCAGGTTGTTCCCCCAGGCTGGGCCTGAGAGAGCTCAGATACCAGGGCTGGGCAGGGCAGAGCTGTGCTGAAGTGCTGTGCTGTGGGAGCAGGGTCCCTCTGTTGGGCAGGGATTTATTTGGGCCAGGACAGGCCCTGTCCCCTGTGCCTGTGAGCGGGGCTGGCCAGGTGCCCCCTGCCCTGGGGACATCACTCCTGGCAGAGTCACTGCCCTGAGCCCCTGGCTCTGCATGCCAGGCTCCCTTTGCTTCAACTCTGGTTCCTCCTCACCCATTCTCAGATTCACCAGCTGCATCTCTGCTAGCAGATGTTCCACACTGCTCAGGGGCGGCTCTAAAAAATTAGGTGTATTTCAAGACACTGGTTAAATGTGTTCTTGCTGCAGTTCTTTGGGCTGCATTCTGCCTTCAGCAGCACTGAAGTGATTCTGGACTAATCTTGATGCTGGTTTTAGGTGGATTATGTCACATTTTTGCAACATTTCCAATGGGAAGTTTGGATTCAGATGTGTGGACTTGGCCATTCTTCCCATCAGTCCTTCCTGTGCCATCACCCTGCCCCTGACAGATGTGTCCACAGTGATCTCAGTGGGACTGGGATGTTTCTTCAGTTATTGGAAGATAAAGTATTAAATGACTGTATTCTGCTCTGTTTTCCCTCTCTTCTCTAATAATGCTGGACATCTTGCCAACTTCTTCAGAAAACAGTGTAGTCACCAGTGCATTGAATTCATTAGGGGCTGGCATGGAGACAGTGGGAGAGGAGCTGACGCCCCATGGAAAAATTTGCAATACATTCACTTGAGGACCAGTCTCCTTAAGGATTTATCTGAGTGGGTTTTGGTCCAGACCTGGATTTTTCTTATTGGGAAAAGATATTTTGACTCCGGAGTTCAGGTCTGGTGTTTTGTTTTGTTGTTGGGTTTTTGTGTTGGTTTTGTTTGGTGTTTTTGGGTTTCTTTGGGTTTTTTCCTAAGAAATAATTTCCCTTTGCTAATTTTTGCAGTCAGTGGGCCTTATGGGAGGAGCTTTTTGTTTGTTTTAAAGCGTGGCAGGCAGGTAGCTGCCCAGTTCTGGTGGGTATTCCCAGAGCCAGGGAAGCTGCTCTTGGTGTTCCTGTCGGTGCCTGGCCTGGGTGCTGCCCTGGCCAGCTCTCTCTTCGTGTCTGGCACTCATGGTGTGTGGTTTGAAGTGTTGGTTCTGTTCTTAAATTGAAGATAGTTTCAGCATACCATTATATCTGCTCTCAGACAGTCCTGATCCATGGAACTTCTGGCCTTGAGGCTTGGCTGAACCTAAGAATAAACACCCTTTGGGTTTCTTTGGTTGGTTTCTGGTTTCCCTGTGCCCCAGGAGTGTGGGCTGTCCTGCAGGGCAGGGCTCTCAGCCTGGCAGTGCTGCCTGGGGAAGAGAACTGGGTGCTGTGCTTCATGCAAAACCCTTGTTGTTCCTTGCTGCCTGCTCATGAGCCAGACTGCTCATTTCCAGATCTCCCTCCAGAGACAGTTTTTAAGGAAAATCTGTTGTCAGTAAGTCCTGTGGGCTTGGAGTACCAAAGTCTCTGACAAATGCCACCTCCCCTCCAGCTGTGGTGGCCATCGTCGTGTGAAGGGACAGGAGCGGGAAGGGGACTGTGAGGAGCAGATGTGGGATGTGCTGCTGCTGTGCCTCTCAGCAGCACAGCTTTGATGCCTTGTTCTTGTGCTTGCCCAGTTTGGTTTTAACCTTTTTAAGGTTTCGCTGTTGCCATCTCAGCTGTGATCTTTGTTCTCAGACACTGAGGATCTGTGCTCACGTTCCTTTGCCCTCTGCATTAAATGAGGGGCTGCTGGTGGACACTACTTGAGTCTTAAGCCCAGTTCAGTGCTTTCATAAGCATTGTGTCTGCTTAGGCCAGGACTGACTTGTTCTGAAAGGCTTCGTGGTGAAAAGGTCTATGCTATGAAACTTTCAGTGTGCAGGTCAAAGAGAAGTCAGCATTACATCTGGGTTGTGGTTTTCCCTTTTGTCATGGCACTGCCAACTGATTAAAAAGCCACCAGTGATTTGGATCGTGGGTCCTGCAGAGCCCAGGTGAGACCAACCTCGTGTGTGCACAGTCTGTACAGCAGGAGCCTGTGCTGTCCTAGCAGCTGCTTTTGGTCTTTCATTATTTGGTGGCAGCAGACAAACATGCCTTGTTTGTCATCTAGGAAGGTGTTTTGTGACCTGGAAAGATGCATGAGATCTGATGTGTTGTTTCTAGTGGCTTGGAATTCCCCTCTCTGACGTGCTGGTGAACAGTGGAACGGAAATAGCTGTGGTGGCCCCAACCAGAGAAGATTGTCACTGATCTCTGAGCAGGGATGTTCTGCTCCTACATCTGGTTTTCTCACAAAGAATACCCTACTAACTTAAGTTCTGAAAGTGTAAAAGCAAAAAAATGACTCAGTTGCTTTATTTTCGAAACTTTATGACTCTTTATCATTTGCATTTTGAATCTCGGTTTGAAAAATGAGGAGGAGAAACATTACCAGTGTTTTAAATCTGGCCTAACCTGTTGCCCCTGCTACAGTGGTTTCGTGAGAAGGTCTGGGTGCTGCAGGGTGAGTGTCTGTGCTTCAGTTAAAAAGCAGAAAGGGATGATGAGTTTCTCCTGTATTTGCAGTGAGGCATTGCTATGAATTTTGGGATCAGGTGGTCTGACCCACTGGGGTTCAAACATGCTCCATGGCAGGTCTTCTCTGTTGGGTCTTGTTTACATGCTCAAGTAGTGACATGTCTTGTTGTGGCTTGACTCCTCTGTGCAGGGAAGTTGTACCTGGTCCTAGTGGAGGAGAGGAGATGGGACATCTGTGCTGCTCCAGCATCCACTTCCCTGTCTGTCTGCTTCTCACACAGCTACTGCCTGCCAGGAGCCCCAGCATGGCCCCTGTGTCCTGGAGAGGGGAGGGGGAGTGAGGTGGCCACCACCAATGCCTGGTGCTTCCTTCAGCTCTAGGTGTTTCTCTAGACCACTGTGCTGGTCTGCTCTTGTCTGCCCAGGTCCTCAGAGTGGTTCCTGCAGACCCTTGGGCAGGGGTGTAGGGGGAAGGGGCTGGCTTGGCTGCCAGATCTTTTTCCTCTGGTGAAGTTCCCTTTTATGGGGCCACTGCTCAGGAGAGCCAGAGTGTCACAGTGCTGGACCCTTTGGCTTGTGTTGCTTTGCAGGAAGCTGCTGAATGTCCTTGTACAGAGCCATCAGCTTCTCCCACAGGGAGAGCAGGAATATATTGTTGAATCCTTCTGACCAGGTCTTGTGGTGAGGCTTGTTCCTGTTGGGATACAGGAGCAGGCAGATCTCATGGAAAGGATAACACTTGCTGCCTTGGCCTCAGCTTCTGTGCATTTGGCCAAGTTCCCAGAGGGTCAGGAGGCCCTTGCTCTGCTGGGATTGCCCAGGGATGCTGTTTCAGAAATGCAGTGTGGGATTTACGCCCCTTGCAGATGGCTGGAAAGCCATGGAAAGCCATTATCAACCCATTTCTGGCCACAGGCTGCTCAGGCCTCTCAGAGGAGATGCACATGGACATGATTCCATGTGAAGTTGATGGCATGATGGATTTTTGAGTGTTATACCTGGCCCAGATGGGGTGCCTGTCTTTGGGTACCCACCTGTGCCCTGCTCCTGTGAGTGCTGACACAGCCATTCAGTTCTGCTGTGTTGTTTTAGTTAATTCCAAGGGGCCAATGCCTTGTTTCAAATTGTTTATGCAAATTTCCCTGTAGAAATGGAGGCTTTCTTCATGGCTTAGCCACTTTATTCTTGGAGGTGTGGGAGGGAGCCTGTCCTGTGCCAGGATGCTCGATCCAGACTTGCAGGAGTCCTCAGGACCTGGCTGTGCCTCCCAGGAATGAGAAGTGAGCAAGCAGGCACTTGGCCAGGGTCTCAAAACCACCTTGGTTAGAAGGAAATGAATGTGGCATTTTCCTGGCCCCTGAGCTGTGAGTTGGGGCTTCCAAACCCCACGGCCCTGGGAATGCTGCCCCTGTGATGTTTCTGTGCCTTGCCCTGGGCCCCCTCCAGGGCAGGGGTTTCTCAGAGGGGAAGAAGTCACTGGGCTCAAGGTCTCATTTCTTACACTTTTACTTCCCTTTTCAGTAGCTGCAGATGAAGATGTGGCCTCACAGCCCAGCGAGTGACAGTGTGAGGGTTTGGTGTGAGTACGAGGCAAAGCTGGGGCTCTGCAGGGGAAGTGCTGCTGTGCCAGAGCAGCCTGGGGGTTACAGACACACATGAAAAAAAAACTGTATGAAAAATGCCAGTGCCACAGGAGTTGTTTTCACACTGGAGAGAAGTGTTTTTCTTTCTCTCTCTCTTTTTTTTTTCTTTTAAACTCAGAACGTGCAGTTTTGGATAAAAAGCTTGTCTTGCTCTTTGTTTTACCAGGAGCCATATCTCTTGTCTTTGTCTTGGCAGGGATGTTACTGATGACACAGAAGGAAGGAAGGACGGGGGAAGCTTGTTGGCTTGCTTTGGGCTGTTTGCTCTGTGCCTTCCCTGCAGCTTCTCTCTGGCTGGCTCCCTGGGACCCGTGTGGTGGAGAGGATGTGCTGCTGGCATCTGTCTGCAGATGCTCCAGGCCATGCTCTCTGCAGCTCCTTGGCTGTTCAAGCTCAATAGTGTCACTACCTGCACCCAACAAAGCCTTGGCCTGGATTCAGCCCTCACAAGGTGGATGCTCCTCTGGCAGTCCCATCCCTTGTTCCCCTCCTGCTGGCCCCCATTGGCATTGGAAGTGGCTGTGGATGGAAAGCATCATGCAGGAGGTGCTGGAGGCAGGAGCATCCTGTGGATGTGCTGTGCCATGTGGGCTCTGCCCTGCCAGCATCCCTGTCTGTGGGGGCTGAGCACAGCTCCCTGCAATCACATGGGGCTTTCAGTGGCTCTTGGGCTGTGCTGGCAGTGCCTGCCAGGAGTGGGGCTTTTCCTGGGGGAACAGCCCGTGAGCATTTCATGATGGATCCATTCTTCTGGTATATTAGCTCTGTGTGTGTCAGGGCTCTCCCAAAGGAAATGGTGTGTGCTAGTGAAACACAGGATGACAAAGCACTAGAAAATACATCTGAGGTAATTCCATGGTGAAGAGGGCTGGGCTTTTAGGGAAGACAGCACGTGGATAGTCTGAAGTGGGAATAAAAGCAATTGGGAGTCAAATGGCCTTGTTAGTGTATTCCATATTTGTAGCAGAATTGGATCTTCCCTGAGTCCAGCTTGGTGTGCTATATTTGCAACAAACTATTGGTTCTAATCCCAGTTGTGAGGAAAATAATGGCTTTTGTTGCCAAGCATATTTTCTCACTTGTCACAAATCAGTGGGGTGAAGCATATGTTTGAGCAGTGCCTGTCCCAGGCTGTCCAGTGGGAGGATCCACCACGGTTCTCCTGGCTGGAGCAGTGGGTGGGCTGCAGCCAGGGGCCCGGGCTCGGGGCTTGGCAGCAGGGCTTGGTCCTGCACAGCTTTCATCCCAGCCCGTTGCTAGAGAAACCTCTGCTTTTGTCTGTGCCTGTCTGAGCAGCCAGAGCCTGGCTGTGGCCTGGCGGGGCCCTGGGGGACGGGGCTGAGGAGGAGGAGGAGGAGGAGGAGGAGGAGCGATGTGCAGCTGCCGGGGCGTGGGGGGCTCCCAGCTGGCTCTGCTGGCAGCACCATCACCATCACCATCCCCGAGGCCTCAGGCTCCCCTGTGCTGAAGCACACCTGGTTCCTGAGGTCTCTCACATGTCAATTCAGGCTCCACACCTTCATGACTCTTCTCTGTCTTGGATTTTCCACTGCCTGCTTTTCACCAGTGTTTGCCCATGTAGAATTTGGTTTATTTAATAACCCATCCTAAACTTGGCATGCCTTGCCCATCCATGAACTCTGCAGCAGGTCCTGCCAGTTCAGGAGCTTGGCCCTTACCAGCACTTGAGGTAAGAAGTTTTGGAGCCAGGGGTTACTGAAAGAGTGGGAGACTTGCAAAGTAACTGCCCAGGAACAGAATTGTCTCACAAGTCCATTTACTGCCAGAGGAGGAAATCCCAGCTCCACTGAAGCTGATGGGAGTGTTGCCACAGTCTCAGCTGGAGCTGGGATTTCAACATGGTATTTGTGAATTCCTGAAATTCAGAGATGCTGCTGCCCAGCAGGGTATGTGAACTGTATGGAAACACAAGGAAGAACTGTAAGGTAATGATGATAATGATAATAATAATGTTTACCACTGGTAAAAGTTGCATTGATCTCATGGCATGCATCTACGGTTTAATTGTTATATTTAAAAAATGAGGCCATTTGGAAAATATCCTTCAGCAAGCTGAGGGTGGGATGGGTTGGAGCAGTGGCATGTTTGTAATGACCTGGAACTGAGCATTTTGTCTTCAGCTTGACCTCTCAGCATCAGTGTGTTGGTTCTAATATGAGTGCTCGTGTTGGCCACAGTTTGTCTCAGATAATTTTGCTCTTTGTCAAACTGCCTCATCCTTGTGTCAGAGGTATGCTATTTGGATGAATGCAAGTGTTCCCAGACTCTGTGTGTGGCTGCCAGCATTGTCCTCACTGGAGAATGGATGAGGTGAACAGCCAAGGAGAGGAAAAAATGAGGCTTACCCTATCTACTGGCCAAGATGTTAGATCAGCTAAAACAGCACTTTTCTGGTGTCTTGAAAAAGTTTGGAGAATTGTATTCGTGCTTTCCCTGGCACACTGCATGTCCATTTCCAGCCCAATGCTCCCCAGGTATGGAGTTGGCCTTGCCATAGTGGTGATCATAGAAGAATCCCGGGGTTTCTGAAGGTACATGTTTCCAGCAGCCCATCTTGACCATTGTTGCACTCCTTGATTTGCCAAGGAATTTTGTTTTCTCCAGCATCCCTGCCACTGTGTTTCAGAAGAGCTGAGGAACTCAGATTTCCTTTGTTTTCTCCAGCATCCCTGCCACTGTGTTTCAGAAGAGCTGAGGAACTCAGATTTCCTCTGTTCTCTGCCCCTGATTCTGCATTTTAAATAACAGGACTGCTCACAGTGGAAACTCCTTCTTATGACCAGAAGTTAAGGTTTTGGGGTCGAGTGCTGAAGAGAGAATTATCTAATGTGGAAAACATAACTGGCACTCAGTTGAAGTTTGGAATTCCAGAGCTGTGAATCCCCCCATGATGAACAGGATAGATGCAGCTCATGCTGATGCTGCTGGCCAGGAGATTGCTGGTGAAGGGATGTGGGTTTCAGTGAAGGGCTGTGGGTTTCAGTCTGGGTTGTAAGGTGTGGTGCCGGGTATTAGCAGAGCCACGGTGGGTTTGAGCTTGCTGGGAACCTGCTGTCTCTGCCCCTGGTGTGTGAGCAGGCTGGGTCAGAGGAGAGGGGGAGGGTGGAGGGTGTTGGGATCAAACAGCACATGGTCACCTCTCCCTCGTGCTGCTGCTCTCCAGCTCCACTGTGCAGGCAGGGGGAGATGGATGCCCTCCATCAAGGGTGGAAAAAGGCTTTGCTGCCTGCCTATGTTTGTTCCTGGTTATATGAAAAGGCCTTTAACTGAGAGGAGGGTGCTGTGACATGTGGCAGCAGGGCATGGCTGGAAGCTGGGTGGGACTGCAGGCGCTGTCAGGGCTGTGTCCGTGAGTGCTGACTCCCAGGGACCCCAGAGCACTGAGCGGTGTCCTTCTCTCTGCTATCACATTTGTCTTTGCATTGACGATGCCAGCAGCCTTTCATTTTATTTTCTACACAAACCTTTCCCACTCAGCAGCAGCAGCAGCAGCTCCTGGGGTCAGTGTCCCTCAGCTGTTGGTGTGACAGCTCGTCTCTGGGTGCCTTTAGGGTCACGGCTCCCTGTGTCTGCAGAGCCTGCCCTTCACTGCCGCGTGCTGGGGTGGCACTGACCTGGCTGAACTCCTGCAAGGAAACTTTAAAGTGTCAAAACAACACGGTACAGGCATGGGAAAAACAAAGAAATTCTGTTGATGAAGGTCAGAGTGTGCCAGGGACAGAGAGTGCTGAACCCCAGCAAACTGGGGACAGAGAGAGTAACAACTGAGGCACTCTGACACCAGTCATTGTGAGACCTTGTTTGCAAGGACAATTTAGTTTCTTTTTCTCCATTCTTTTAGCAGCCATATTTATTTATTTAAGGGTCTTTCTAGCATTCCCTAAGAGTGGAATTGTCCTTCATTGTGGTGTTTCTGCACGCTGTGGGTGAGAGCTGATGTCTGTGTGCAGCAGATGCCCAGAGTCCCAGGGGAGCTCTGGCTGAGCAGAGGCAGCAGTTGTGCTGAGCACCCTCACTGCATCTCACCCTTCCTCCTCTGCCCTTCTGGCTCCTGTGTCAGCCTCCTCATAGCTACAGATGGGCTGGATGCAGATCAGAAATGAGTTGGAGCACTCTGGCTGCTGTAGGGATGGTTACATGGTTCTCCAGGCAGACTCTGAAAACAGAAAATGTTTTGAAACAGAAAATTGTTCAGCTCTCGCTTGGGAAGAAGATCTGTCGTGTTTAGCAAGCTCTGGATTCACCTCGGGGCTCAGAAGGAGCTCCAGCAGAGCTGTGCCATTTGCTCTGGGACTAGGAAGGACAATCCCTGTGGTCAGTGTCTGCTGCTGACGTTGTGTTCTGTTCTCCTCTCTGGTGTGCCCGCAGAAATCCGCACGCAGCTGGTGGAGCAGTTCAAATGCCTGGAGCAGCAGTCGGAGTCGCGGCTGCAGCTGCTGCAGGACCTGCAGGAGTTCTTCCGCAGGAAGGCTGAGATCGAGCTGGAGTATTCCCGCAGCCTGGAGAAGCTGGCCGAGCGCTTCTCCTCCAAGATCCGCAGCTCCAGAGAGCACCAGTTCAAGTAAGCAGCTCTCCCAAGGGCAAGCTGGGGCAAACGATGGGTGCTGGAGACTGCTGTGAGCATGAGAGGTGGGTTTGTAGCTGCACAGTCCTAAAGTGGAGTGAAGTCCACCAGGTCAGCAGTGACCTCATCTTTCTCATCTCTGTGTGGGGCTCACCAAAAGAACTGGACATGTCTCTTCCCAAGTTTTCCACCACAGCATTACTAATCCATGCTGCCCAAATTACACTTATTGTTCACTTCCTGAGTAAGACAACAAAAATAGGAATCAGGGGCCAGGAAGGAGTCAAACCCCTTGACTTTTTGGAAGGGGCTTTAATTCATCCACTGATTTGATTGTGCAGATCCCGGTGTGCCTGGTCTCTCCATGTCTCTGTGTGTAGCCCAGTCCCAGCTCTCTGGGCCTTGCATTGTGCTCGGGCTCACTGACAGGCTCAGGCTTGGAAGCAGTTTCTGGAAATTGAATTTACGGCAATTTATTTGCAATGAAGCATGTGTGTTTTCTGTGCACAGCCTGTGGTGTTGGAGCCAGGCAAATCCTTAGTGGAAATGCTGTGAAACAAAGCTTTGAAATAGGAAATATGAACTGGATGCTGGGATTGTGTGAGAATCAAACTGATGATGCAGATTGTGAAATCCATGGATGTGTGAATATCTGTTTTCAAAAGCAGCTTCTTTTCAGTTTAACCACACTCTAGAGCTTGACTAAAACAGAAAATATCTGGAAAAACTAAAAACAAACTCAAGGCAGAATTACAGTCCAGAGGTGAGTGCTTTGTGCTGAGGGTACTGGCTGGTGCAGCTCTGCTGGCAGGTGACCTCAAGGCTGTGGTTGAGGCCACTGCCCTGTCGCTGTTGGGAGGCTGGTCCCTGCTTCCCGTGTGTCCCCAGGTGTGCCAGGTAGGAGGTGTCCAGCTGTGCTCCACGGGGTGACACTCTGTGCCTGCAGTGGGTGTTGGTGTCTGTCAGGGCTTGTTGTGTCCCCTGCCATGACCAGCTCTCCTGGCACTGTCAGGGTGCAGTGTCTCCCTGGGCAGCACTTGTGGAGCTGTGGGATGTGCCCAGCAGGATCTGTGCCCAGGACTACATGGCAGCACCTGTGGCACAGGGCCAGTGGCTGGTTGTGGCTGTTCCCCCTGCACCACATCAGCCCCAGCTCCCCACCTTTGCCTCCCTGTGCCACAACGAGGCCTCTGTCTTGTCTTCTGCCAGTGCTGTCCATGACAGAGTCTCTCAGCTCGAATTGTGCCCTTTGCTCCAGATGAAACTTGTGCCGTTCCGTTCAGTGTCCAAAGACTGCAGCCACTGTTTGGTGCCTTTCCTGGACAACCTGGGAAAAGTTTGCCTGCCTGATGCCCTTTGCATTGCCAGCCTCAGGGTCTTCACAGTCTGTTTCTTCCTCCAAACCTGTGCGATTTTTTTCCCCCCATTTCAGGTGCAAGAGCAGCAGTTTCTGCTGTTAACGTTACTAAATCCTATTTATTCTATATTACTAAATCCCATTTAATCTGTTTACTTGGTCTCTCCAGTGATTGAGGCTTTGCTGGTGTCTTATGCCAAACTCTGCTGATGGCGAGTTGCCTTTCAGATCCTTGCTGTCCTTTTGGCATCCAGCTGTTGTGTGTCAGCTGTGTGGTGCTGGATGCTGCAATGTCGTGTGTCAGGGATAACTGTCCTGGGGAAGGAGTTGTCCAGGAAGGAGCTGTGGTTCAGAGATGAGCCCACAAAGGCTCAGGGGGTGTCTGGCCTCTCCCATTAGCTCAGAGCAGTGTTAAGGTTCTGCATTGCTTGGTGTGCTCCTGGTTCTGGAAGCTGCTGCTGTGCAGTGTGCACAGGTGACAGTGGCTTTCCACGTTTATTAAACACCTCGGCACAAGTGCTGGTGGTGGTGTGAGTCGGGTCAGCTCGATCTCAGTGCTTGCCCCTGTTGAGTCCTCGCTGTCCATTCCCTTTTGAGAGACTCCCTTCATACACCTTTGTCTTCCAGGCTGCTCTGTACCTGCCCTTACCAGGCTCATTTGCACTGCTTCCCCAGCTGCTCATGTGTGTCATTATTCTGATGAGGCTGTGACACTCATAAGAATTATGGTTCCTTCGTTGCTCCTTTGTCCCTGTGTAGCCAAGTGCAGTGGGCTGTTCCCAGCCCTGGATGTGGCAATCACTGTGGTGCTGCAGCTCATGGTGATTCCAGGTTCACAGCCAGGTTCATGCAGGTTTCTGTATGCATTTATTCTGTCTGTGTATGCACACAAAGATGTTCTGGAGTGACCATGCTGTCCCCTCCAGCACACCTGGGTGTGTTTGTGCTGTGCACAGACACTTTGAGGTAACACTGGATGCTGAACCCTTTCTTGAATGCTTTTTTAGTGGACTAAAAGCAGCACAGTGGATTGAATGGCAAATGAACCCTTCTGCAATGGGTAGTGACAGTAATATTCATAGCACGAGTGGAAGGAAAAAGCAAAACTCTCTCCCTTGCCAGGGATGTCTCTTTTCCTGTGCCATGTTCCAGAGCACCCAGTGTGTGAAGGGGCTGGCAGGCTGGTGGTCTGCTGTGGTTCACATTCTCATGTGCCACTGGATGTCCCTGAGGGGCAGAGCTTGAACAGCTGGAAGAGGCGACCATGGGCCTTTCTCTAGGCATGATGGATCCCAGTGGATGTGTGCAGGAGAGGCAGGCCATGTGCTGGCAGCATTCATTTGGAAATAAATGCCTTTTTGACTTACTCACTTGACTTTTTTAATTTTTTTTTCCCAATTCCCTAGGAAAGACCAGCACCTCCTTTCCCCCATGAACTGCTGGTACCTGGTGCTGACGCAGACCCGGCGGGAGAGCCGAGACCACGCCACCCTGAATGACATCTTCATGAACAATGTCATCGTGCGGCTGTCGCAGATCAGCGAGGATGTCATCAGGCTCTTCAAAAAGGTAACCCAGGCAGCCCTGGGGAGTCCTGCTTGGTGAGGATCCATTATGGCATTTTAGCCTAAAGTACAATCATCATAGATGTTACAGAGCAAATCTTGCAAGGGACTATCTCAGAGTGGTGACGGTGCCAGAGAGGTGAAAGGTGGAAATGTGATGACCTTTCTTAATGACTCTTGGAGGGCTTCAGAGAACAGGTCAGAACAGGCTTGTTGGGTGAAACCTTGGTAAAGAGCAGGATGACAGGCATGAGCATGAGGCAGGTACAGGAGAGGAGTCAGGGTGGCTTCCTGAAGGGCAGAGTCATGTCTCAGAAATCTGGTGGAGATATTTCCAGGACCCAGGGATTGTAGCTGGCACAGTACCTTCAGTGGGAAGATTGAAGTTCTTGAAGAGCTGTTGAAGAGTAAGGAGTGGTTGTTTTCTGAATTAATGACTGACTGAAAGACAGGGAACAAAAGGAAGGAGAATTTCAGTGCAGTTCATAATAAATTATTTGGAAAAGGGTGAAGAGTAAGATGACAAAATCTGCTGATGATACAGAATTATTAATGATAATGAAATAAAAAGGAGCATCAAATACTTGTGGGAATCTTGCAATCAGGTGGACCAGGACTCTTCACTGAAAGTGAAGGGGAATGTGATAAAGGCATGAAGAGTCCCAGCAGTGGGTTGTCTCTGTGGCTCTTAGGGTTTTCCTTAATTTTTGTCCCTTGTCAATAGGGGCATCTGGGGCCTGCAGTCAGGGAGCAGGGTAAGCCCACAGGGCTCTCCAACAGGAGAAGGCTCTTAATCAGGGCTTATCTTGAAATTTCAGCCTGACTGGAGGGTAAATTCCATGTGATATTTTTATGGCCAGTTTCCTCTAGTTTATAGATCTGACCTAGAAATTAAACTGCAAGGTCAGGTTTGGGTTTGCTGATCTGAAATGAGACATCATCCCTTTTTCTGTCCTTCTGGCCTCCAGAAATTGGACACGTTTGTGATGTATTGGTTAGTTCAGTTCTAAGCCTGTCTCAAAATCTCTCTGCCATTTGTGTTTTGCTCTGAACCTGCTTTTAAGATGTAATGTAAGACTATCCTTCTGTTTCCCCTGCCAGTGTGTGTGGGTAGTGTGTCTCACCTGGAACCACAGGACAAATCCAGTCAGCATTCAAACAAGGACTGGCATGAAATGTTCAGAGTGTTCAGGTCAATCCTCAGCCAGGACAAGATGCTGAAGTATCTCAGCAGAATTATTTGTGTTTGGTTTTCCTTTATTTCTCCCTCCTCATTTTTGAACTTAAATTTCAGCTTTTAAGGCTCAACACTTATATCCTATAGAAATGGTTACTCCTTGTTGCTCACTCCTCCCTCTGCTGCCAGGGGAGATGGTGTGACTCCAACTGCAGCCTGCTGGAGCCAGCAATTGTTTTGCATCCAAAGAAGCCTTTACAGTTGTGGGGATCTCTGATTTCATCCCATTTGTCCCTTGGACTCACCTGTCCCTGCAAGTAATGCTCAGCTAAATCAGGAAGAAGGATTATTTTGTGCCATCATTTGCCTTTCATGTGAGCAGGGAGGCTGCCACTTTTGGAGTTGTTCAGGCTGTTTATTTTTCTCAGCCTATGGCATGTCTTGCCCAGGGGGATTTGAGGCTGCATTTCCCACTTTGTGGCAGTGTTTGGTGGGAAGCCTTGGGCGTGTGTGTGGGAATAGGAGCATCCTGGTAAATGCTCTGGGGAGGCTGTGTCCATACGGGGGTGCTGACAGATAATCCAGCTCAGGAAGGGTTAAAGCACCCACAGTTGTGGTTCAGCTGCTGGCTGTGCTGGGGATTGCTCTTTGATGGTAAATTAGGGTAACATTTTCTTCCAGGGATGTCACTTTTAATTCCTCCCATCTAGAGTTTATTAATGGGATGTGACATGCTGCGGGGACATGAGGAACTGGGAGGTTTTGTGTTTCCTGTGTTCATTATGTAAATGTAAACAGTCCCAGCAAAGCAGCAGGAAGGGACTGCTGAGGGACTGGATGAGCATAACTGAGGAGCAATTGCTCAGTGCCATGGTGATGTGCCAAGAAGGATGTGGGGTGCTGAGCTGGGGTGCTGAGCTGCTGCTCCCTCGGCTGCCCTGGATGAGCTGCTGGGGTCATCCCTCAGTAAAGGGGGGCACTGCAGTTTGTTCCTCTCCACCCAAGTGTTCTGCCCCTCTGCTGACAGCCCTGGCATTCGGCTCCAGCACACCTCTCACTGTGGCTAGCCAGGAACCCTTCCAACCAAACCATTCTGTAAGGAAAGCAAAGGAAAAAAAACTCAATTGGGCAAGTTTCCCTGGAGCTTCCAGAGCCAGTCATGTTCCTGCTGCAGGAAGAGGCAGTTGTGTTGATTTGCTAATAGGCAGCAATAAATGGGGATTCTGAGATGTGTCCCTGCAGAGATCTGGCTCGATCTGCTCTTGGGGTGAGTCTGTTACCACGAAATCTCCCAGCACATCCTCCTGGCAAAGCCAAACCCAGTGTGAAAGACGCATGGCCAGGCAGACGTTTTCTCCCCTCTTACCTTCTGCTGTGGCAGAAGGAAGAAAGTTTGTTCCTTCTTCCAAATATGGAACACAGGAAATGATAGATTTGAGACAGAGCATCGCCGTGTCCAAAATAATGGTGCTGCATCAGTCTCCAGTGTGGAATTTGTGTTGTGACAGTGAATGTAATTACACCCCATGCTGCAGGGTCCAGGATGGAGATGGGGTGAAGAAGTGCTGTCTGTCTGGACCACAGGGAATCTGACTCTTTAGATTTTTTGCTTCAGGCTTTGCTTCGATTCTAACTTGTAATAATCTAGTGTTAAACTTCCCAAGTATGTGGGTTGTCTCACTGGCTGGAATTAGAGGACCTCTCTGTTGTGGGCTTCTCTTGTCACCCAGCCTGATGGGATGTTGTTTTCCCTGCCTGTGTGCACGAAACTGCCTGGAGTTATTTGAGGAAATCTGAAAGAAACTGCTTAGTTTTGGTTTGTTTTTGTTTCAGAGAGGGAGAATGGGAGTGCCTATGCTCACTTTAAACACATCTTCAAGCTATAATAAGTGATCCCTACCCTAGAGGATTCCATGTAGAGATCTGGAGTGTAATTACAGGGAGGCAGGAAAGCAGTGCAAGCACATCCCCAGCAGCTCCAGACTCTGGGTTGCAGTAGGAGTTGGCTTGATCTGCAGCCAAACTGGGCAGTTCCCCACGCTGTGGCCTCTCTGTGAAGTGCCATGTCCGTGCTGTAGGAGTTTGGTGACTGGATCTGCCTCATCCTGCCTGGCAAGGAAAGGGAAAACACACACTGATAATGGGATTTCAGCAGACAGGAGGATGCCAGGGGTTCCTCACTGGCAGTAAGCATTTCCTCACCTGGTTGAACTTTGGCTGCTGCAGTTGTGAAACTGGAAACTTCATTATATAACTGTGGTGTAGCTATTTTGTACTAACACACAGCCTGCTCAGTTGGAGAATGCAGCAGCCACTCACCCACATGCACTAATGCAGCTTTTGTTGAAAAATATGTGAAAGCAAGCTCTAAACCACCCTGGCTGTGGAGCAGGCCCAGCTTTGTGCACTCTGCCAGGCTCAGTGTGAAACCAGTTCCCAAACTGGGTGAGCACATTGCATGTTGGACCCATATGGAGAATTGTCTGTGGGCTGGAGAGAAGTTCTGCCAATGGAAGGGCAAAGCAGTATTGCCTGTAATTCCAGATTCATCCCTTTTGCAGGATAAATAAGTTAAATTGTGTGAAGTTTCTCGTGGTCTCTGAAAGCCAGCTTGGGTGATTCATGGGCAAACATTGGCCTCAAATGGAAACAGCAATTCTGAAACAGCATGAGGCTTTGCCATGTGTTCATGTTACGGTCCTTCCAGGGTACCTTTTCCTTTCAGAATTACATGTTTTGAGCATAGCAGAGTCTCAACACTGCTTCTTTTTGTCTTGCAGAGTAAGGAGATTGGCCTGCAGATGCACGAAGAGCTCCTGAAAGTCACCAACGAGCTGTACACGGTGAGCAGTGAGCTGGTGCCCCCCTGCCCGGCTGGCAGTGTGGGCAGTGCAGGAGGGGCTGTTTGTTACAGCAAAGTGTCTGTCCAGAGCTTTGACCACAGAGCTGTCTGTGCCTTCTGGGGAGATCGTGCCCTGTTAGTTAGGACTTGGCTCTTCAAAAGCAGGTTTTCATAGCAGGGCAGTAAAATTCTTTGTGTTGCTTCTGTCTCTTGCCCTGTAGTGATTACTTTTTAAAAAAAAGTTGTTTTATTTGTGGTTTAGGAGCAACAAAGCAATATAAAATCTGTCTTGTGTTGGAAAACTGAGACAATATATTTGCTTTCTTTGGTTGTATCTGTTACTGGTATATAAATAACAGTACAGCAGGTTTATTCCTAAACAATCATTCTATTCCATCTTTTTGAAAAACAAGCCTAAACAACACAGCATGAATGATCGTATTTGAAATTTCTGTCATAAATCTTCTCTTAACAGGCTTGTTCTTGCAATGGCTGTTGAGGAATTTGGTTGTTGTGAGCCCTGCAATGTGGGCGGACAGCAGTTTGGATAAAAAAGCCTGTGTGAGGTTTGGGAATGCATTGTTGATGGTTGAATGTCACAAGCTCAAGGGGTGGTGGCTATTTAAGATTAATTACAACAGCACCTTGACAGATGCAAAACAAGGAAAGGCTCACAAGGGCTGCTCTGACCTTACTACCTGCAGACCAGTGTGCTCTGAACCTGGGCAAGTGACAGGGGCATCACCTGAGGGACTTGCTGGGGTCAGCAGGGGGGATCAGTGTCCCAAGGTCTGAAGTGTGAGCAGTGGCCAAGGAGGAGCACAGGAGGAAATTCTGCAAAGTCTGGAGCAAAACTTGTCCTCACAGGAATTGAGATTTCCCCCATTCTCTGCTTCGCTCCATGTGCTGAGCTGAATGGGCTTGAATGGTGAAACTGGAACAGCTGGAGGAGCTTTGTGTTTGCTTATTGCTAAGATAGCAAACCAATTGTGTCATCAGAAGCTCCAACCTCCTCGGTGCCAGTGGGGGAGATCTGTGTTTGAGCCACCAGGTGGAACAGGCCTGGCTGCCCCCCTGGCTCTGGGTGCTGGGGGTGTCTGGGGGTGCCTTTGGGACTGAGCACTGTCAGTGTGGTCATTGCAGCACGAAAGCTGGGGCTGCTGGTGCAGCCAGACACAGGGTAAGGGCCTGGCTCACAGGATGCTGCTTGAGAAATGCCACTTGTCTGCTCACAGCACAGAGAAGTCACTTCTCTTGCCTCTGGCCAAGCCTTTAACCACAGCACATCCGTGCCCTGGCCCAGCTGGATTTTTGAGCTGCTCTGAGGGGAATTCTGTGCACTGGGCGGAAACTGTAATTTTTTACAGGCTTCTCAGGCATTCACTGTCTGAAACCTAAGCCAAAACAACCAAATTGATTTTAACTCAGCCTTGCTGCTGTTCTGATGAAGGTCACCCTGTGGGCTCTGTATGGAAAGAACCAAACCCAAACCCATGCTGATTTCAATCAGAAAGAAAGTGGATGACTTCCATTCTGAAGTGGAGATGCTTGTGAATGGTTTTGCACAGAAATAGTTCAGCTGTGAATTAAAACCAGCTTCATCCTTTTGGTGCCTCCTTACAGGCTCCAGCAGACAGGTACCAAGCTGGAGCCTGTAAAGGCTGGACATTCACAGGCCTGAGCTTGTGCCTGACACAGTCACCTTGTTTCTGCTCTGACTTCTCTGCTGGGTCAGACCTTGGGGATGAGTCGTTCAGAAGGACAAAGCCCTCGTAGTGGAATACAGCCAATAGTGCCATTTACGGCCACTATTTTGGCAACAGCCTTTATCCAGAACGTGTAATTAATATGGAAAACATAACTCGTGTTGTTAAATAACTAATGAACACTGGAACATATTTTTCCTCCTCCACTGCAGCTAATTAACTGATTTGCAGGAAAGCTTCCCGGGCTCAGCTGTGGCAGTTTGTCTTTGTGACACAGCAGTGCAAGGCAGGGACAGCGTGACTCGATTGCAGGCACTGAGGTGGCACGAGGGAATTGCAGATCAGGGGCTGATTGCTGCAGTGCAGCTTGGACCCAGCCAAAATTAAGGCACATATTAAACAGAAAGATCCCCTGGATTTCTGAGTGTGAGCTGTGTGGCAGGGCAGCTGGTGAAGAGCACAGTGAGCTGTTTAAGGCATCTGTTTTGGTTGGGTAACAGTCCCATAACCTTTAAATTTCACTAAAGTCCTGCAGTTTGGATCCCTGTTATTCACTAGGCTTCTCTCTCATGTTGTCTCTGGGCTTCTCTGAGTGCTGCAGAAACCCCTCCTGTTACTGCCTGATGCCCTGATGTGCAACACTTTGGTTTTTCACTTTCCTCTGAGTGTTTTTATAAAAAGATGGAGATGATGAGGAGGGCTCAGTGAAGCCCTCTGATCTTTCTCCTAAGGAAAATCCCAGGAATTTGCTGTTTTACGTGTGTCCTGTGACATTCACTGCAGGAACTGCAGTTTGCAATACATGGCTGGAATCTGCGTTAGAATTTGCAGGGTTTGGCAAGGAAGCAGCTCAGGGCCCAGGCAGGAGCCTTTGCTCCCTGTCCCTTGCCATTGCCTGCAGTCACATCTCCCCTTGGGGGCACGTCTGGTGTGGCTCCAGTGTGGCATTTGGAGCCTGTTTCAGCTGAGCTTTGTGCTTGGCAGGAGGAGAGATCATGGGGCTCAGCCTGACCTGGTCCAAGTCAAACACTCCTGGGTCCTGCTGACAGCCACAGCTGAGGGAAACTCTGTGTTTTCTTCATTAAACTTAGTGTAAAATTACTCTGCTTATGTGGGTTTCTGCTGTTTTAACCCATGGGCCTCAGGCAGCCCATCCCAGTATGTCCCAGCCTCTCCCAGTTTATCCCAGCCCTGCAGAGGCTGATCCCAGGGAGCGTTGGGGCACCGCAGGCCATGTCAAGGCAATGTGAAATAAACCATCCACATCCCAAAGGGAGATGATAGAAGGGGACAGTGTGACTAAAGGCATAAAGAGAGAAGAGCAGATGGGTTCCTCTTGCCTGCTCCATTAGAATGATCCCAGTGTGCCCTTTGGGCCCTTGTATCTGAAAGGGAAGGCTGGAATGGTGGAAGTTTTGCCTGCAGAGTGTTCTGGTGGTGAATCAGCATCGTCCCTCCTGGATCTTGCATGTGAAGGACAAGGTGCTGCTGCACCCTCTGGCACTGCCTGTGCCTGCAGGTGGCAGCAGGAGGAGGATGAGGTGGTGACAGGAGACAAACCCCATTTCTGTTTGGGCATTGCAGCTCCTCCACTTCCAGATGGACCTGCTGTCAGGGTGGCAAAGCAGGGGCTGTGTGATGGCTTACCAAGTCCATGTGTAGGAACAGAGGGGTTGGGTCAAAAGGGAGTTCAGTGTGACTGTGGCCTCCTCACAGTCACTTGTTATGGAGACCCTAATCCCAGCTGAAAAGCACTTGGAGGGGTTACTGCTTGTTTCCCTGTTGGCAGACACACGGTGCTCTTTGACTGCAGGTGTGTGCTGGGGACACATCTCAGCCTGTCCCCATAGCAGGACTGAGCTGGATCATGGTTCTTACACCAGCCTGGAGCCATTGGAAGTAGAACTGGGGATGGGGTTAATCTCACAGCCTTTTCCTCTACAGCCCCCTGTGCTGCCCACGGCTGTGTCTTCCCCTGTTCTGGTGTTCCTGTGGCCATGAGCAGGTGGCTCATGACCTCCTGTGTCCACAGGTGATGAAGACCTACCACATGTACCACGCAGAGAGTATCAGTGCTGAGAGCAAGCTGAAGGAGGCGGAGAAGCAGGAGGAGAAGCAGTTCAACAAGTCAGGGGACATCAGTGTGAACCTGCTGCGGCACGAGGACCGGCCTCAGCGGCGCAGCTCCGTCAAGAAGATTGAGAAGATGAAGGAGAAGGTATCCTGTATCCATAGGAAGGGGTTAGGGTGCATGTTGACTCGTGTGTGTTCTGCTGAAGGGCAACCTGAGGAGGCCATCAGCAGTCTCCTCCCTGTTCTTGACAGTGAAGAAGTGCCAGGAACAGCTCCTGTCAAGGATTTGACCCAAAGTCAAACTGACGTGACAAGGATAGGGGGCACCAGGCAGTGCAGAGTTGCTGGACCTACATGGGAGCCACGTGGCCACCTGTGTCACCTTCCTGGTGGGCTCTCTGGAGGGAGGGCTGAGACAGGTGGCTGGAGGGGCCCTGGGGGCAATGGCTCCTGGACCACAGGGCAGGGAGGGGTGGTGGAAGCTGCTCCTCCACCAGCTCTTGAGCCAGGGCTTGCTGGGGGCTTGGCTGTGCTGGCTGGGACCCTGGAGGCTGCACTGAGGAGGGCAGTGCCTTGGGCTGTCTGGCTTGGCATGGTGATGCATCCTGATCCAGGCACTGGACCCTGCTCCAAGGAGTTAGGGTTTGTCCATGATCGATTTTTTTAAAACGGGCTTTTAAAAATGAACAACAGCAGCCCCAGCATTCCCTCAGTCACAGACTACTGATAGCAAAAAAAGGGTTGGATCTAAAATATACCAGTGTTCTTCCTCCACAGACTGTCTGGGAGGGAAAGTGCAGGATTTAGATGGCTTTCCTAGGCAAAACACTTCACACCATTCCAGCTACAGCAAATCCCCCCTGGCCTCAGGATCTTCACAACTGTAGTTTTTGTGTTAATTTTGGAGAAAAAGCAGTCGTTTCCCCAGCCAGGCTGTGGTTGCTCACAGGCTGACCCAGCCCTGAGGCATTTATAGCAGTGAAATTCTTGGAAGGGTTAATCTTCTGACTCCAGCTTCGGAGCAGAGATCTGCCTCAACAGATGTCCCAGATCTGGAGCACATCTGCTTTCCTCTGGAGTTTTGAATTCTGGGTCCTGTTCTAAATTGTGTTGCTTGGGCCTCTGGGCCAGATTGCACTTTGATACAGCTGCACACATCTGGAGCGAGTCCAAATTGTGTGTCAGTATTTCTGGGGGGAAAATTTGTCCCTCTGATTTTGATTTTGATTGATGCCAAAAGCCCTATGAATGTGCAGCTGAAGGAGCAGCAGCAGCAGCAGCATCTGTGGTCTGCAGGCTCCAGGTACCTCTGAGCAGGATGTGCTTGTCGTGGCTGGCTGACAGTGCCAGGGATGGTCACATGGGATGTTCTCCACCCTGGCAAGGTCCCTGTTTTACACCAGATACCAAATTTTATTAATTCCCTCATCACATCCAGTCTGCAGGGTGCTGTGGGGCCCCCCAGCAGGAGAAGCTGTGCCAGTGCCATCCTGTTTGTGCTCTGACACTCTGCTTTGCTTTTCCAGAGGCAAGCCAAGTATTCTGAAAACAAGCTGAAGTGCACTAAGGCCAGGAATGACTACCTGCTGAACCTGGCAGCCACCAACGCCGCCGTCAGCAAGTACTACATCCATGATGTGTCCGACCTCATCGATGTAAGTGCTCCCTGCCCTGTGCCCACCCAGCCTGGCTGGGCCCTGAACTGCACTCTCGTGGGGTGGCAATGAAGGGGTGCCTGGGGGGGCTTTAAAATGTGCTTAACTGGGGCTCACAATGTGCTGTAAATGGGACGTGCCTTGGGATGAGCCAGGTGAGCCTGAGGTTTCCTCTCAGCCCGTTGGTTAGTCTGTATTTGAGGCAGGAAACATTTGCCAAGGTCAGACATAGCCTTGGTTTTGGTGCTGAAACAGAAGGTTTTTTCTTTCTATTACTTGGTAACTTCAGAGGCAGTTCAGTACATGTGGAAATGCTGTCCTGGCTGGGGAAGGTGCCCTCAGGGCTTTGTCCCAGTGCTCCTTGCAGGAAACAGCCTCAGGACAGGAACTGCTGGAGGCACCGTTTGTGGGGATGGTAGGAACTGAATGTGTGTGTGTTGGTGACTCCTACAAACTGCCTTGAGGTGATTCAAATTAGGGATTTACCCAGAGAAGGTATTCCTGTTTTTCCCTTTAATGGGCATCCCAGAGCATGTAGATTGCACAATGCAATTTCTTGCTGCCCCAATGAGCACATAAATAACTGAGCTCTAAGCACTGACTTACCATCATTACCTAAATGTAGAATTTAAAAAGGTGCTGGAGTTTTTATCTCCTCTCCTAACCCACTAACATGTAGTTACTCTTCTGATAATTGTCTGATGCAAACCCCCTGATGACTGCAAGATTTTGAGATATGATAAAATATTTCTACTATGTACCTTTTGTTCTCTTTATTATTTAAGATGTGTTAAAGAACTGATAAATTGATGGTGGAGGCATTTGAATGGCAAAGGGTGTGAGAACACCTTCATTTACCTGTGGGCTTTCTGCTTTTGCTGTGTGTATTCTCTTTCTTTCACTTGTTTATTTTTAAACAAGAGTGACTTATTTTCAAAGAGTTCGTGAGACTTTGATTTCCTGGAGAGTTGCTGAGTTCCATTTTAGCTTTGGCTGTTTATATTATTCCTCCCAACTTTATTTCCGTGCTGACACTTCCACTGGAGTCAGCAGATGGCTTTTCTCCTGCACTCCAGGAATCCCTCCAGGGACTTTAGCTAAAACATCTCCAGCTCGGAGCAGTGAAGTTCCCCTGACTGTGAATTCTGTTTACTAAAGAAGCAGAATATTGGATGTGTGAGCTGTGCATGGGTGTCCTGTTTCTAAATCCCCAGAGGAAGAGCAGTTTTTCTGAACAGGCTTTTGTAGAAATTCAGTGTATTTTGCAAGTGTGTGGCCAAAAGGGCTTCAGCAGCTGCAGAAGAAGGGGATCCCAGTCACAGCATCCCAGTCACTGGATCCCTGGAGTGCTGAAGGGGGTCTGTGCAGGGCAGCCAAGCCCTCGGAGGGAGCAGGTCTGGGGGAGGAGTGAATTCCTGCTGGCTCCTCCACCCTGTCAATGGGATGATGAAGGATGCTCTGGTCTGTCGTTCTGGGCCATGGAGGGATGAGGGGGCTCTCCTACACCCTCCATCTCCAGCACAATTTGCCATGTGCAGCTGCTGATTTCACACAAATCCAAATGGGCAGGACACTGCAGCAGCCAATTTAGCAGTGTTTCCCCAGATCCCAGCTGGCTCAGTGTCATATATTAGGCACAGCCTTGACATGGCTTGTGCTCTGGGCGTCACCATGGAGCAGTGAGTGGTAACAAAGCCGGGCTCTAATCGCCTGCTCTGGCAAGGCAGAGGGTCCCAGCTGCTCTGGGGAAGGGTGGGAGGCCTCCCAGGGCTGCAATTTAATGAGAACTATAAAGCCCATCAGAGGAACCGTGAAGGGGTGTGGAGCTGTCTGTGCTTCTGTCTCCAGCAGCCTTGTTGTTTTGTCCTTTAGAAAGGAAGGAAAGAATACAGAGACAGATCAAATTAGCCTTGGACTGGCAGTGCACCACGGTGCCTTTTTCCTTGGACGACACGTGTGTCTGTTTAAACGCCTGGGCTCATTTCATTTCTGTCATTAACTGTGTGACCAAGTTAATCTCTTTGGCCACGTATGTGAAGTGGAGATAAAGCTGCTTATCCATCCCTCTGGAGTTCTGTGGGAAATGGCTGCAAGATAGTTTGAAGTGGTCACATGAAAGGCATTGCCAGATTCAGCAGAGAGAAGGGAACAATCAGTGGTGATATGAACTGATTTGCCAAAATGTGCAGCCTCCTCTGAGTCCTTCTGGAGCAGCAGCTTGCCTCCCTGTGGAGTAGTGTTTGCTGTATCCAAGACAAACAAGCAGGGAGAGGAGGGGGACTCTGAGGAATTGTGTTACAGTAACTGCCAAATTGTTTGGTCCCTGAAAAAATTCACTGAGTCGAGTTGGGGTACAGAAACAGCAGTCAAAATAGTTATGCCAAAAATCTTCAGTTGGCTTTACTGGCCTGGTTGGATGGGGCTTGGAGCAACCTGGGCTAGTGGAAGGTGTTCCTGCCCATGGTAGGGGAGTGGAACTGGATAATCTTTAAGGTCTCACCCAACCCAAACCATTCTGAGATTCTGTGATTTACTTGCCTCACAATACAGCTTTGGGTTTTGCAGCAATGTCAAGAGAATAGAGATAATATGTGTATAATTATGTGTAAAATAAAAAATAATGCAGAATATTTTTTTAAACGAAGAGTAAAGAAAAAAAAGCAGAAAAGGAGCAGAGCAAGGGTGCTCAGGTGTTGCTCGGGAATGGCCACTTGCTCAGGTGAGATGTGTGGTGCTGGTGGCCACAGCGTGGGCCTGGCTCAGCTGTGTCATGTGCTGGTTCAGCCCGCCAAATAGCAGAGGGTCTCAAAGGTTCTGGAACCACAGATCACTTTGGAACCCATGAGGAAATGAGGCAGAAGGATCAGGAGCTGGGAAAGAATTTCCTTCTCTCCAGAGCCCAAAACTGCCCCCAGTGCAGCTCTGGGGTGGGCACTGGGAGGCACAAATCTATTTGGCTGCTTTTGAGGTGTTTTGGCCAAAGCCAGCTTTCCCGAGCTCCAGCAACTGATGTGTTTTTCAAGTTGAACACTGGGATATTTCCACCCCTCACAGGGTGTTACCAGACGTGATGAGTTAGTGCTTGGGGAGCTCCGAGCTCGGCAGATGAAAGGAACTGCAGGAGGGCTGGGGATTATTATTTGTGGTTCTAATTTATTTGCCATCAAAGGGATGAGAGGGGTGAGAAAATGCCGTTTGTTCTGGGGGTGGGAGCAGCAGTTTGAAGGTTTTTTTCTCTTTCTTTTCCCCTCCCCATTGTGTGTTCCTCTGGGAATTGCCTGGAAGTCTCTGCTCTGCCTTTTCTTCTCTGGGCACCCGTGTGTGAAGCAGCCTGCACGGTGCTGATCCCCAGGGACTTCAAGGGCTGCGGGATGTGCCTGCCCTGCTTTTGAGGAGCAGCTGGTTTCTGGGCAGTGCAAATCACCACTGGTTTCAGTGTGAGTCCAGCAGCAAGGGAAAGGGAAGATTTCACATGGAATTTTTTCCTCAAAGCCTTTGGTGATGCTCGGAGCCCCTCGGGTTCTGTGGCATTCAGTGATTTGCCTTTGTAATGGCTTGGTTTTGTGCCCTTTGGGAATTCCCACTCTCCAACAGTGGCACTGCTTTCTGTAGCCAAGTAGCTGTGATTTCAGGGGCTGGGAGAACCCTGGCGAGGGCTGGGAGGTGCTGGGGGATGCACATGGTCCCGTTCCAGGGGCACAGGAGGGCTGGTCCTCCCCTGGTGCTGACACAGGGGTCCCCCCCTGGTCCCTGCCCTGTCTGTGTGGCAGCCCCACGGCTGCATCCTCCTAACTCTGGGGTTTCTGTACAATGTTTGTATGGGTGTTTGTGCTAAAACTGTCTCGTGGGAGGGACTCACAGCACAGGGTGAGGTTTTGCCCCAAGTGGTGACTGGAAATTTGCCTTTTCTTCTTTTTTTGTGGTGTTTGTTGATTTTTTTGAGGCAGGGCTGTGCCAGTCCATAACTGCCCATGCTTACAGCTAATAGGATTAGAAGCTAAATTAGAAGCAGGATAAATGGAGGGTTATGGCAATTCAATAGTTTCTACAAAACTCCTCATTATTGCACAGGGGGGTTCACAGCTTTTAAAGATTAGAAGGGGAGGGGGATTCACTCAGGTACCTGTGGGAGGGAATTGGGAGTTAGCCCCCTGTGGCTTTGCTGATGCTGCTTTTAGCAGAGCCTGAACCAAGTGCAGCCCTGCTGTGATGTGATCCGAGCTGAGTGGTGTCTCCTCACATTGGCACGGAGCACGAGATGGTTTCTTGGGTTGGAGCTACTTGTGGCACCAGCCGAGTTTTCAGATTTCATGTTGAGTTTATCAATACAAATTTCAGATAGAATTTCTTCATGGAAAGGGTTGTCAGGCATTGGAACAGGCTGTCTAGGGAGGTGGTAGAGTCACCATTGCTGGAAGTGTAAAAAAACTGGACATGGCACACTCACTGCTCTGGTTGGCAAGGTGGGGATCAATCAAAGGTTGGACTTTATGATCTTGGAGGTGTGTGGCAGCAAAGCATCTTAACTTTTGCAATAGAAATTGTCCTGTGGCAGTTTTCATGTGATGGGAGTGAATTGCTGGCAGTGGTTTGTTTGGTGCTGTGGCCATGGGAGGTATTTGAGGTGTTTCTCACAGGGTGCCTCTGTTTCTGCCATAATTATTTAACTTTACATCCTCTGTCAGGAGCTCCAGCCCTCTCTTACATCCCAGAAATACATGTGCTTCAGTTTTGGACTGCAGCCCTTCTGTTTCACTGCACTCTCCTTCCAGCTGCACAGGCGTGGCTCAGACTGAGGTGCTGCTGTTCTGCTCCTCCTGCTTCCAGCATCCTCTGTCTCACTTTTCCCTGCAGAACAACATCTGTTGACCTCTACATTTGGGGTGGTGCTTTCAGTGCTGTCCTTCCCCCTTCCTGGGATCATCTGCTCACTGCTGGTGGGCCTGGAGCCCTGTGGATCCCTGCACTGGGTTAGGCTCTGGAAGGGACTGGAGCAGGGCTGCCAGGAGCTGCTTCTTGCTCAGCTCTGATGCAGCATTGAGAGCAGCAAATCCCTGTGCTGGTGAGGCATTTAACATGCCAGACTCAATTACAGTGAGGAGAGAGTTTAAAATGCGTCTTTTGTCTAAGGTACAGTATTTTGGCAGCAATTAACTCTGAGTTTTACCATTTTCCCCAAGGTAGGCATGATCAGTTATGCATGAGGAGCTGCTCTGTGGTGGGAGGCAGGCAGCTGCCCAGGGAGGGAGCAGGGTATGCACACACTGCAGGGCATGGTGTCCAGTGCCACTTTGCTTCAGCATCCCTCTGTGTTTGAGAACTTTGGGAAATGGTTTAGGATTGTTTGTGTGACCAGACCCTCCCTTGGTGTTTGTTTCTCAGTGCTGTGACCTGGGATTCCATGCCAGCCTTGCTCGGACCTTCAGGACATACCTGTCTGCTGAGTACAACCTGGAAACCTCCCGCCACGAGGGCCTGGACATCATTGAGAACGCCGTGGACAACCTGGATGCGCGGAGTGACAAGCACACCATCATGGACATGTGCAACCAGGTCTTCTGCCCACCACTCAAGTTCGAGTTCCAGCCACACATGGGGGACGAGGTAACGTGCTCACCTGTGGGGCTGCAGAGTGGTCTGGCTTGGCCTGGCCTCCCCTCCTGTAAACCATCCCTGGGAAATTGTTCCGGACTCTCGATCCCTCCATGCTGCTTTCACACACTGCTGTTCATGGTTCCTTTCCTAATGAGACTCTTGGCTCATTAGGGCTCCTCCTTTCAGGCTGCCTCTTGCTCTGTGTTTCTCCCAATTAGGGAGCCTGTGGTTTGGCTCTCTCTGCCCCACAGATCTGTACGGTGGAGCTTTCATTTACCTGCTGTAAGAAGGTAAATTGGGAGAAGGCAGAGTGAGGGATAGAAAATCCTTGGTGCTGGCCCAGATCCAGGGCACTGCTGATGGGAAATAAGAGGCTGCCAGGAGCTTGTGGGAGCTGGAGGGAATTGTGTGGGTATGGAAATGTGTGTGTGGTGCACACGTGACCCCCGGAATGTCTCCTGTGTCAGGTGTGTCAGGTGAGCGCCCAGCAGCCTGTGCAGACTGAGCTGCTGATGAGGTACCACCAGCTGCAGTCACGACTGGCCACCCTCAAGATAGAGAACGAAGAGGTAAGAGGAGTCTCATGTCTGGCCTTGTGGGCAGTGCTGCTGAGCCCTTCTGCCATCATGGCAGGGGTTTCCTGGTGTGCTCAGGTGTGGAGCCCTCCAGCAGCAGAGCTGGGAGTGCCCACAGGCTGCAGCCATTGCAAGCCCAGGGCTCAGGACCCTGCTGGTCAGTTGCTTTGACCCAGGATGTGTCCCTGTCCCAGCCTGCCTGAAATCCACGCTGTCCCGTTTCCAATAGGTACGCAAAACGCTGGATGCCACGATGCAGACCTTGCAGGACATGCTGACAGTGGAAGATTTTGATGTTTCAGATGCCTTCCAGCACAGCCGCTCCACTGAGTCAGTCAAGTCAGCTGCGTCCGAGACCTACATGAGCAAAATCAACATTGCCAAGAGGAGGGCCAACCAGCAGGAGACTGAAATGTTCTATTTCTCAGTGAGTCTCTGCTCAGGCCATACAGGACATGAAACATTAATTGCCAGGGCTGAGGCCCAGTTAAGCGCTCATTAATGAAGAGTGAGAACCAATTCAGTCTCTTTAAGTGCTTGGCTTTTCTCAGATTTGGGTCTGGAATGCATTTTGGTGCAATTCAGTGGCAGTGCAGTGCACAGGGACTGACAGTCCAGTGATTGCCTCCTTCTTCTCTTTGAAGGAACAACTGGAGTGACCAGTTGTGACCAAAAACCTCTGGAGCACCTTAAGAGAGGCTCAGAGCAGGGTACAGACTCCAGCTGTGTGTCACCATCCAGGGTCTCTTCCTGGAGACCTTCAGGACTGTGAACTGCCAGCCTGGCCTTCCTTCTCTGGCCTACACAGCTGAAATTTGCCCTTGACCTCCATGGATCCCACTTGCATCCCTGGCTGTGTGCAGCATTAGGCCATGGAATGTGTGTCAGGAGAGGGGCTGTGTGTGCCTGCCCTGCTCCTGTGCTGCACTTCCAGGCAGAGCTGGGGTCTCTGTTCTGGTACCTGAAGTACAAGGAGCAGCCAGGAGTGCAACAGAGTGACCCTGATTTCAGCATGAGCCATAGCCTACAGTTAACAGTGTCTTGTGACATGTTACATATGCATAGAAAAGCTTCTAGTTTATTTTAATAGTAGTATTATTGCAAACTGGGGGGTAGGGACATTGTAATTTTCATTTGGAGTTGTGCTTGGGATTATTTTAATGCTTTTTGCAGAAGTTTGATGTTTCCCATTATCTGTCCTCTGTTTTCTTTCTTTGTCTTCTCTCTCCTCTTACCTGTATAATGCCCTGCTCTGGAGTGTTCCCAGGTGTCCAACAGCCTCACAATGGAATGGGAGGTTGTGCTGCACTAATATGAAACACCTGAGAGTCCCTGCCCTGGAAGGGCTCAGGCACTGGGAGTTCTTGCTTGGCATTGCTGATTTGCACAGAGGCAAAGCACTGGCAGTGCAGGGAAAACCTCTTTGATTTCCCAGGCCGTTCCCAGAAGCCTGACAAAAGAAAGCCAGCTTTGAACTCTTTTCTTTGGCCCTCCCTGCATTCCCAGGCAGGAGGTGCAGCACCAAGGAGACTGGGCTAATAAGATCATCAGGCCAGTGGCTGGAGCAGGGAGAAGGGATTAGACCCTGCTCAGCCCTGGGGCACAGCTGCCTCGGAGCCTGAGGGACTCCTGAGCCCCTCCAGCAGGCCCCAGGCAACAGTGAACATCAATTATGGGCTGTATGGCTTAACCCACCTTGTTTGTTTCTTAATTCCAGAAATTTAAGGAGTATCTGAATGGCAGTAACCTCATCACAAAGCTCCAGGCTAAACATGACCTTCTGAAGCAGACTCTTGGAGAAGGTGAGTTGGGGTCAGACCTGGGGAGGATCCTTCCCTCTCCTGGAAGGGTTAGAAACAGGTGTCATCTGTCAGCCTCTGTGTGTTCTCCAGAGTGACTGATGGTTCTGTGCCTGGCTGCTGCTGCTCAGGTTAACCAGTGACATGCAAAACCATGATTTCCTTGGAATATTACTCCTCCCACCTGTGCTGGAGTGCTGAGTTACTTCTCCAGCAGCAGATTCCCACCCACTCCCACTCTCTACCTCTTCCCTTCCTGTCCCCTTTCTCCCACCCTTGAAACAGATATTTCCTTGCCCCTGATGCTGTGTGTCTTTCTCACGGATTTGCAGCACCCTTGCTGATTTAACAGGCCCATTTAACAGGCCCCTTGCCCCAGCCATGAATGTTTTGACCTGTCCTAAACAAGAACTGCAAGGACATCCTTGTTTTTGAACCGGTTTTTCCATGGGAGACTTTTGTTCCCGTAAATAATCTCACCAGTGTGGTTCAAAGCACATGCACATGGACAGGCTCCACACAACAGAGGGGCAGTGAGTGGCTCCACTGCTGTTAGAAAAGATTTTAGCTCTTTAAAGGGTCTAAACTGAATTACTTCCAGTGTAAAGAAGATGGAGATGAGTTGGTGTCCTGATTCTCTAACAGGACAGAATATATTTAAATTAAAACACACAAATGGTCCATGGCCTTATTTTAACAGTACAAAAATTGGACTCTTCCTCTCAGAGTAGAACAAATAAATAATAGCTTTTTGTCAGCTGTTTTGCCAAACATGTTTTCTTTGCCAAATTTATTTAACCTTAAAATCCACCTGCTACTTAGACCCTGTGGTGTGTTCCACTCGGTGAACACGGAGCCAAGTCAGACACAAACTGTGAGCACAGGGAATGCTCAAGGGTGTGTACACAGGGCTGGGATACAGTGCTCAGGCTGCTGCAGCCTGGGGCTAACAGTGAGGAGTCCAGGAAAGGTTTGTTTGTCCCCATCCTGGTCTCTCCCCCCTGAGCCACACTGCTGCTGTGCTCAGAAGGCAGGGTCATTCTCTGGGGCTGTGCAGAAACAGCTGTGGAAGATCCTCACATGAGCTTTCTGAGCTTCTCCCAGGCCATGGGATTGTTCTGCTCCGTAGGCGTTCAGCAAATATTTAGCCCAGAAATACCAAATGCTGCGTTTCAGTGTGAGCTGATTCTTGTTAGGAAGGAGTCTGGATTTGCAAACCATTCGTGTGGAGTTCTTTGCTGTTCCAGTGAGGAATTGGCTGCCAACTTGCTTTCCGCAGGTGCCAAGGGAGAGCAGGAAGGAGGCATGTGCAGCCAAATGCTTCCCTTTATGTGCCTTAGCAAAGGAAGAATAACTCAGCTTTCCTGGCCCTGGGAGACAGGCACAAACAGCATGTGAAATTAGTTTAGTTTTTTTCAGTGACTTGACAAATACTGTAAAAATTGAACAGATCTAATCAGCAGGGATCTGCTGGCGTTTATATGAGATCCAAGCATTAAAACTACACAAAGGGAATGGGAATATTGACAGCCAGGATAGAGTCTGCCTGAAGCTGATTAGATGGGCTGTTATCTCCCAGGAGAAGCTGGGGAGCTGAATACTTTGCTGAATTCAAGTGCTATTCATGGCCCTCCAGGAGCCAGTTGGATGATTTCTGTGGCCTCCCTGGGGCTCCAGCGTTTCTCAGGCTGCCCCATTCCTGTTGGGATTCAGTCAGTCCCAACTGGTGCCCAGGAGCCTGTAATGCTGCTGGGTATGGACAGGGTGGGCTTCACATGGCAAAGGAACCGGTGATGTCTGTGGGAACTGCAGCCCCTTTCCCTCTTCTGTGGCTGAGCCTTGGATTTCTAAGCTGTCTCTTAGTGATGGAGGCTTGTATAGCACCAGCTGGGCATCTCCCCAAATTCAGCTTCTCTCTGCAAGAAGACATTTACCTCAGGGTGTAGGAACCAGCAGTGAGGGTGCAAGCACGTGCTCAGGTGTAGGAACCAGTCCTTTGGCTGATGTGGAGACATGATGGGAACTTGTGTTTCTTACAGGTGAAAGAGCTGAGTGCGGAACAACCAGGTGAGCACTTTCTTCCCTTTCATCTGTTTCTGGGGAGAGCTGGCACTGGGAGGAGGGGGCTGTGGGAAGTGGGTTTGCTTTGCTGCTGGTGTAGCTTGGTGGGATTCAGAGTTGCCACCTCCAGCCCCTCGTGCTGGCAGGTGGGTGGTCCCTGTGCCCCATGTCCTGCTTCCCAGCTGCATGGCCTGGAGTGGCTGGATGAGGGGGATGACAGGCAGGCCCTTAGTTCTGCTGCAGTGTGGTTTCTGTCTGGCTGGCTCTGACATGCCTGGATGTGCCATGTCAGCACAGTGTGGTGCCCTGGAGCATAGCTGAGATCGGGTTGTGTTCAGACAGGACGACACAAGGGGGTCCACCCACTCCCTGCCATCCATCTTCATTTGAGGACTTTGATATGTCCCTGAAAGCCTCTTCCAGCTCTGGCTGCTTTGCCTGGGAGTGCAGAGTGTGCCTGTATCACAGACTTAATCAGTCTACAGCAGGAGATAATGCTGGGGTGAATGTGGCAGGAGAGAGGCTTTGATCTGTGTCCAGTCCATGAAGCATCTCCACGGAGCTCCAGTGGCTTGCAAGTATACTGGTGTTCTGACAGCAAGACACAGGCCAGCAAAGCCTCCAAACAGCTACCCAGTACATGCACAGCCTCTCTGTGGGTGAGCTTGTTCCAATCTTCTTTCAGTGTTTAATACAATTTACAACAGAGCAAAAAAAACCTCATTCCCTGTTAGGAATGGTGAGCAGATGGTGCAGCCTGGGCTGCCTTGCCAGGCAGGAAGGAGGCTCCTTGTGCTGCAGGTGCCAGACCCAGTGGCATCAGGACAGAGAGGGGCTGTTGGGACAGGAGGTACCTTCAGAGTGTGGGGACTGTGCAGTGTGTCCCTGTCCTGGGGCACTCTGAGGAGCTGCCCATGGCCATGATCCAGGTCCCTGTTGGATCCTCTGCCACAGCAGCCACCCCTCAGTGCCATCCCTGCCCCGCACCCCAGAGCCTCAGTGCCCCAGGGGGTGTGCAGATGAGGCTGGGGGGCTGCAGGCACAGCCACAGGGCTGCTCCAGAAGGGAGCAGCTCCACCTCTGCTCCTCGGCTGCCACTCAAAGGAGTGCTTGGAAGCTGTAAGAATGTAAAGTCAGGTTGCTTAATTAGAGGCATCTGATTAAGAAACCATCAGACCCCAATGGTCACCTTTGCATCGAGCTTTGTGTGAATTGTCCATGTCCATTCCACTGCTCTGTGAGAACTCCTGCATGTAGTCTCCCAGCACCCAGCTTTGTGTGTGTTTGCAGTTGTGTTCTCTCCCCTGCAGACATCAGTACAGCCTGGGGCAGAGGGCAGGGCACAAATCCATTTGGGATTTTGTGGTGTTTTTCTCCCTTTTCTAGATCAAGGCTCTGAATGTCCCTCATTATCTGAAAAAATCAGACTGGGAATAGCATTAATGAGAGCAGCCCTCCAAAGCCCTGAGCACTGCACTGAAACCCATCACAGGTTTCCCTGGCCTCATTTCCAGCAGCAATGGGTCTTACCCTGGCTAGATGTCAAGCAGGGTCTCAGGGTCTGTCCCTCTTCCTGACAGGCCCCACAATCCCTCGCAAGGGGAGGGTCATTCTCATCCTTGAGAATCCCAAGCAGAAATTAGATAGAGGAAGGTGGAGGTGTTCCCATTGTCCTCTTTGTGACCTCTTTTTGTGAGAAGAATGAGATCTGTTTAGCAACAAATGGGAATACTCCAGTGTGTTCCAGGGGTAGCTGTAGGTTATTTTAGATGTATCAGGGAATGAGTCGAACTCCTCAGCTGCTCTTGGTGCCTTTTTCAGGCTGAGGGAGTGCTGTGCTGTTGGAGGAAGGAGGCAGGTGTTAAAATCTTGCTGAGCACCAGTGCCCTCAGTTTCCTGCTGAGTGGTGTCCGTATGGGACCCATCAGGGTGAGGGGCTGCAGGGCACGCAGAGCTGCATGTCCAGTCCTCACAGAGGGATCTTTTTGTTTGATTTCTTAGGCTCAGTCATAACCTTTGAGATCTCACCCTGTCATTGCATTTATGTTGGTGTTTTGTTGACTTATTTTGTTCCATTTTCTCCCAGGCCCCCATGTCTTCCCCCTAAGCCACAGAAAATGAGGAGACCTAGGCCTCTCTCAGTCTATAATCATAAACTCTTTAACGGCAATATGGAAACGTTCATTAAGGTACTTGCTGGCTGGCAGTAGGAGTGTCTGTGAATGCTGGGAATGGAACAGTGGCTCTCCTGTCCCAGCTGCTCATCCTTAGGGGTCTCTCTGGCCGCCTGCACCCAGCCAGGGTGGCCAGCATGGCTTTGCCTCAGTGAGGATTTCTCTTGATAGCCCCCCCTCGCCACTCGTGCATTCCCTGTCCTGTCACCTGCATCCTTGTCCCAGAGGATGCCTCCAGCTATCTCACTGCCCATCCTCCAAGCCAAACCCTTTGCTATGGCCTGACTGCAGGAAGGATTTCCGAAGGCAGCGATGCTGTTCCAGTTGCAGAGTGTTTAATCCTGTGCTGGAGAAAGCTTCAGTGAAAACAGTGTAGGAAGCAGTAATGACCAGCTGTTGGATTAGGTGACTAATAGGCATCACCCAGCTCAGGTTTATTCCCTCAGGCTCAGCCACATTCTCAAGGGCAGTGTCTGTACACAGCACCCCAGGATCAGGAGTACAGACCCTGCTGGCAAAGTTGCTAATCCCTTTAGGACTTGGGATTACTCCTGACTTAAACTGTTTTTAAAAAAAGTAATGCTTATTAAAGCCCATTCTGTTCAGCCCGAGGAGGAGGAATTACCTGTTCTAGAAATCTGTCTGAGCAGAAGGGTGTTCCTGCCAGCAGAGACTCCTGGGTTGTATGGCCCACAGGGAGCAGGGCTGTGGGTGGCTGCCTGGTGTCCCCCAGGCTTCCCAGTGCTCTGGTGGCCACCCCATGGCTGCCTGGTGGTCCCCTGGTCACCCAGTGCCCCCTTGGCTGTCAGGTGTCCCTACACTAGGGCAGTTCTCCCTGAGCCTCACCTTGTCCTTGGGCTCCTGGGAATGCCACAGGTTCAGGGAGGGAGAGAATCTGAGAGGCTGTCCCTGCAGGTTGCCAAGGCTATGGTGCAGCCTGCCCAAAGGGTTTGGGAGGGAGGGGGGACATCCCAAAGGCCTGGGTTGGCCCTTGCCGAGCTGCTGTTGCATTTGAGCGTTCACGGCCTCCGAAGGAGATGCTTACCTCTAACTGAACTTATCCTTGCTTAATCTCTTCTCTTTTTCCCACTCTGCTGCCTTTTTGTGTGCTCAGAGGAAGGAGGAATGCACGAACGAGGAATCAGGTATTTACTGGATGCCTGTCTGTGAGGTGGAGGGAATTGCCCAGAGATGCCAGTATGCTCTGCTGGAAAAACAACCAGAGCCCCAAAAGGAAATTTGTGTCCCCTTGGGCTGTCAGGTATGGCCCACATTCCCCTTGAGCCCCTGTCATGAGGGGCTGGAGAGAAACAGCTTTGAAATTAAAGCCAAAACTGATCACTGGTTCAGACCAGGCACTTAATTCCATACACAGTGGTGCTTATTGGGTTTTTTAGTGCCTGCTGACAGTGGCTCTTTCCTTCAGTGTAAATACTGTTGTAAGCTCTGTTACTGGAAGCTTATTCCATCAGCCAGGTAGAGCACAAGTTTCATTTCAACTCAGCATTCCACCTTTGGAATGGAATAGCTGTGATCCCTTGCAGCAGTCCCCTGTCTGAGCCAGAAAGGGAGCAGCAGTGTCTCACACACCTTCAGTGGCAGCTTTTTCGTGCATTATTGGCTGCACACAGTATCCTCAGCACTTCTTGATGGCTCCAAGTGTGTAACACCTTTCCTTGCCTGTCCTCTTACTAAAACTCCACAGCACTGATTTTCACATCCTGATTTTACAATCTTTAATGCATTTCCTGTTCTTTGTTAGCCATAAACCAGTAATTTTTTCCTTTTGTCCTTTTCTTTTCCTGAAGGATTCGGGACAGGCCATTCCACTTGTTGTAGAAAGCTGCATCCGCTACATCAATCTGTATGGTAAGTGGATTCAGTACACCCACAGAAACCTCCTGCCCAGGAATGAAGTACTTGAATGAGCAGTGAGATCCAGCAGAGGTGCCTGGGGCTGCCTGCAGGCCCTGCTCTATGGGCTTGGGTTAGAATTCCAGTGGCATTGGCTGTGATGCAGTATTGGATGACTCGCCAGTATTTTGGTCTTGTTAGCACTTACTCAGTGTAAATTGTTTGCTCAGGCCATAAGCTCTGTCTGCACCTTGATCTGGTGTTCTTGCTTGGAGAATGTGAGCAGAAGTGAATCACACTGCACTGTCTCTGCTTACTCCAACCTTTCTGGTGCATCAGCTTTTGGGTTCTACTGTTTTCACCAGCTAGTACTGCCCAGCAGTTCCAAAAATGTCTCCTAAAATGGTGTTCTCTTCCAGGCCTCCAGCAGCAGGGCATCTTCAGAGTCCCTGGCTCCCAGGTGGAAGTCAATGACATCAAGAACTCGTTTGAGAGAGGTGTGTGGCCAGGCTGGGCAGAGCAGCAGGACAGTGTGTCTGAGCAGGGAGGGTTGGTGGGAGCTGGTGTGTGCTGGGTGCATTAGCCAGGGTGTAAAGCCTGTGTAAAGCCCTTTCTGCTATGGACACAAGGAGCTTATGTATCCCTTTTGGATTTCTCAATATTGTATCTCTGACAGAAGCAAAGAGTCACCTATGAAAGGAGTATGAGAAGCAGGAGTAGGTGCATAGATCTCTTCCACAGTCATTAAGAACATAAGAGCCATAAAGTAGTTTGTTGGGGGATCCTTCTTCCTCCTGAGGAAGTTACCAAGGGAGGAGCAGCACTCCCACCTGTACCTGGTGGCAGTGCTGGCTGTGGAGGTGCCAGAGATTCTGTTGAGAAATTCACACTGAAGGTGCCAGGCTGCTGAGACTGGGCAGAGCAGTCCCACTGTCCCGAGTGGAGCAGTGACAGCAATAACCCAGGTGGAAATACTGGCCTTTAATCCTTGAGTAGCATCAGAAAGATCAGGGTGAAGGTGGCCAGGCCAGTGGGTAAGGCAGTGGGAAAGGTGGGATTGCCAAAGGCTGGAGGATTTGCACGTACAGTTTAAGAGGAATTGGTATCTAAATCCCTTGGGCATTGAAAGCCTTTCATAGATTTAAGTCAATACAGTGCTGTCTAGAACTGTTGGGTCTATTCCAGAGGTGTAATTGCATCCTCCAGCCAAGCCTGTCCCCTCAGGCTCTCACCCACCGTTGTTCAGACCTCAGCTCTCTGGGCTGGTTCTGTAAATGGAAAATGCACTGGGCTGGAAATCCAAAGGAGAGACGATCGATATCATCATCATCCTCAGGAAAGGTTTGAAATCCCCACACTAAACTGGTTTTCAGGAACCACTCAGTGTTGCCATTGCTGACAAGAAGGGTTTCTGAACCCTGTGAAATGTGGGGGTTCCACTGAGTGAGGAAAAAACCCATTTGCTGTGTTAGTCCAGCTTGATAGTGGTATTGGACATAAAACCTCTTCTCTGGACAGGTGAAGATCCCCTCGCTGATGATCAGAATGAACGGGACATTAACTCGGTGGCTGGAGTCTTGAAGCTGTATTTCCGAGGACTGGAAAACCCCCTCTTTCCTAAGGAAAGGTTTCAAGATTTGATATCTACCATAAGTAAGTACATGTGGCAGCTTTTCATGGAGAACAGAGTGGGATAAGAGACGCATTAAATGGGGGATATTTACACCTGAGTCTTGCAGACAGGGATCTGTCTGTGCTGTGAGGAGGGTGGCAGGTGGGCAATGGGAGTTGTTAGGAAAGGACATCAAGAGTGTGCATTGGCAGCAGGGAGAGCAAAACAGCACAGCACACGTTTGGGACAAACAAAGGAAGCTGGTTCTGCACCAGTTCTCTGCCCTGGTCAGGGATTTTCAGCCTGCCCTTCCCAGGGGGCACAGCCTGGAAGAAGGGGACGGGTCCCCTCCAGTGCCAGGACACATGCTTGGTGATGTGATTGCCTGTGTGCTTGCAGATAGGCTTGTGCTTTGGCACCATCCCTAATTAATGCCAATTTGCACAACTTATTAAGCTTTTGGGAGCTTTTTGGTGCAAACAGCATCTGTTAATTTTCTGCATGGTGTTCTCTGTCTCTCTTTCTCTCTCTTTGTTTTTACCACTTTAGCAAGAATCTTCCCTTTTCTCATCTTTCTTTTCCTGCTGCACCTTGTGATTAAGGATAAGGATAAATGAATTAAAATGCCTTGTTCCCATTAAGAATCTGATCTGAAGTGCTGCTGGCTTTGTGCCACACAGACATGCACAAACACAGGCTGTGCAGTCAGTGTCTCAGACTAAGCAGGGTGAAGAACTTTCCCTTTTGCTCTTGGGGGACTGAGGGTTTGTGTAGAAGGTCCTCAAAGGCACATGGGCAGTAAATGGGTCAGAAGGCCTTTTGTCAGCAGAGTCCACGCAGGGCTGTGCCCGTGTGTGCAGTGATGGTGGTGGTGCTGTTAATTCCTGAGTTACAGCCAGTCACAATGTTTTGCTCAGTGAGAAAGACAAGTGCCTTGAAAGTTTGTTCCTCTGGGTTTCAGAATAGATACCTATTATCACAGGGTTATATCCACTTTGTACTTATTTGTTGGGGGGTTTTTAACAAACATGTGGAGAGAAGTGAATTCAAAAATGTTGGCTCAGCACTGGTTCAGTAGTCTATTTCCTAGGAGTTTCTGATTCCCATTAAGAGCAGTGGGAGACAGGAGTGGAAAGGCTCAGAAGGACCGGGTGGATAACCCAGAAGAGTAACATGAATAAAAACCTCATTTAAAAATCTGCCCTAGAAAATCAAGCAGTGCTCCATTTCCAGTGCCACATTGACTCAGGCTTTTGAGGAACAGAGGAGTTGTTGAGGAATGAACTAAATAATGCATAAACACTTATTTTAAAAATTAACCCATAGAAATGTCTTTATTTGCTGTTTATACTGAATCTGAATGTATGAATTCCTCTGTGGAGGAGCACTGTGCCCCATTCTGTGCTTCTGCCTTAATGCCAAACCCATGGATCATGTCTGGAGACAGACTGATGCTTTCCTCTCTTACTGGGCCACTTGATCTAGAACAAGTCCCTCTGGTGCCATGCTGTCTGGTCCTGAGAAGGTTTTTAGGGATATGTTTTCTATCCGTGTGTTTCAGAAATTGAAAACCCCGCTGAGAGAGTGCACCAGATCCAACAGATTGTCGTGACTCTGCCTCGGGCTGTCATCGTGGTCATGAGATACCTCTTTGCTTTCCTTAACCAGTGAGTCTGTTTTCCTCTTTTTGCTTGCCCTCCCTTTTGTCTGGGCTTCCCTGTCTCTGGTGCACAGGCCCTTGCTGTGGGGAGTTGTATTTCAGTTCTTGCTGGCCTCGTGGAGCTGTGCTGTGTGCTCAGAGCAGGGGACAGCCTGGTGTCCCTGGGCAGTGGGGTTGTTGTTGGTGGTTTTTGCGGGTGGATGGGAATGCTGGCACAGAAGGTCCCTCCCTGTGTGCCTGCAGCCTGTCACAGTACAGCGATGAGAACATGATGGATCCCTACAACCTGGCCATCTGCTTCGGGCCCACGCTGATGCACATTCCCGACGGGCAGGATCCGGTGTCCTGCCAGGCCCACGTCAATGAGGTCATCAAAACCATCATCATTCACCACGAGGGCATCTTCCCCAGCCACCGGGAGCTTGAAGGGCCTGTCTATGAGAAGTGCATGACTGGAGGGGAGGAGTACTGGTAAGGCTCTCTGCAGGCTTCCTGGGTACAGACACTTTGATCGGGCCAAGAGGCTCTTGCACACTGTGCGGGACAGTCCCTACTTGTTTGCTTTAGTCTTACCAGTTCAAACAGACAGTTTCACCAGGTATTTTTTTCTCATGCTGACTCGGAATTATAAACCTCAGTAAAAATTTCAGGAGAAACTCTTTCCAGTGTAAATACTAATATTGATGGAGGATTCTTTCAGCTCTGGATCCACAGAAGTGTATTCAGAACAAAGTAGAATTTTAGGTCAATTCTATCCAAATTCCTCCTAGGCTGAAAATTTTGAGTAAAGTCTCATAGTTCCATCATACTTTGCTGGTTGGATGGATTCTCTCAGCCCAAGGTTAACCCAAACCTTCCAGTTACCTTTTTTGCTGGAATTCTAATCTGACATTCAGATTTGAATTTAACAAACCAGGATCAATAACACACTTGCACTGATTTCTGTGCAAGTTTTATACATTTCTGAGACCTTCCCTTCCCTGACCCTGGTCACCTGCCACCATCCTTCGTGGTGCAGCGGAGGATAAAGTGCTAAAGCTCATGGTGAATAAGAAAATGGGACATTTAACTTGGTGTCACTCTGTGTTTGTTTTGTCCAATACAAGTAAAGACACAAGAAAACAGAATGTAACATTCCCAGCCTAGAGATTGTGGTGTGGATATTTGCTGTTCTCAGAGCAGGTTCAGAGATCTGCTGTGATGTACACTGACCATCTTGGTCCCATGCAAATGAAAACCATAACTTCCAAGTACCTCTGGGGCCAGAATCTCCCTTAACAAGTTACATTTGCAGCTTGCCTTGG
Source organism: Campylorhamphus procurvoides (assembly GCA_013396655.1). NCBI lineage: Eukaryota > Metazoa > Chordata > Aves > Passeriformes > Dendrocolaptidae > Campylorhamphus > Campylorhamphus procurvoides. The sequence continues at coordinate 269,417 of WBMV01008149.1, forward strand.
GAGCAGAGTCTTGCTGGGTGTGTGACAGTGTGGTGTGTTCCCTTCCAGTGACAGCCCGCACAGCGAGCCGGGCACCATCGACGAAGTGGACCATGACAATGGGACAGAGCCACACACCAGTGATGATGGTGAGCAGGAACTGGGTCTGTGCCAGCAGAGCAGCTGTGTGTGCAGGAGAGCAGCATGCCCTGAGCTGGGACAGGGGCTGGATGGGCTGACTGCTGGCAGAGCTGGGCCAGGAGTGTCAGTGACTGAGGCCAGTCTGGGCAAACCTGCTGGCACCACTCTGGGGCAGGGAGTGCCCAGCCCCATGGCTCTGTTCTGGGGCAGGGCTTGCTGTGCTGGGAGAGCACTGGGGAGCTGAGCACCTCCTGCCTCCCTGCCTGCTGCTGCTGCCTCAGCTGTGTCCTGCTCTGGCAGAGCATGTCCAGCCTCAGAGGGGCGCGGGGAGGAGGAAGGGCTCACCTGGCTGGCAGGGCCACAGGAGCAGGGAGTGGCACAGGGAAGGGCACACGGGGCTGGGCAGCTCAGGGCCTGCTCTGGGCTCCAGGCAGGAGCTGACAGGCCTGGCAGAGGAAGGTGAGGGAGCTGCTGTGCAGCCAATTTCACACTTGGGTGGCCACGGTAATGGTTCTATTTGGGGTTTCCGGGTGATTAACTGTGGGGTGAGTGCAGAGTAGAGGAACAGCTTTATTTTTTGAATCTACATGTTCTGTCTACCCCTTGCCCTACACACACTCCCTGCTGGGAGCCCAGCATTCTGTCAGGGCTGTGGAAGCTCTCCTGGCTGCCTACCTGTCTCCTCCAGGACATTCCCCCTGAACCTCCTGTGGAGCTCCCAGACACCCTCCCCTCGTGTGGGGAAGCTGAGTCTGCTGAAGTGTCCTGGCCTTTCCCAGCTGGGGAAGGGATGGGGCAGGGGTCTGCAGGCGGCATCTCCTGTGACCCCCTCCAGTGTCCCCTGCTCTATGTGAGATTGCATTGAGTCACACCTTGTGGTCAGGGACCTGGCACAGCAAGTTTTGATGTTTAATGAGATTAAAGTGGCAGATCTGGAGGAACCTTGTGGGTTTGCCCTGTTTGGTTTGGCTTTATCATTGCCAGTCTGTCAGTCTCCAGGTGGAGATTAAAGTGATTGGGGGTCTCAGATAATCAAGGCATGTTAATGCTTGCTGGCTGGCTCTGACCATGCCTGGGGTGGCAGCTGTCTGCTTTGTCACGCCTGTCTTGGAGCAAAGTGAGGAGGAGTGTGGGTCAGTCTGGTCACTGTGGAGAGAGATGCTGCTTTGCAGTTCTTGCAGTGGTTTCTCTGGGGTTCAGTGCTCCCAGCTGGAAACAGATCTGCAGAAGAGCCAGGCTCTTCCATGGGCTCCTCAGTGCCAACAGGCTCTGCTTTGGGTGCCCTGGCAGTTCCTGCTGTCGTGCCCTTTCCAGGGGCTCAAAGGACCCTGGTGTGCTCACAACAAGTCCTGCCTCAGCCCTTTTGAATTTCAGGCCCTGAGCTCCCAGTTTGGGAGGCCTGGGTGTTTGGTAGAGCATACACTGGGAAAAGTGGGGGAGCAGTGAGGCAGTGCTGCAGATGCAGGGTGCAGAGCAGCTGTGTGGCTGGAGCTGGTGTCATCGTTTCCATGGGGACCCCCAAAGGGGCATTAGTTGCTCATCAATAATTCATGCCAAACTGTCTCCAGGATAGGGAAAGGAAAGTGGGGTTTGATCATAGAACATCTGACACAGCTTGATGAGATCCCAGGCTGGTGGATAATGGGATTCTGTAACCAAAGGCAGAAAATGGGAGTGCGGGTGAGGATGCCATATGCACACAGGGAGATTCCAACTGCTCCCCATCTGGTTTATTGCTGTTTGTAAGTGCTGGCAGTGTGTGAGCCTGTGAGAGATCCCAGGAAGGCTAGATAAACAATAAGAATTGATCAGTCTGAAAATAAGGTCTGTGCTCAGTGTGAGATGCTCTGGGGATGCTGGGCAGCAGCAGCAACGCTGCTCTGCTGAGATGGCTCTCCAGGGTTTCTCTTTCCTCATGACAGCTGAGCTGAGCTGTTCCCTCACTGTGCCTCTCTCCTGTGCAGAGGTGGAGCAGATTGAAGCCATAGCCAAGTTTGACTACATCGGGCGGTCTCCACGGGAGCTCTCCTTCAAGAAAGGGGCCTCTCTCCTGCTGTACCATCGGGCATCAGAAGACTGGTGGGAAGGAAGACACAATGGGGTGGATGGGCTCATCCCCCACCAGTACATTGTGGTGCAAGACATGTGCGTAAAGTGGTGAGGGTTGATCCAGGGTGTTAAAATGATGTGCCTGCACAAGGTCCACTTTAGCCACCTGAAATAATTGGTCAGATTTTCAAGGTTTAATGACTTCCTTAAGAAATCTGAACCTGTTCACATCTCCCTGTATTGGCTCTGATTGTTTCAGAGTGATAAAGCCAAGCTTTAAACACTGTACCTCACTGTGTCTAGATCCCATCTCTCACTGACTCCCCATAGGGGTGTGACCCAGGCTTACCACTGGCTTTTCCCTTGAGTGTTGCCTTGGATTGTTCAGTGCCCACCTGGCCCATGAGCAGATCCCAGGGCCCTTTCCAGGTGCTGCTTGTCCTACAAGTACTGTACCTGGAGTCATTACAATGGCAGCCACGGCACGGGATGTGGAGATGGGATGGGAGCTGACTCCAAGCTCCCAGTGAAGCAATAGCCTTGGTCCAGCCCTTTGTTAACAAAGTCTGGATCTGCTGGAGTGGAGATGTTCAGATCCATGTAGCAGCTGGCCCCTGGCCCTCCATGGGGACACATCCCTGTCGCTGATGGGGTCTCCTTTCCCTAGGGATGACGCGTTCTCTGACAGCCTGAGCCAGAAGGCAGACAGTGAGGCAAGCAGTGGGCCACTGCTGGACGATAAAGCCTCCTCCAAGAATGACATCCAGTCTCCAACAGATCACATCATGGACTATGGCTTCGGGGGAGTGATGGGCAGGTAGGGAAACTCTCATTTTCTTGTGAGCATGGGGCTGGTTGCCATCACATGTGGGGACAGTTGGTGTGTGGGGTAGGGCAGGATGGAAGGGAAGGGTCCAGTAAGCACTGCAGGATAGTAGGAGCACGGAGGGAGTTTCATGTGCATTGATAATGGGGATTTAACATGTACAGAGGGTGCAGTAGGGCTCTGAGCAACCTCCCAATCCAATGGGAGGTGTCCCTGCTCACGGCAGAGGATTGGAACAAGGTGATCTTTAAGGTCTCAACCAGAACCATTCTGGGATTCACTGCTGTCACTTTCTTGGTACTGGCTAAAATGTCTGTCTTCCCTCTTGCCTGAGTCTTACAGAGCCGAAGGGCTCGAGTTTGATCTGAGCTGAACTCAGAGCTGAGTGACTGCAGGCCGTAGCCAGCTGTGCTCGGGCTGATGGATGGTGACCTGATGTGCTGGATCCCTTGCAGGGTGAGGTTGAGGTCTGATGGTGCAGCCATCCCTCGGCGCCGCAGCGGGGGGGACACCCACAGCCCGCCCCGAGGGATGGGGCCCGGCATAGACACCCCTCCTCGAGCAGCAGCCTGCCCCAGCAGCCCCCACAAGATCCCCCTCAACAGGGGCAGGATCGACAGTCCCGAGAAGCGCAGGATGGCGACGTTTGGCAGCGCAGGCAGCATCAACTTCCCAGACAGGAAGGTCCTGGCTGACGGCCACCCCCTGAGGTCCTGCGGGTCCACCCGGCACAGCAGTCTCGGAGATCAGAAATCTCTGGAAGCAGAAGCTCTTGCTGAGGTAAGAGTGTGGGGAAGGGACCAAGAGACTGGAAGAGAAAGTCACTGGGGAGTGCTCAGAGCCCCTTTACCTCAGACACTCAGTTATGGTGCTGCTGTGGAGTAAAGGTTAAAGGGAGCAGCCAGCAGCTTGTGTGCTGCCTGGCTGTACCTGTTGGTGTGATGGAACATACTGCTCCCCACACAATCCTGGTATCTGCCCAACAATGGGCAGAAATGTTGGATCCACTACTGAAATGCACCAGCAGCTCCTGCCTCTGCAGGGAGGGAAAAGCCTTGTCTCACCTGACACTCCATAAGGAGCTTAGGGAGGAAACTGGATTTGCTGAGTCAATGTCTGGGGAAAGGTGCTGCTGTTTTGTACTGGCTGTTTTTTGCTGCCTCCTCAGAACATGAGTCTGATCCCAGTGTGGTGCCTCCAGCCATGCAGTGCCACTGGTGTCATGTTAGGCCATTGGATCCACAGTGCTTGTTAAATTCCTGTGACCCCAGTGTAGCTCCAGGTCCCTCTCTCTGCTGCTGGCAGAAGGCCTCAGCCAGGAATCAGTCAGGTTATTCCAAACCTGTTCACATCACAGAGAACACATCTAAGAAGGAACAGGCTGTGGATTTCTCCAGGACTTCAGGAACCACCTTGTTCAGGCACAGTCCCCCAGAGTGTGTCTGAGCAGCCGTGGGGCCTGGGGGCCTGTGAACAGGCTCTCCAGTGTCCCCAGTTCCAGCAGTTTCCCAGCAGATTGGTTCATGCCACCCTCTGTCAGGAGCAGCAGCTGTGGGACGGTGGGTGATGCCCAGGGGGAAGGGACAGCTGCTGGGAAGCTGCAGGAGAGTGGGTCATGCTGTGGCACAGTGCTGACATCCCTCTGGCATTCCCAGGACATCGAGAAGACGATGAGCACGGCGCTGAACGAGCTGCGGGAGCTGGAGAGGCAGAACACGGCCAAGCAGGCCCCCGACGTGGTCCTGGACACGCTGGAGCCCATGAAGAACCCCACAGTGGGCGCTGCCAACTCGGAGCCGGCCAGCCCCCTGCACACCATCCTGATCCGGGACCCCGAGGCGGCCCTGCGGCGCAGCAGCAGCTCCACCACCGAGATGATGACCACCTTCAAGCCGGCGCTGTCGGCCCGGCTGGCGGGGGCACAGCTGCGGCCGCCCCCCATGCGGCCGGTGCGGCCCGTGGTGCAGCACCGCTCCAGCAGCAGCTCCTCCTCGGGCGTGGGCAGCCCCGCTGTCACCCCCACTGAGAAGCTCTTCCCTGGCGGCTCGGCCGATAAATCGGGCACCATGTAGGGTGGGGTGTGGGGACTGCAGTGGGACAGTCAGAGCGGGGCCGGGGCACGGCAGGGCCTCCCTGGGCAGAGCTGGCAGCCAGAGCCGTGCTGGGGGGAGCCTCTCCCAAAGGGAACATGTGCACAGCCTTGGCCTGGTGCTGTACATATATGTGTGTGTGTATGTACATCTGTGGGCACACACCCCATCCATGCAGAAACACTTCCCAAGCTTGCAGTCCTACGGCAGGAGGAGGCAGGGGGGCTGTGTGGAAGCACTGGAGAACACGTGCTCTCCGTAGGAGTATATATTAAAAACAAAGTGTACAGAATTCAGTGACTTTTAAAACCAGTAGATTTACCTCAGAAACTGGCTCTGAAATGTGCTCTCTGGAGACAGTGGGTTGGGCTGGGTTTCCCAGGCTCTCTGTGCACATGTGAGGCCCACACCACAGCAGCCATGTGTCGAGCAATATAAGGCCATCCTGGAATTTACTTTCTGCACCTCTTGGCATAGAAAGGGGATACAGTGGGGTTTGTTCACTGCTGGGCTGTGGAAAAGAACTGGAAATCCATAAACGATGGTGTGTGTTCAGCCAGCTGGAGTCTTCAATCCCGAATCCCAAGACATGTCTGTGTGCCTGTGAGGCCCCAGGAGGGCAGCAGTGGCAGAGCGAGGTGTGTGTGCACCAGCACCTGCACGGGAGGAGGACACTGCACTGCACGGGGCCATGGAATGCTGCTCTTCTGGAAGGTGTCAGAGTGATCAAGGACTAGTGACAACCCTGTGGTAAAGTGTGGAGTAACTTACACAGTTTGAAGATCCTTCATCTCCCTTTCCCTGCACATTTTTTATTTTTTTTTTATTAATAAGACAACCCACTGGTCTCTCGACAGTCAGGCCCGAGCAGTGAGGAGGCTTTGGCACCACCACATTCTTCAGTGGGAAGCTGCCCAGCAGCACAGGGGGGTCTGGGTTCAGAGTGTTGTCCTGCATGAGAAGCATGAGCCATATTTGACCATGTCAGATGCAGAACCGATCTGATGGGTGATACTTTGCACTTTCTGTACTGTACCATAGAATACAACCATTTGAGTTTATGCAAAGGCATCTACATTTTGTTTTATCCAGATTAAAAATATGCAGAAAGCTGGGGATTGCATGGTCCTGTCTGATAATCCAGACTCTGCTGTAAGTGCTGAATCCAAGACGCTCTGTGCTTTTCCTGCAGCTTTTCCTTGTACAGATTTCCATGCAATGCCCCATGGTTTGATTTGGCACTTCCCCGTGGTCATGTACTAATGGCTCCTTAATGTTCATCCTTCCTCCCCACTATCTGATCCTGCTGTTCTCTCTGTGCCTGAGCAGAGATGCCTGTGAGCCCTCCTGCCTCACCCAGCAGCCACCTGTCCCTGCCCAGGGCTTTGCTTTGTCCTCCCTTCATCTCCCTCACCTCACCACCACTGCTGTGGACCCCAGCTCTGCAGGAGGAGCAGCTTGACTTCCAGAAGGCAGTGGAGGCACTGACAGGGGTGGCAGAGCCCATTGCTCGTGCCCCAGCTCATGTCTCAGCCTGGGAGCTCACCCTTGTGTGAGGCCACCTGCACATGTGTATCTCCACACGTGTGCCTTCACGCCTGCCCCTCCAAACCCGCACCTCCTTCTCTGTACACCCACACCTGCCCCTCCATGCACCAGGCACAGCCCTGGCATCACAGACCCACTGGGATGGTGGTGCCTGTCCTGTGCCCAGTGCGTGTGTCCCCTCGCCCCTCCTCTGACAGCCCTGTATATATTGCTGTACTTGCTTAACTGCTGGAAAGTAACTGTTAACCTGTAAACTGTACAAAAATAGGCTAAGATTAGATAAAAGCCGATGCCACTCACCAAATCTTTGCACTTAGTAGGTAGCTCGATGTAAAAATAAACCCAGTAATAATAATAGTACCCCTGAAGGGAAGCAAAGCCGCCGGCCCCCTTCGCAGAGCCCGAGGGAGCAGCTCTGCCCCTGTCCCTCCCTGTCACCCTGGCAGGGACAACGGGGTGTGTGTGTGCTTGTCTGTGAACGTCCTTGGCATTTGTAATGACCACAGTTGGTTCATGTTGGTGTTTATTTCTCCATCTTCCCCCCTTCCCAGCACAGCCCCTGCCTGGCCCAGTGCAGTGGCAGCAGATGTTCCACCAGGCTGGGCTGCTCCAGGCCGTGTGCTGGGAAGGGAAGGACCCATTTGGCACAAGTGCTGTGTATCCGTTGCCAGTAATTATTATTTTTGTTTTCATTTAGTTCCTGGAGAATGTTCACTTTGCCAGTTTTCTATTTTTTATATACTTTCCGAGATGACTTGAGAGCAAACCCATGTTCGCTAGGGTTTTTATTTCCTTCCTTCTTACTTTTGAAGATACGGTACAAGTTCCAGTGTCCTTCTATTAAATTATTGCCTTTCATTTTCATTTGTTTTGTTTTGTTGTGGGTTTTTAATACAGTTGTTTTCTTATCTTTAAGTGCCTTTTTGAGCACCAGAACAAACGTTGGGAGTTCAGGCCTGGGAGCTGTACACACACAAGTTCGTCTGGGCAGTTGTGTCGTGCTGGGGGTGATTGCTTTTAAAGTCCTTCAGTTCTTTTGTTTAATGAAAAGGGAACCAAGTCTTTCTGTTGGAGAATAAACTCCCCCTTTGTAATACTGGTATTCCAAGCGTAGTTTTAACTACTGTAAATTTAAGGGAAGAAATGTATTTTTGTGTAAATGAACTTGACACAAAGTTGAGCCACATACGTTGTAGGAGCATCATAACTGGAACCTGCTCATGGTTTATGAGTAACCAACCCCAACCCTGGTACCTCCCTGAGGCAGCAGAGTGTGTGTGGGCCTCAGAGGTCACAGAGCTTCACTGTGACAGCCCCTGGCCAGGAGTGGGGTGTGCTGTGCTCCTTCCCCCTCCAGCACCCACGGGCGAGGGGCCGTGCGGCCCCCGGGACCCCCAGCCCGAGGGGGCGGCTGCTCGGGGGGCTGTTCCTCTGCTGTGCAGAGTGAGCACCGATGTCTCTTGGCTCCAGCAGCCCTGCCCTGTCCAGCCCGGGGTGCCGGGGCACTTTGGCCCTCGCCTGCCCTTCCTCCGGAGCCGGGCATGGCCTGTGATGGTGCTGAGTGAGCATGGTGGTCCCGCAGCAGCCCCTCCCTGTACAGACCCCCAGGGACACACCCAGTGCCCGGGGTGGCGATGGCAGAGCACTTTGTTCCTTAGGCTGAAGTCCCCTGGTAGGTCGTTTTTGTAACCCCAGGCGTGTTATTTAATTAGCAGTGTTGTGGTTCTCGGGGGCGGCTGTAGATGTCCCGAGTCTGATGTGCTTTGCGTGGCTGGGCTGTGAGCTCTGGTGGGGACGGGGTTGGTTGTGCTGGGAAGCCGTGGGAAACTGCTGGCTGCTGCCCCTCGTACCAGTCCTCCTCCTCCTCCCCTGGTGTTGTCTCTGTAACGTATGGTGAGATGCCGTCAGCTAGAGTGTCTGAGTGGGTCCTTGTGTGTGCTGGTGATGCCATGTAGATGAAGCCACTGGTTGGATGTGGACTCATCCTGTTGAATAAACTGCTTAACTTTTCTCAAAAACACTGTCTGTGGTTTGATGCCTTTTGCCTGTTCTTCATGCCCAGCCCTCATCCCACAGCCCCTGCTGGAGGTGGTGGCCACAGTGTCCTCCAGGGCCGTGTGGGGCAGCCCCTTCTGTGCCAGCAGGCAGCTGTGGGGACAGTGGCCACATCTGCCTGTCCATGTCACTGCTGCTCCCCGTGCTCCTGGATGCTCACCCAGTGACTCTGAGTCCTGCTGTGTGTTTGGATGGGCCACCCAGAGCACAGATGGGCTCTTTCCTCTCAGCCCTGGGCACACGGCGCAAACGTGCAGGAAGAGGGACACAGGCCAATAGAAAACCCACCCGCCGCCTCCAAGGGGTGGGAATTTGCCTATTTCCATTAGCATGGCTGGATCTGTGCTGGTCTGTGCCAGCCGAGATGGCCCCTCTGTGTGGGGAAACCCCTACCCTGCCACAAGGGACACATCACTGAGCTCCAGAAAGGGAATCATGCCCACAATGTACAAGTGATATCAGACAAAAGCAGACGTAAAAGTGAACTTGGAGGCAATTTCGTGCTTATTCTGTGCCAAGAGCAATGACCTCCCAAAGGGAAGGAGGGAGGGGCTTGGTGGCACCACAGCCCTTGGGACAGCCCACCTTGGCTTTTTCAGAATGGACGAGAGCCAGGTCAGTGACATGAGAACTGCAGCGAGCACAGGATTGTCCCTCACAGCCCACTCGGTGCTCGGCTCAGCCCCACAGTGTGTCCACCATCCTGCCATGGAGATGCCCAAGTGGCACAGCCTGCCCAGCCCTGCCAGCCCTTGTGGTCACTGCCTTGCCACCACACCAGTCACCCTCAGCCCTCCTCTGCGCTCACTGAGCAGCACCTCGCTGTGTTTTAACCCAGGTTATCACCAGATACAGTAAAGCAACACAATTAAAACAGCTTTCCTGATGCACCTGCACTGCCGGGCTCCCTCTGGGTTGGGCAGGTCCCCACAGCAACGCTGGCACTTAATGAGCCAAGTGAAGCCCCTGCTGAGAGTAAATGTCACTGTTAACAGTAAATTGGCAACTGATTTTCAGGTAAAAGTCCCTGTTCTCCAGTACTCCTAATCAGGCTCTCCCCAGATGTGCCAGTCTCATTCTAGATGTGCAGGTTCTCCCCAGGTGTGTCAGGCTCTTCCCCATGTGTCAGGCTCGCCCCAGATATGCCAGACTCTCCCCAGGTGTGCCGGGCTCACACCAGATGTGCCAGGCTCTCCCCAGATGTGCCGGGCGCTCCTCCTGCCCGTGGCCGCCAGGGGGCAGCATCGCCCCGTGCTCCGTAACTCGCCCCAATCCCTGCCCGGAGTGTTGGTCAATTCCCAGTCCGGCTCCTGGGATCGCTCCTGGGAACGGTCCTGGGAACGCTCCCGATCCGCTCCGGCCCCGTCCCATCCCAGCACCGGGGTGTTTGGGCATGGAGGGCTGCTCTGGTGCCCGGGGATGTGCTGGGTCCTGCTGGTGCCCCTTGCTGGAAGAGACCGGGGGGCTCTGGAGACGAGCCAGGTGATGCAAAAGGAGGAGGAGGAGGTTAAATCAGGGGTTTGTGTCTGCTTCTCTCAGCGCTCGGGTGAATAAGGGGCTCCTGCCACTTGGTGTTGTGTGTCTGAAGCTCTGAATGCACCTTTGATTTATTCACCCTTTATTCATCCTGAATACTTGGATGAATCCAGGAGCACTGCATGTGCTCCAAAGAGCACCTAAGGGCACTCTGTCACTTGTCACACTCGTAGCTAATGAATGAAAAAATGACACAGAAATGAAACGTGAAGGAAACGATGCAGAATTTAGTGATTAATGCTTTGAACCTGGAGTTGAAGTGCAGCAAGTGCTTTCAGTCCTGCTGACTGAATGAAATTATCCAAATTACTAATACATTTTAGTACTTTTCTTTCTTGTAAAAAGACATTAAAGTGCTTTTAGGAAATGAAGTAAAGATTTTCCATCTCTAGTTAAAACAGAACGCTGAGCTGGGGGTGACCAGGGCCATCAGTGAGCTCATGGCACAGGCCATGTGTGGCCATCCTGTCCCTCCCACAGCCTCTTCTGCAGTGCCCTGGCCATGGCTCTGTCAGTGCCACCTGCACAGCCACGGGGCACCTGGGGAGCCACCACCCAGCCCAGGCTGGAGAGGACATCCCCTCCCAGTGAGGGACAGGGCCCTGTGGGATGGTTTGGGGCCACCCCAGGGTGGTGGCTCAACCTGGGTATCCCAGTTTGGAGGGATTTTACAGCCCCTGCTGCTGTTTCAGCTCAGACACGGCCGTGGGGACTGCAGTGTTATCCATCTCCTGTAAATCCTGTTGGAGCCATGTGCTGTTGGAAACCCTTTTAGGATCACAGCTCAGCTGGAAAGCAGCACCACATTCCTGCTGTGCTTTGGAATCACTTCCCTTGCTGGTGGGGTGGAGGGCAGCAGCTGTTGAAGTGTTTTGGTTTTATTTCAGGAGATAAAAGTACAGCTCTCTGGATTTTAAATATATCTCATGCATCGAGATCAGTGTAAGCATTGCAGGTAAACCAGCAGTGCTCTGTGCCACAGAGATGCCTCTTCCCTCTCCAGGAATCTTTCAGAGTTAGACCTTGTAGTCTTTGATGCTGCAGAGTCAGTGGAGGTTTGTGTGTTGGAAATGGAGCTCCAGCTCTGGAGCAAAGCTTACCCCAGACCTTTCCATCTAATAATTCCCTCCTGACAGCATCCAAAGGCCAGACACCCTCTGACAGCCCCTAATTCCACCTGAGCACCAACAGCATGAGTAAGCCACATCTTTGGATGTGCAAATGTGTCTGGTTCTATTTAATGAAGATAAATATATTAATTAAGATACCCAGCTGCCTGGGGCACTCAGAAAATGAGATGAGAAGATGCTTGGCTGGGAGCTGGTGCAGATCCTTCTGCTGCTCTTCCAGGGAGCTCCTGTGGTCTCTGAGGTGCTGATGGGATGGGCACTGAGGGCTCTGTGCCTGCCACGCTCCCCAGGAAAGGGCTGTGGGCAATGCTGCTCACCAGCCTAAGCCTTCCTGTACTGCTCAAAGCAAACAGGCTCATTTTCCCCCACGATGTGTCTCAGCTGGCAAGAAATAGCTGGCCTTGACAGTGTTACCCACCCCTACGTGGTGCTGCTGCTGAACACTGGTGAAACTTGTGTGGAATTTCAGTCTTTAAATGTCATCACATCCAGTTTTTCATCCCATTTAAAAAAAAGCTGTCTGAAAAGTAATATATTAACAATAATTGGGCAAGCTGGTAGAGCCCCACCATGCAATGGGGCAGTGCTGGGCTCGAGGGGCCGTGGCAATGGCTGAGGATAAGGAGGTTCTCAAGAAGGCTCCAGAGAGAGATGAAGCCTTTTTCTTAAAAGAAAGAAAAAAATTACCTCTTCTGTAAGTCCAAACATCTGCTAGTGCATGACTAATGCCTTCCCTCCTCCCTGGTGTGGCCACTGAAGTCCACGGGAATGATATAAATGATTATTTCCTGTAAAACGTTATACATTGTTCACAGGGCTTTTGGGGACAAGTGTGGTGTTCAGCCACCCCTTCCCTCCCCCTGTTTGCTCCTGGCTCTGGACCCAGCTGAGCCCTGGCCCCACTGCACTGCCACTGGGAGCCCACAGCAGCAAAGCCCAAACCCATTGTCCCTGGCCCAGCTGGTGCCAGGGCGGATTTATTCGTGCCAAAGTCAGCTTAGCTGAGACAATTACCTGTGTGGTAGAGCAGAGGTGATGGATGCACAGTGCTGACAGCTGAATTAGGTGGGTGCTGGCTGTCACAGTGCCCGGGGTGTGCCCAGTGTGGTGGCCTCTGGTGACACTGGCTGTGCACTCCAGACCACCCTGCCTGGCATGGGGTGCCAGTGCCTTTCCCAGGGCAGGGCTGATGGCAGCAAGTGCAGTGACAGAGCCCAGGATCTGCATCCCTCTGGTTTGAGGGTGTGCACTGGTGAGGGCCTAGAAAGTTCTGTCTGCCTGAGAAGAAGTGCCAGGCAATGTTTTCCAGAGCCCACAGCCCAACTGGCCCCTGACATGGTTCCATTCCAGCAGAACATCCCCACTCTGGCAGTGCTGCTCTGCAGAACCTCTCTAGCTTTGCTCACTCCTTCACTTCTTGATTCCAGTTTAAACCTCGGGTGGGGCAGGTGCCCCCTGTCCAGCCCCAGGTTCTGACCTCCCTTGTGCCCTGCTGGGAGAGCTGCAGTGGCCAGTCTGCCCAGTAACACCCAGTGGGGAACTGGGCTAAACCACTTCTATGCTGAATTTTTAATGGTATGTCTTACTTGAATACTGTTCTGGTTTCCTAATGTGGATCTCCCAGTTGTGGACTCTTTGGGTCTGTGTCTTGGTTAAAGCAGGAGGAGCTGTGTCCAGAGAGGTGAGTGCTCCTGGCAGCTGGATGGATGCAGAGCATCTCTCTGGCTTCCAAATCCTGCACCACGCTCTGGGTTTCTGCTTTCCATGCTCTGGGACATTAACTGCTGCCAGCATTACTAATGGGCTTCTGCTTTTAGCCTGAGTGCTGCAGGCTGCTGCTCCGAGGTGGAAATATGGAGTCAATTAAGTAATTACCTGGTGTTTCAGCTGCCAGCACACGAGGGGGGTTGTTTGTCACCACTGGCGTCAATCCTGCCACGTGTCTCACCCCTCACTCGTGGGTCAGGGTGGGTGAGGGGGGACCTGAGGGAGCTGAGCACCATCCTGCCCCTGAGCTCCCCTTCCCCTGGAGCTGCTCTGAGCACTGGCTGGGGCTGTGCTGGCCAGGAGGAGGGAGAATGTCACAGCAGATGTCACAGCAGGTGTCACAGCAGATGTCACAGCACATCCCAGGTTTGTCCCCCCTGCCACACAGGTGGCACAGGTGGGTTCGTGGTCCCTGGGCACCAGGTCCCTGGGAGAGGCAAAGCACTGTCCACACAGGCAGGAATCTGGGAAGGTGTCAGAACTTCAGGTGTTCAGGTGGCAGGCTCTGCATCAGAAGCATCACTCAGAGTAGTTTTCAAACAGGTCATGAAAAGGTTTGTCCCTCTGGCTGGAAGCTCTGGGTGCAGGCACAGGACCTGCCCCTGCTGCAGTCACAGATAGTCACTGAGCAGAGGGGTTGGATTAAATTGAAAATTAAAGAAGGGCCAATATCACACAAGTTCGTATGTCCTGTCAGATAAAGCTGACTGAAAATGTTCAGTGAAATTTTTGGTGGGGAAACAAATATTAAATATCCTGTGTGTTATAGGGAGGGGCTGTTACTCATGGGGCACTGATTAGAAAAACACTTCATTTTGAATTCATTAAAATGAAATGTCCTTATATTTGTTGTGAGAGTTATTACTTGGAGGACTGAATTAGAGGAAGGGGAAGGGCAAACTAGAAGCAGCAGCAGTAGAAGTGCTTTAAATTGCTGTGGCAATGGCTGGTATGTCTTTACCAACCCTTTTTATAAAATGTAGACTTTCCTCCTAGTTGTACATTTCAGTCCTGTTGAATTTGTCTGGAAACAGGCTTGGACTCTTGGCTCAACCTGGCAAGAAGAGTTTTCTCTCAGGCTGAGTCACTGGTGTCCATCCATCTCCTTCCCAGAGCTGGCTGCTGTGCTGCAAGTGCCACAGTGCCACTGAGCTCCTTCTTCTGCAGGTGCTCTGGTGACAAATGGTCCTTCTCCCCCGGTGAGTCTCACTCTGATGTACAAATCCAGGCATGAACAGGCTAAGCTGAGCAGGAGCAGAAATTGCCTGTTCACAGTTCTCTTGTTCTGGCCGTTTTACCCCTGTTCATTTGATGAGCAGCAGTTCCCCAGTGAAAAGCAGAGTGAGCTGAGCTGTAGGTGACACAGAGGGCCATGAGGAGCAACCAGAGACTGCCAGGGCTCCATGATCCAGGGAAATCCATGATCTCCAGTGGCTGCTGGGACCCAGCAGCATCTCAGTGAGCATACCAAGGAGCAGGGACAGGGCTGGTGGAGCCTGCCTGCACCTCTGCCCTCAGGCAGCTCCAGGCACAAAGCCCAGAGGCACAAGCTCATGATCCATGGGGAAGCACATGGGGCTTGTTGGTGAGAGTTGTGTTGCCAAGTAAACAGGAGCTGGAAGTGCTTGAGGGGGCCAGAGCCCTGTGAGAAGCTGTCCAGTCTCTCTTGTACTTCCCAGGAATTAAAGGGAAGGAAAAAAGAACATTCATTGGAGCAGAGGCAGGTTTGGGGGATGTCTCACCCTGGCATGGAGATGAAGCCACCCCTGCACTGCAAAGGCTGATTTCTGCTTAATGTTTGGGACAGGGGAGGGCAGCAATGAAGTGACAAATACAGCAGCACAACAACCCAAACAATCTGCAGCAAAGGAATGAAGTTCCAGTGATGGACATTTGGGTGGCAAATCAGCAGCTGTACAGCAGAAGGGGCTGGGGACAATTTGTATTCAAACTCTGCTCCCAAGTCCTTCAGCTGAAAAAGGCTAAGTCTGTGCAGGAGAACTGGAATATTAAAAGAGAAACACTTCATTAACTTGCCTTTGGATTTCACCTGGTTTACCCATTTTTCCTCTGCACAGGAATGCAAGTTGTTTCTTCTTCTGTAGCCCCTGTCTGTGACCTCCAGCACAGCTCTAGGAAGGGGATACAGAACACTGAGCACTGTGTCCACCCAGAGACACAGCAGAACTGCACAGGGCAGCACTAATAGAAATTCATCACTGGAAAATAAAATCATTTCCCACTGAGAAGGGTCTTAGCCTTTCCTGGGGCTGGGATGCTAATTGTAGGCTCTTTTTGCTGGTACTGGTTCTCAAAAGCAGCATCCTTGTGTTTCTGTAAGCAATTGAATTAATCTAGTTCAGCTCTTTGGGAGGGGGAGCAGAGAAAAGGAACCCAGTCAGAGAGCCAAGCAGACGAAGAGAGACTCTAAGCCACAAATCTGGCAATGAATACACTGTTGGAGCCAATCCAAGAGAATAGAAGTTATTCCAGCCCCACCACTGCATCTGACTGTGCATGGCTTATCAGTGTGGGAGTTTTGATACTGGAGTAACTCGAGCGAGGGAGATTTCTCATGATTTTCATAACATTTATTGGATCAGCATCAGTGTCTGTGTGTGCAAAACAACGTCTCTCTAACGTCAACAAGGGCTGCTGTGGCAGAAAGCCAAACCCAGCAAAGGCCAAGTCACCCATGGCTCATTCTTTGGATGTGTCCCTGTCTTGGGTCAGGGCTGCTGCTTCATCTGCTGCCACCTCTCCCTCTGCTATCCATCCAGCAGCCACTGTCATTTCATTCTGTCCTCAGCTCAGGCCCAACTTGATCAGCACTGGTTTACTATGAAAGGTCCAGAGTCATTTTACTCACCATGTCTATCTCAAAGCACTCCAGGAGAAAGTTTAATTATTGTTTCTGGCTCCTTCAGCCACTGACTCTCATGATGTTTTCAGGGAAGCTTCCACGCTGCTCTGTAGAACTGTAACATGCTTTTCACTGATCTATGTTGGCCTTGCACAGTGCAGTAGACTAAAAAAGAAAAAAAGAAATGATTTTGTTTGTGCTTTCAAGGCATTTCTGTGTGAAACATGGAGCTGTGGCACAGCTAAAGCAGCAAAGGTGGGGTGTGGGGGACTGGCCAGCACAACCATGCTGGGCTGATAAATACACCTCAGCACGTGGGCTGGGAACATTTGGACTAATGAAAGGTCGTTAGCATTTCCCTGTGGTCCTTTGTGCCTGGAAGGCAGTGACCAAGAGACTCTTGGCATCGCTGGCCTGCCAAGGAAGTGGCAGTGGGAGACTGGGATCATCATTAAACCAGGGGCTTTTAGCCAAGAGCTAATGACATGGAGCAAAAGCAGCAGCTCTGAATCCACCTCTGCAGCTTGTTGGCTTTGAATGTTGCAGTGAGTTACACACGTGCAAAGACACAGCAGGTGCTGCAGGTGCTGTGATGCTTCCCCCTGGGACATCCTCTTGCTGCTCCAGTCTTGTGCCTGGATTTGCTGGGTTTGGCTGGGATGGAGTTAATTTGGTTTGCAGTGGCAGGTCTGGGGCTGTGTTTGGGATTTATGCTGAACACAGTGAGTATTGGAGAGATGCTTTTCTTATTGCTGAACTTACCCATAGCCAAGGTCTTTTCTGCTCCTGGTACAGCCACACTGGGGAGGGGCTGGGGGTGTGTGGGAGGTTGGGAGGGGACACAGCTGGGACAGGTGACCCCAACTGATCCAAGGGCTATTCCAGACCCTCTGACATCATGCTCAGTAAATAAGGTGGGGGGGACGTTTGGGGTGATGGCTTTTGTCTTCCCAAGTAACTGTTCCATGTGATGGGGCCCTGCTGTCCTAGGGATGGCTGAATGAATTCCTTTGCTCTACCTGGGTATGTGGTTTCTGCTTCACCTATTGACCATTACTGAGCCTTTATCAACACAGTTCTCACTTTTGCCCTGCTGATTCTCTCCCCAGTCCCACTGGTGGGGGAATCAGTGAGAAGTGTGTGGGGCTTGGCTGCTGGTTGGGGTTAAACCACAGCAACGTGGGATCTTTTTGTTCTCAAAAAGCCTCAACATCAGACTAAATTTAGTCCTGTAGAAATCAATAAATGGCTGCCAACTTTAACAGAAGGGCAGAGCCAGGTCAATGTTAAATGTTTTGGGGCAATCCCACCCATCGTTTCAGGCTCTTTGCCTCTGCAGTTGGGAAGGATGTGATGAGAAACTTTCCACTGCTTTAAATATTAAGGAATCTCTGAAAATACCTAGCAACTATTAACTCAAAATGTTTGGGGCTTTTTTTAAGTACAGTATGTTCTTCTGCAGATTTCCATCCAATCTTCATGCTGGTGTCCCAGAGGTTTCTTTCTGTGGTACATTTGTACATCTATAATGAAGAATGCCCAGGGACACAAACACGTGAGACAGACCTGGTGGAATGTTAGTTTTTAGTTTTAAGATCAATGTATGAAGGGCAGCTGAGGATGAGCCGTTTTTCTGTTGGAACACAAAGAAAAACAACAGTTCTGCACATGGCACTGAGCACCATGGGGGAACAAACACTCCTTACATAATTAAGTTGTGCACAGCCAGCTGGGAATTATGTAAAACTCCACATAAGTATTTTCTTTGTCTCCACAGACCATATGAAAATAAGTTGCTTTTGGAGATTTTCTTTGTGTCAGGCTACTCCACCTCCTACTAAGCTTTTCCATACATTTCTGTGCTAACAAAACAGGCCAATATAGGAATGCAGTCCCAACTGCATTCCAAGTTTGGGTTTTTTTAATAGGGTGCTTTTACAGTGGAAATAATTTAAATAAAAATAATTTAAATTGCATTTTTATTCAGCAGTGGTCTGTGTGGACGGTGCTTAGCTGCAAACTCACTGCTCTTTGCTCTTCATCAGTCCAAAATCAAAAATAAACATGTTGCTGGAAGGATGAACCTGCAGAACTCCTGTGCCTGTTCCTGGGGGGGTGGTTAATTCCCACTCAAGAAGCACAAGTCTGATAAATATTTGTGAATCTGCCACGTGTGTGAGGGAAAGGAAAGAACAGAAATTTGCAAGAGCTTGGATGCATTGATTTGTCACAGGTCACAGAGAAAGCAGAAATTGATTCCTTACAGTGAAAAGAACAGGCACTTAAGTGACACTATTCTGTAAATTCTAGCACTTTTGGCAAGGGGCAGGCAGTAATCAGACCTATTCAAATATATAAACTCAGAGATTTGTAGTGACTACGGCCAGCACAGACGATTGTGATCATTTCTTCTGACTTCCCCCATCAGGGGGGTCATGGAGCACCTTTTATATAGATATATATGAGAGTTATTGAGTGCCAGTTCAGGGAGCTTGGCTTGATTTCATCCAGCTCAAAAATCAGACTAGCACAGACAGGAGCAAGACCACGGGAATTACACTGCTACAAAAACCCTCATCTTATAGGAAAAATTAGGCACACACATGGTTTTTGGGTAACAACACATTTGAGTCAATAGCTGCTACAGAAGTGTTTCAGACCTGTGACACTAAGGAAGTCAAGGGAGGTGTTACTCCTCTGTAGGCTATTGTAAAAAATGGTTAATGTGCTTTGTGTATGTGTGTAAAAACCTCTGCTACAACAAACTGAATCAAGAGGAATCTTGTAAGTGTGGAGTGTTCTGGAATACCTGCCAGGGGACCAGGGCCAGTGCTTGCCCTCTGAAACCACAACTGCACCCACACAGTGCACTTGGCTTTGCGATTTTATCCCCTGTGACTTGGGAATGGGGTGATTTCCCCCTGACTCCACGGCAATTGTTGTTAAACCTCCTGACAGCCCATCAGTGGCACCGGGCCCCCATCACTACCTGCCCTTTTTGTGGTTTTCAGCCACCAGGCTGGGTGTTTTGCTGGGTTTTGGTGTCCCCTCTGCACAATTCAGAGGCAGATCTGGCCGTGCCCGGGGCAGCGGTGCTGCTGAGGGTGCCCGTTCCCACAGCAACCCCACACGGCTGTGGGAAGGGGGTTCCCACACCAAAGGGCTGGGCTGGGGATCAGCGGGCCGGGACCGGGCTGAGCGCACAGGGGCCGGCACCGGCGGGGCCTTTCCCTTCCCTTTGCCTTCCCTCTCCACTCCCGAGCTCCCGGCCTTTCCCGAGCTCCCAGTCCCGACAGGTCCCGACCGGTCCCGACTGTTCCCGACAGTTCCCGGAACCGGAAGTGCCGCCGGAAGTGCGGGCGGAGGCGCGCGGAAGTGAGGGCGGAAGTGACCGCGAGAGCGGCGGGAACGGGAACGGGGACTGGGACAGGGAGAGGGGACAGGGACTGGGACAGGGAACAGGAACGGGGACAGGAACGGGAGGGCGGGGGCGCCGCCATGGCCCTGGCGCTGTCGCTGCTCGAGCCGCCCTGGCCGCCGAGCTTGGCCTCGCTGAAGGTGCGTGCGGCGGGCCGGGATGGCCGGGATGGGAGGGATGGGCAGGAGGGCCGGGATGGCGGGCGGGGGGATCTGCCCTCGCCCCACGCAGGGCCTGCTCACAGCGAATCCCCCGTGCCGGGCACCCCCGTGTCCGACACACCTGCTCGGTGCCATTCACCTGCTTGGTGCTGCTCACCTGTGCTGGACACACCTGGTCAGTACCGCTCCCCTGTGCTGGACACACTTGGTCAGTACCACCCACCTGTGTCCAGCACACCTGGTCAGTACCACTCACCTGTGCTGGACACACCTGGTCAGTACCGCTCACCTGTGTCCAGCACACCTGCTCAGTCCCCCTCCCCTGTGCTGGACACACGTGGTCAGTACCACCCACCTGTGCTGGACACACCTGCTCAGTCCCCCTCCCCTGTGCTGGCTGCCCCACTGACCCCACTCTCCCTGCAGGATGTGGATGACTTGCTGCGCTGTGGGATTTGCTTCGACTACTTCAGCATCGCCGTGATCATCCCGCAGTGCTCCCACAACTGTGAGTCCCTGCCAGGGCTGCTGGGGGTGGTTGTGGCTCTGGTGGGGCTGGTCTGGCCCCGCTGCCTCACATGGGAACTTCCTGAGTGTGAAGGGTAAGAAAAGGCTGAGAGAAGTGGGATTGTTCAGCCTGGAGAAGAGAAGGCTTTGTGGTGACATAACTGTAGCTGTCCAGTGCCTGAAGGAGCTGACAGGAAGGAAGGATAGAGACTGTTCACAAGGGTGTGGAGGGACAGGACAAGGGGGAATGGCTTCAAACTGGCAGAGGGCAGGGTTAGGTGGGATACTGGGGAGGAATTGCTCCCTGTGAGGGTGGGCAGGCCCTGGCACAGGGTGCCCAGAGAAGCTGTGGCTGCCCCTGGATCCCTGGAAGTGTCCAAGGCCAGGTTTGACAGGGCTTGGAGTAATGTGGGCTAGTGGAAGGTGTTCCTGTCCACATCAGGGGGTGGAACTGTATGGACTTTAAGGTCCCTTCCAGCCCAAACCATTCCAGGATTCTGTGGTTGTCTTTGGGATGAAAGCTGTGAGGATGTGTGTGAGATGGAAGCAGCCAGAACCTTCCCTCGTGCAGTTCCTGCTGCAGCATAAACACGTGGCACCTGCATTAATGCACTTAAACACTGCCTATTCCTACAGGTCTCCATTTAAATCTCTCTCATGAGGGTGGAACAAAGCTGTATGTGGAGAGCATTGTGAGCTAAAATTTTCCATGCTGCTCTGCCTGCCTCGGGCTGATATCTCTTGGAACCTGGGTCCAAGCAGTTTGCTGAAAGTCAGATTAGGGGAAAGTATATTAGCTTTTAGCATGTTAAAATAAAAGCTTGTTATTGTTTGCTTCAGAAACTGTGGCACTTCCTTTTCCTTCCATGAAGGGGGACATTGTAGTTTGGCACTGAAGTTTAGTTTAGCTTGGCAAAACTCTCACCACTGAAACCAGTGTTCTTGTGGTGTGGAGCATTGGAAATTCTCTACTTGCTGGTGACACAATGGAGTTCAGAGGTCCTTAACATTGGAAAGAATCTGTCTACCTTCTTTTACACAATTACCCAATTTATTTCCCCATGCAAACTGCATAAAGTCCAAGTTTTCTACAATAGATCAAGTTTTCTTGAAGTATTTTCTGCTCACTTGTCTCTAATCTCTTGAGGCTGGACAGCTGGAGCCAAAAGGCCTCTGCTTTAATGAGTAATTGTCTGTGAATGGATGGAAATGAATTATGTCTGCGTGCAAAACTTTGTGCTGATTCTCATTTTCTTAATGATCTGTTCCAGGGCTTCTAGCCATCTCTGTGATGTGTTTGCACCTTTAGCCACTTAAAATTCCTCCTCTGCTCCTTCTTGGGTGCCTGGGAGTGTTCAGGAGCTCATATGACAGTAGTTGTATAACTGCAGTGATGCCCTGGACTGTGTCATTACTGACAGAATAGATATGCCATCCCTATTTTTTTCACATCATAAAGGCAGCTGAAGGTGAATGTCTTCTCTGACATGACCAGTGGGAACTGTGTCCCTGGGATTTCTTACACCCTGGGCTGGGAGAATGAACTCTGTCCTCAGGCTGGTGCTGAGCTGTCAGATATCAGCAGGCTGGATCTGCCAGTTCATTCATATTCATACAGTTAATTTCTTCTTTCTTTTTCCCACACTCCATATAACTTCTTAGTATATATAGTAATTTTTGAGTATTTACCTGGGTTTGTGGTTTTAAGTGTTAATTGGTGCATTAAGGTTGGGTGGGACCTGGAGAAACCTGGTCTAGTGGAAGGTGTCCCTGCCCATGGCAGGGGCTGGGATGAGATGAACTTTAAGGTCACTCCCAACCCAAACGGGTCTGTGATTAATTAATGCTCCTGCTGCTTTTCAGACTCATTCCCCGAGGGTCTGGGAAATATAAATGTGCTTTGGGAGCTGCTGCTGAGTGTGTTAAGTGCTGAGACTGACCCATAATGATCTAGGGAGTGAAAGTCTGTTTTACTGAAGACTGATGAGACTTTTTTATATCTTTTAAGTGGCTGTGAAAGCTCATAGATAAGTTGACAAAGGAGAACAGTTTCAGAAATTTAGTGTGACAAAATGAAACTTATGATGTGTTTCACCACAGTCTGTTGAGCCATCCTGTGATGATGACACGACTTGCTTTCCCTGGGAAACATTAAGCTGTCTCTCAGCCTTTTCAGTGCTGACTCCCATTCTCTTTAGGCTTTTCCTTCACTAACAGGTTGGTATTGTTTTGGAAAGGGGAAGAAGAGCCTGGAAAAAAGAGGGGATAGAGAATGTCTGGGGCTATTCAG
Source organism: Campylorhamphus procurvoides (assembly GCA_013396655.1). Classification (NCBI taxonomy): domain Eukaryota; kingdom Metazoa; phylum Chordata; class Aves; order Passeriformes; family Dendrocolaptidae; genus Campylorhamphus; species Campylorhamphus procurvoides. The sequence continues at coordinate 291,777 of WBMV01008149.1, forward strand.
GAGGATGAAAGTGATCCAACAGGGGAATGAGCAGTGCAAACACAGCTTTAGTGGTGGTGGTGACTGACATGGGTTTTCTTGTCTGGGAAACAAAAGGAAACGTTTCCTGACAAAGTGACTGGCATTAGATGTTGAAACATGTTTGCATAAAATACAGATTTTTTTTTGCTATAATGATAATCTCAATTCCATGGAAGGATGGTGTGTTTTCAATATTAGTCTCTTGTGGAATGGCTTGCAGATGTTGTACAATATGAAAATACACAAGAAAGGACATGGTACTGCCTTTGGAAGAATATCTTCTTCAAAATGATGTATTTCCTTTTTCCAGACTGTTCCCTTTGTATCCGCAAGTTTTTGTCCTACAAAACTCAGTGTCCAACATGCTGTGTGGTAAGTAATGGGTTTTTTTTCCTTATTTTTCCCCCACAACTTGCTCTTTGTTTATTTTTGGCAAATCTCAGGAGCTTTTCCCTTTGGACTATGCTAAATAATTCTGGTAACATTTCTACCTTTCCTTTTGGTGAGCAGCTGTTTGGGAAAAGTGGGATGCTCTTGCAGCTGGAATTCTGTTCCAGAGGTGGTGCTCTGTCAGATCAGGCACAAGTGGATGGAGCATCAAGCCTGTGGTTTGGCTCAGGGCTGTGCAGACAATCTGTCACAAAACATTTAATAATAAATTGTTAGAATACACCATCATTTAAACCCAGAGTGCTAAAACTTAGGCACTCAAATTTTCCATGTTTGCGTGGCCTCACTTCCATCTCTCGAGGAGTCTTTAGAAGTGTTTACAAACCTCCCAGTCCTACAAGTGGCTGGTGGAACCTTTTGGGTGTGAGAGGGCTCAGTTCTGCCCCGGGGAGAGGAGACATTTGCCAGGAGCAGGAGGTTGGATGTGCAGAGCCCTGGAGGGATGTTGGGGCTGCTCTGCAGGTGGTTGTTACTGGGGTCTCACTTGGAGCTCTTTTTTTGATTAAAGAACATGGAGTACAATTTTTTCTAAATCTTAATCTAAGTTTTCACCATAAGGGACTTGGACTTGATTGATCTCCTAAAAGTGGTTAAAAACAATAACTCAAAGTGAATGGTACTTCAGGGATATTGGCAAAATAGGAGTAATTTTGGTCTGTGTTCTAAAACATGAAACAGATGAGGCTTCAAGGCTGGAAAATGGATCTGTTTGTAGCTTTGTCAGTTTTTAAATATCCAAACAAGTGCAGACTACTTGATGGAGCATATTTTACTACTGCCTGCTTAAAACTCCAGGTATTGGGATGAGAAAAACTAATAAAAGCTTTGTTAAAAAGAATAGCAGAGAGAGAGAGAGAGACAAAACCCAGAAGTGAATGAATGAATTGAATGCACAGTCATCTCATATTTCATATTTCATTCCATAATCAGAAGATTAACATTTCCCTTCATCAGTTTTCATGCTTTGTTGCTTAATGTTCTTATCACCTTCATAAAGTCCTTGATCTGGTTTTCACAGTAATTAGACCTGTGCTATGAGAAACCATTGCTGGAGCCTGGGTACACAGGGCTTTGTTCCTTTACCTTTGTGCTTCATTTTTATCTATTACCCTTCATTTTCCAGACTTACCCTTCTCAGGCAGTTATTTTAATATGACATATTTTTCAGGAAAAAATGTTTACCCTTGATGCATCTTCATTACCATAGCACTTTAGTAGGGGTAGTTGAGGCATTGAGCCAAGAAGCAAGTTATTGATCACCTGAACATTTTCTGGGCACTTGTTTTCACTGCATTTGAGTATTTGTTTGGGATTGTTTACTTTTTCTTTCCTTCTTTTCCAATAGGCAGTCTCGGAATCTGACCTGAAAAACAACCGGATATTGGATGATCTGGTGAAGAGCTTTAATTCTGCAAGGTATTTATATGTTTTTATGACTACTCTCCCTGGCTTGGTAGCTGGAAAGGTGTGACTGACTGTGTGTGACCAGGCTTGGAGTCTTTGGAGAGAAGTGATGTGAGGACTGAGCAGAAAAGATTGTGGTGTCACAGAAACATTGTCAAAGATGAATGTTGACACTTTTGGGGAATCCTCCAGTGTTCTGGCTGAAGGTGCTGCCCACTCAGTGAGCTGTGGAGGCTCTACAAGCTTCTTTTGGTCCTGCTTCTGGTCAAGTGCCCTGGAAGTTACAGTTCTTCCAGGGTGTAGAAAGTCAAGCAGATATATTAGGATTCTATGGGAAAGATAATGGTAATGAAGATTTTCTTCTAAGATATTTCATATGTGTGCAGGGAAAATGCTGAACAGAAAGATTTAGTTCAGTGGTAACAGTCAACTTGCAGGAGAATTCTCTTGGTGAAGTCATTGGCTGGGAAAAACATAACTATTGAGATACCACAAATGTGAGTTTTCCTGGGTAAGAGAAGTAATGGAGTGCTGTGCTTTCTCCTAGATTTCTTAGCTACTTTCCTGTTTAATTAATTTTTGATCTCATCCCTTTAAAAGACAGGAACAACTGACTATGTGTGACTTGGTAAGTTCTTACCACAGTAGGTGCATGAGACTCCTTGGATTATCTGTGTTTCCTTTTGATGAGAAGCAGCTCAGTGGTTTGCTGGGGATTCTGGGGGTATTCATGTGTCTTTGGGAGACAAATGCACTTCCATTTTTCTCTCTGAAGTTAACTTGGAGCTGGAACTCAATGAGACTTGGCTTCATAAGTGACAGGCAGCAGAGTTCAGCTGCTGGCTTTGTTTCGAGATAGAATCTTTCTGTGATGAAGATCATAGAATGTAGATAGATCTAATCCCTATGACCACTGCTAGACTCAATTGATTTATTTGAATAATTTAAATCCTACAGTGCCATTGTTTTAGCTTGAATTCCGTCTTTGGTGCTTCCTAGTGATAAATGGATTACTATTTTTTTGGTGATGTCTAATTTTGTAGGGAACAGGTAGTGCTGACTTGGATCCATTATGATATTGAATCTTCAACGTTCATTTTTTTGGCTGCTTTAATGGATCAGTATAAATCTTACCAGTGAGAGTAGTTTAATAACCTTTCCTATTGTGACTTGGAGCTCACTCAATTTCTCACCTAAAGTCAGATCCATAGGGTGGTGGTGCCCTGTTCCCTGTCCTGTTCTGGGTGGGAGAGAACCAGCAGGGCTTGCTCTGGGGCTGGCTGGGAATGGCCCCACAATGAAGGCTCACTAATAATTGCATTAATGAGCCAGACTCATCAGAGCAGTGTCCAGAATGAGCCAGGTGTGGGCTGAGCCTCTGCCTGGGGCTCTGTTTGCTCTGCCTGTGTCCTGAGCTGAGGGGACATGGCTTGTCCAGAGAGCAGTCTGAGGATGAGTGTCATTAAATCATAACCCCATTGCTGTTCTCTGCCCTGGTGATTTTGGTACAGGACAAATCTTCTGCCTCACCTTTTCTTCCCCATCTGCTTTGTTTCCCCTTGGCCCTCCCCAAAACAAACCCACAGTCCAGGGGTTGAAGAGCTCAGCACATTTCAAAGATCAAGTCCATCCTGGTTTGAGCCTCGGGTGCTTTAGTGTTTATGAAAATGAGGCTTTAAATCTTCCAGCATTTCACCAAGTGCAAACCTACTTCTGAAGTCAGGTCTGGAGGGGAAGGAAGTGGTAATGGTGGTGGTACTTAAAGTAGCTGTGCTACAAGGTCAGTGTGTGCAGGGAGCAGGAATCATTCCAAGCAGGGCCAGTGCTGATGCCATTTCTGCTCTGTCTGTACCTTACACTCTTATTTTGATAAAATTTATAAGTTTCTGCATTGCAATAGAAATTAGAGTTACACTTGCACAAGTAGAAAAGTAGTACTTGCTGACAAGGATCTCTGCTTTCCTTCCTACATAGGAAACAAAAATATGTTTTTATTTTCCAGTTTGTATTTTAGTTTCCTAGTCAGGGCTGCTTGACAGGTAGTGATTCACAGGAATAAACACATCGACTCTGGGTGCCAAGAGAGCAGATGCTGTCATTGGTGATGCTGATGCTGATTAAACCTCCAGCAGGAATGCAGAAGGAATTTCAAGGAGATGCATTGCCTTTGGTGCAGCCAGGACTGTCCTGTGGGAGCTGGTCCTAGGAAGATTCACAACTCCAGCTCTTCCCTGGAATTCATTTATATGGAAGCTCTAAATTCCCAATGACTTCTCTTCATTGCTGCTTTGACAAGGGAGAAGCAAAGGGACCATAAAATGGGAATCTGGTTCCCAATGAAGGACACTGAAATATCTCTTGTGAGTCTTACAGATCCCAAGGAAAAATTGTGGCAAGTTGCTCATGCTGTTATTGAAGCAGAGGGAGGGTGCTGGGGGGAGAGTTAAGAAACCATCCATTTTTAGTTAAACAAAAGCCATGTATATTCCTGTCCTAACCTGACCCAGGGATTAAGGAGGATGGGTCATGTGGGAGGGTTTGGGTACTGGCTCTAGCAGCAGAGCTGGACTCTCTGGCTCCTGTGTAATTCACCTCTCAGCCTTCAAAGGGAAGGGTGCTACTCGTGCTTGTAAACTCAGCTTTGTCAGCTTGTGCCAGGAAGGTAAAATGTCTGCTCAGACCTCTCAGAACTGATGGCAGTCTTTAGTTCTTGAGAGTATCATATGGAATGTTGAAGACCACTCAAAACACAGAGCTTCTTGAAAATTGTGTTGAACAGAGATTTGCCATAGAATCAGTTCCAAGTGAGCTGGACAGGCTGGTGATGGCAGAGGTGGAACTTCTCTGTCATTCCAGTCTTTCTCTGGGCTCTGAATGATGGATGAGACTTCCAGTCTAGCCATGCCTGTCCCAGTCTCTGTGATTAATCAGCCATTTGAGTAATTCACTCTGGGGCTGAGGGAGGTGATAAAGTGCTGGGCATGGAGCCTCTGCTGTGCCCCAGCTCTGCCATCCATGGGGTGGGACCTCTGGATGGCATCACCCAGCCAGGGAAGCTGCTCAGGGGCCCAAAATACCACATTCTGGGCAAAGCCAGCCTGGGGCTGCTCTCTCCTCTCCTGCATTCAGTACTAGTGTTTTCTGTATTTTCCCACCAACAAAGTGTGTTTTGTCAAAAAAGTTTTCAAATTCTTGTCCTTGTGCTCTTTCCACTGAATCTGTGCCAAGATCAGATCCCATCAGAGAGTCTATTCATAAGTCTTTATTTTTCAATACGAGGAAAAGCTCATGAGGATTATTTGTAGACCAGTGGTGTAATTAAAGCAACCTTTGTTATCAAATTATTGTTAGGATAGATTGAGTTGTGTACTGTTTTTCCAGTTTCTCTGTTTTAGACAAGATCATATTTCATTGAGCCAACTGTTACAAGGGAATCTGAAGTTTCTGTTCAGGTTTCTCTGTCCTGGCTTCCTTCATGCAGTACCCTGGGTGTGAAGTGAGCTGCTTCTCCTTGAGTAGTGTGTCCTGGGCCTTCAGGCATCAGGGGAGTGCTCTATAAGAGAGAATTCTGTGGTGTGCACATTCTATAGGAACATCACTCACAGTCCCCTCCTTTTAAAGGAATGGGAATACAAATTGTTTCAGCTGTTACTGAGTGTCCTCCAGTTAGAAACCTTGCAAGTTGAGGAGCCACAGCTCTGCTGCTTTCACAGGCTTGGTCACCTCGGCTGCAGTGACCTGTGTCACATCAGAGCTGAAGAGCCATGGCATTCGGCCACAGAGCATGTGCTGGCTAAGCAGTGGAGTATGGCAGTGGCTGCTGCTGAGTCCTTGGCTTCAGGAACCTCTCCCACCTCATTTGAGGTGCTCTTGCTTCAAAATGGGTCTTCTGCCATCTTCAAGTAAGGGGGAAGGCTCTTGGGTCTCTGCTGTGTTCTATGTGTTGTTTGAGAGGCATTTTCTTGCCTTTGCAAAATGCAGTTGATTTAGTTTGAAATCAGGAGGACAGTGCTTGGGTTCTGATGATGGTGCTTGGGCTCTGCAGAGCGTGGTGGGGCTCAGCTGGCTCCTCCAGGTTCCTGTGGGATGGGCAGTTCTGGGTGCTGTGTGTGACCAAGGGGGGGAGTGAGGAAGGAATGGGGGAGAAACTCCATCTGTTTACACTCTTTTTTCTCCCCAAAAAGCCCAACACTGGCCAGTGTAGCTAACTGCATGCTTTCTTCTGGGTGCTTCTAGGCAGCAGCTGTTGCAGTTGGTGTTGGATGCTCCAGCAGCTCCATCCCCCCTGGCCTGCAGCCAGCCTCCCTCTGCAGAGAGCCACAGCAGCACTCCTGCTGCCCAGCCAGGCTCCAAAGAGGTGCCACTCACTGACAGTCTCTTGAGAAAGGACCAAGTCTGCACCTCGACAAAGGCAGGTGGCCTGGCAGGGTCTGTTCAGGGGACTCTCAAAACTGAGGAGTACCCTGACCTTCACAGCACTTCTGCAGAGGCTGGGGATGAAGACAAAGTGGGCTCACAGGAGGGTTCCCAGTGCACCAAAAGTCATGAAAAGCCTTCTACATCTGTGGTAAAAGGAGTCAAGAAAGGTGAGTTGTTGAGTGTTTGGTTTTGCCCTGCTCTCTCCCCAAGGGGGCCAGCTGTGTGCAGAAGAGGACCCTCAGCACGTGTTCCTCCTCCCCTTTCTCTGCCTGGTTCTGTTCTGGGTTGGCACTTTCAGCTCCTTCCCCTTGGACTGGCCCGTGCTCCATTCCCATCACTGCTCATGTGGGACAGCTCTGCTCCAGGCACGTTCTTTGTGAGGAAGCTTGGGCTGCTGCCAAGGAATGAAACAGAATTCAGCACTTATGGATTCCTTTGCTTTGAGTAACAACCCTAAAAACAATAGTTGTGCAATAGACTTAGTAAAAATGAGGCAATTTCTCTTCTCCTTCCCCTTAATGACTGGACAGACACCAACATTCATTCTGCCCTTGTAGCCTTGAGTACCCAGATGCAGGTTATTTCATAACATGTTTGTTATTTGAGGGGTGAGCCCAAACTCCAAATGAACATGGCAGCAGTTCAGTTAATATTCGTGTTCCTATGCTTTCTGAAAGAGTCATCTGCTTTATTCTACTGTAATTCCAGAGGGTTAAGGTTAATTTATTTTGAGGCAGGAAAATGCCCATTTATACTAATCAACCACAATAAAATAGCAGAATCCTCTTAGTCCTGTCATGCTGGCAGCCATCTATTGACCCAGCTAAAAGCCTAAATTAAAATAAAAGACCATGTAGGAGTGCAACCCTGGTCCTTATTAGTTCAAGTTTTATCTGTTCTTTTGTTTAACAATTTATTCAGCTGGAACTCTGAAGTTCATATTGATTCATTAACTGGGTATGTCCTGCTTAAAGATGTACCACAGCCAGGAGAGGAGCCATGGGAAACCTGTCCTGGTTTTGTGCATCAGACCTGCTTGTGTTGGGAATGTCAAACTTGTGTGAAAAGTTACTGCTCATTTGTTTTTGTGCGATTGAAATTTTCACTTATTTCCCTTTTTATGACCTTTTTAAATCTTTGAGCATGCATCACATGGAGATTATTTCCCCAAATATAAAGTAGTTGGTTGAACAGTATAAATGACACCCTTGCAATGAGGGAGTTTATTATTTGTTCTTCTTCTAAGAACTCAAGTGCAACTTTCACTATAGTAATGGAGTGGTCAGAACCAGTGTGTTCTGTCACTGTCCCAACTGTTTGGGGGGTCTAACCTTTGGAATATGATGTGGTTGGGAGTCAGGAACTGCAGAGCAATATTGCTAGAGAACTCTCAAATCCCACAACATTTCACAGTGTTTTTCAGAGGTTGGTTTTTGGTTTATTTAAATCCAAGCTGACTTCCCTCACACTGACATAGAGGGGATTAGTTAAAGACTCTCATCCTGTTCATGCAAAATTAGCCTTTTGTTTGTGACATAATCTGGTTGCTAAAGAGGAATGTTTTCAGTCTGTGATTAATGTTGGCTTTTCCAGGCAGTGTTTGTAGGTACTTCTTGCAGATGTGATGCCAGAGGAATTGAGTGGGGTGTGCCTGTGCCATGGAGTGCTCCTGAACCTCTGAGCCCAGGCACAGAATCCAGTTCTCTCGGCTCAGAAATGAGTGGGGGGCCTGGCTGGATTGTGGGATTCCTGTGGGGCTGTTAACTCGTGGATTGACAGTCCTGAGAGAGCCATACGTTGGGAACACACACAGTGTGAACAAGAATAAAGCTTGTGCTATGGTGTTTTATCAGAATGAAGCACTTTCCTTTATTTAGGCGTGAAAGACTGCAAAAGTGGAAAGCATTGGCAGGGAAATCTGCTGCTGTTTCTCTTAGCCCCTGGGTGTCTGTGTAGGAGGTGTGTTAGTGTAGGTTTTGTTAGAGATTTTGTTCCATCTGTCTGCAGGGAAGATGAGAGCCACTGATTACACAGAGAGGGAATTCAGTGGTCTGGAACGAAAATGAAAGCTGAAAGGAAGATTCTGTATAGACTTGCCAAATCTTTTAAAACAAGCATTTGGAATTCTGGATTTTCATTTTCTTCAATCAGCAGTTAGTTTCTCAGATGGGAACATTTGCTTTTTACTGTTATATCTATCCACAATTGTAAATTTCTTCTCCCTTGTTTCCAGTGGAATGTCCTGTTTGTGAGGTTGCTATTCCAGAGCAGTTTATAAACAAACATCTGGATAGCTGCTTGACCAGAGAGGAGAAGAAGGACAGCCTTCGAAGGTAAGAACAGCTCTGAGACCTTTCCCATGCACTGCTGGAATAACTCAGTTGTTGGGGTGTGACAGCAGGGGCTGTGTTTGTTTCTGCCTTACCTGCTGTACAGAGCACTGTGAAATACTGTGGGCATTGTCCCCTCTCAGGAAAGCATGGGGATTGTCAGCAGAATTATGTTTTGGCTTTTAGTGGCAAGGAAATAGTGGCCAATGCTTGAAAGGGTTCAGCCCAGGGAACAGCCCTGAGTCTGTGAATTGTTCTGGTCCCCTTTGTGCTCCCTGGCATTGACATTCCCTTCAGGTAACACCAATGCCCATTTTTCACTTGGTGAATGAATCACTTCCCTCGGCTGAGGTGGACCAGGAGACATTTGCTTCAATAGCTGTCAGGTTAAAGAATAAAAATTGCCTCTTTCTCTCCTCCCTGCGGGGCTGTTGAAGTTTCCTGAAGGTCTCTTTTCCTCTCAGATGGATGCATTCCTTTGGCTTGGTGCCCCTGCCCCAGCATTGGTCACGGTCACCACATTCACATCAGAGAGGGAGGGTCCAGTTTGTTTTACTAAGAGCACAAATTTGGGCTGTCACTTTTTCTGACTGATCAGACTGAAGAACTAGCAGGCACTTGTTTTCCAATTCTGCTGAATCTTCAATTAGAAAGTCATTTTATGTTAAAGTTCTTGTTTTGCCAAGTCATGCTTAGAGTGCAATATATAAAGTAAAGGACTTTGCAGATGAAAAAATGGTAAATTAATATTGAAATCTGATGTTACATTCTATTTTCCACTTGTGATGTTTTTAGGGCTTTCTCTGCTCTTAATAAATTCAAATAAAAGCCATATCTTTCCTTGGTGTCAAGCCCACGTCCCTAACACGATTTTAAATTCTGCTTATTTTATCTCTGGGCTGTTTAGCCCTTCAGCCTGTGTCAGACCTTCAGGCACTGCCCCTTAGGGACTGGCTCTTTGGGGTGAATGCTGGCTCCTGGCAGGGGGTGCTTTATGGCTGGGATGTTGGTTCCAGGAGCAGCACAGCCCTAGTGCTTCTCTGAGCAATGGGAGCTCTGTTTATTCCCAAACCAGGAGCACATGGCTGTGTGAACAGCTCAACAGGATTTTGGCAGAACTGCTAATTTAGCCCCCACAAACCTATCCCCAAACCAGGGATAGTTCCAATGTGTGTGTGTTCCTAGAGAACACTTCTCAAGGGTGGGGAGAACCCACCAACACTCCTGTTTTCCTGTGGCTGCTGGCAAAGCTGTGGGCACTCTCTAGGTCATGCTGCTGGTGAACTGGAATACATACCAAGCTTCTGCAGGACTTCCACAAGATTTAATTATGCAATGACATTTTTGATATTTCCCAAAAGAATCTGAAAAAAGTTTCCCTGAAGAGTATTGTGGTAATCCATCTTCTTTGTGCCAGGTATGCCACAAGGGCTGAATGAGAGCAAATTAATTCATAACAATTTTTGCATAAACCTTTTTTTTTTTTTAAATCTTGAAATTTATTTTCAATGTGATAAGTTGAAAGTGCTGAATAGTTTTGAAATAAATTTCTTGCTTTCAGCGTGGAAAGCTGTTAACTGCTCAGTAATCCAGAGCAGTGCAGCTGAACTTTATTTTGCTGCAGAGCTAAAAGTGTCTAATTAAAAGCTGTTCCTCTGTAACTATTAAATTATTGCAGTTGCAGAAGATGAGTGAGGCAGTAAATGGGTTTCAGTTCCTTTGCTTCCTAGTTTAAGAATATCTCACCAAGAGACGTAGGGAAGCCTGAGCTAATTTGTGCAGAAATGGCTCTTCTGCTCACTTTAGGTGACAAAAATGATAATAAAACTTGAATTTGCTCTGGTAGTTTCCTGTAATTAACATGTTTTTCCCCAGCTATGTCAGAAAAATGTTGAGTTCTTCTGACAGAAGGTAGTGGAAAGGAGTAGGTTTTGCGTTTAGATGTCATTCCTTTGAGAGCACTGTTAATTCTCTTTAATGTCACTTTCTGTGTCACCAAACCACCTTTATGTTAGTTGGGAACTGCTGCCTTCAGGTGCATGACTATTTTTCTGAAAGTCATTTTCCCAGACAGTTGAAAAGTCTCCTAACTCAAGTTTTGTCTTGAGGTTTTAATGCTTTTAAAAGTTCTCCTGCTCATTCAGGTAAGACATGTCCAGTACTGGGGTGGAAAACCCAAGTTTCTTTCAGAAAAGTCTTATCCCAGGTGGGTGAAATACCCTTAAGTGTTTGTCAGTGTTTTGATTTTCATAGGAGCATTAATTAAATGAAGTCTGTTTGATTTTCCTTTGGCAGTTCTGCTCACAAAAGGAAGCCCATGCCTAAGGTTGTTTATAACCTGCTGTCAGACCGAGATCTGAAGAAAAAGCTCAAGGAACATGGTCTGTCTGCCCTGGGGACCCGCCAGCAGCTCATCAAGAGACACCAGGAGTTTGTGCACATGTACAATGCTCAGTGTGATTCCCTAAATCCCAAATCAGGTAAGGGAGAGGCTGCAGGGAAGTTGCTGCCATCACAAACCATTTGTCTGCATTTCCCTGTCTGTTAGCTCCCAGGGCACGAGGAGCTCTGGCTTGAATGTCTGGGGGGAACTGGAGCTGGAAGAATTTACCTTGTGTAAATCAAGGTTAATGCAAAATACTCCTTTAACATGTGGGGATACTCAGGGGGATTCTTCACTTGGCACTGGTGATGAAGTGGCACCAAGTCTGTCTCGTTCCTCCACACCAAAGCAATAGTTCCAGGGAGTGCTCAGTGAAATTCAGCTGCTCTGCCCTAAATAATGCAAAATTCTTCCTCTGTTCAAAGCCTGTGCACAAAGGGTGAATTATTAAACTCACACTTAAGATGCAGACGTGCATTTTGGGTAGCAGCAGTGAGCCTGAGGTCACTGTAACAGGAGTAGCTGAGCTGCTGAGGAAGCAGAGGTGCCAAGTTCATGGTGTTAAACTTGTTTGGAACAGTTTCATTCCTTCACAGCTTCCTGAGCTTCTGTTCTCTGACTGCTTCTCTTTCCAGTTAAAGTGTTAGTTGTGATAACTGCCTGCAGCTACCTGGGGTGCTGTGGAGATGATGAAGTACAGAAAGAGACTTGTAAAAGTAAATGGCAGAATAAACTGTGCAGGGTCCTGCATAGCTGTGGCTCTTGTTAAATGTTCAGAAACACAGATCTGTCTGTTCATGGGCTTTGAACGTGTCCAACATGATCTTTGGGGCAGGTTGGAATTCATCTGTGGGCTGTGGCTTTGGCCATGAGCCTGCACACTGGAAGGTGGGCTGGGGTAACACAGAGAGATGCAATTACCATGTCTTTTATTGAAACATACAGAATAAAATGAAAACTCTTCCTGAATGACATGCCCTCACACCACAGAAACTCTGTCCTGTGCAAGGGGGGGTTCAGTAGGATTTGGAAAGAAGGCAGGTTTGCCTGGGATTGGAGCCTGAGCTTTCACTGCTGGAGAGCTAATGCTCTTTGCCTCTGTCTTTTAAATTCATGGTACTTTCATTCAGTGCTGTTGCAGCTTTTATTACACAGCTCATGTTTCAGTGATCCCTTTCTTGTATTTCCAGTCACAGAGGTTGTTAAAGAGCTGGAAAAGACCGAGAAGATTCGTGTTCAGCTTGAATGTAACAAACCTGGTGAAAATGTAGGTGACTGATCTTTGTTCTCACAGGGGAGTGGCAGCAAAAACTGCAGGGTGGGCACTGAATATGTTTGTCTGTCGCTTTATTGTGGGAATTCCCAGATTCCATGTTGGAATTCACATTTGCCATCCTATAATCAGCCTGGTGTTCTCACACAGCACATTTGTTGTGGGCAGTCCTTGGTGTAATGCTGAGAGCTGGGGGGGGAAAACCAGACAGCTGCTCCTCCTTCCAGTGTTAAATCTCTAATTTCAAAGTCAGCAGCCTTATCATCTTTATATTTCTGTTAAAAACAAACATTTGTGTGATTTCTGTAGAGCTTGACCTTCACAAAGGACCAGACAGAGGAAGAAATAGATGAGATCCATACTAAGTATCGTAAGTAATGTGCAAGTTTCACTTTGTTTTGCTCTTAAATTCCCTTTCTTTTCCTTTGAACTAAAATATATACACTGATTGCCTCTGAGTGCCTCTCCATTTCTGCACTCTGTGCCCTCCCAGTGTCCTCCCATGGCTGTTGGAGCTGCAGAAGAGCAGGGCAGGGTGTCTGTCCTGCTGGGCTGTGTGGGGTGCATTGTGTGGTGTCACTGGGAACCCTCCAAGGCACAACTGCTCTGGAAGGGCTCCCTGAGCCCCAGCCAAGCATGGCCCTTCCTGCACCTTCTTTTATTATTGAAATGCTGCAGTTTGGCTTCTCTTGACATGCTGCAGGTTGATGTGCTGTGTGTGGGGTGTCATTTCAGCACCACGGTGATTTACAGCATAGCTGAGCAATGCTTGTGTGCCAGGACATTTGTTTTTGAAAAGCTCTGTATTCACACCATCAACAAGAACAACAAAAGAGAGCAATGCTGTAAAAACTGAAGTGCCAGAGGAATTCCATGAGGAGCATGCAACAGCTCAGATACCACATCTGGGACAGAGATTTTTTTTTAGTAATGGAGTTTTTGGCCTTCTGTGGTGCTTTCAGCTACATAAGGAAAGGGAGTTGGTGTCAAATCTGTTTCCTTCTGTGGGGCAGGACTTGGTGTTATTTTATCATAGAATATATCAAAGAATTTTGTCACTGGAAAGGTGGTCAGATATTGGAATTGGCTGCTCAGGGAGGTGGTGGAGTCACCCACCACCCCTGGAAGTGTTCCAATGCTTGACAGTGCTTTCTGTGAAGAAATTCCTCCTGATGTCCAACCTGAGTGTCCCCTGGCACAGCTTGGGGCTATTTCCTCTTCTCCTGTCACTTGTTCCCTGGGAGAAGAGACTGATGCTCACCTTGCTCCAGCCTCCTGTCAGTGTTCCCTCCCTGCCCAGCCAGGGTTAGATGATCCACAATGTCTGGCTGAGGACACTGAGTATTTTCCCAGCCTCTGAGTAAAGAATTTGAAGTATCTTGATAAAACAACACTATTGCTTTGGCTGAACACCAGAGGATTGCTTAAAACCTACCAAGTGATTGAAAGTGCAAAGAGTACTTGCATTACTAGCTCATTTAAAGGGTCTGAATCTCAGCAGTGTAATGAGCATGAAGTGTTCATCAGTGCCAGTGCTCCTGACTGTGGGTAGCTCTGTAAAGCACAGACACAGCTTTGCATCATTAGGAGAATGTGGAACATATCACAGTGCTGAGCTGGTTTTCAGTTGCTGTAACAAAAATGGTTTGAATTCAATGTTTTGTGTCCATTTCTGTTCACACCCTTTCAGTGTTTATGATGTACTTTAAGCCTGTGGGGATAGTCAGTGATGCTCTGCTACTTTTCAGGAAACAAACACAGGAAGGAATTCAAATTCTTGGTGGATCAAGTAAATAACCGGTGGAAGAAAAGGAGTGAGAGTAAACCAGGAAGTGCTCAAAGCAAAGAAGTTGCTGTCAAAGAGCTGCCAGCAGCCACAGGTCAGTGATGTTTGGTGTGGTCCCCTCTTGGCTCTGCTCTAAGAAGTGGGGGGTTTCCAAAGAAATGGTCCTTCCTCCTGTTCTTCTCCTACAGCCTTTAAGGGAAAAAAATAGCATGAAGATCAAACAGACCCTAAAATGATTGACTGCTGTTGATTTTCATGTGGAATATAAGCACAACCCCTAATAAATACACTAGTTTGATTCCAGTGGACTGTATCTGGATGTGCCTTGTCTGGGGACACAGTTCAGTGAGCTGGTTGAAAGGGGATCTCAGGGTGCAGTCCAGGTGTGGTGCAGGTGTTGAGGTGGGCATCATCTGGAATGAAGGTGGTGGTGGCTGCTCTCACTGCCTCTCTGCCTTCCTGGGTCATTGCTGTGAGAGGGAGTCAGGAACTGGGAACTGCAGAGCTATTTGTGTGCTTTAGTCCAGGAGTTATTTGTCCTGGGGATGATGAAATAAAATACTTGGGCTTCTTTTATACTGTCTCTGCAGGGTGTTGCCTCTCTTTAACTTGCCTTGTTTTGTGTTTATGTATTTGAGCTCAGTGAAAAGTGGGACTGCACAACTGCAGTTCCTCACTTGGTAGGAGTTGGGGACAGCATCCAGCCTGTTTGGGATCCTCCTGCCTGCAGCAGCAAAGCTTACCAGAGTGTGCTCTGAGCATGTTCCCTGCAGGATCCTTTGGTCTCCTTTGGTTTGTGCTGCATGGCTGCCTTGGCAGGGAACTTCTAGCTTTGAATGTGGGGTTTAGAAGAACATTCCTCAGCCCAATAGAATGTGTGGGTTTATAATCTATTCAAGGCATTAGAGTTTTGGAGAGAATTCCTCTGGCCAGAATGGGATGTGCTGTTGTCTGTGCCCTTGGGAAAACGTGGCAGTGCAGTTTGCCCCAGCTCTCCCAAATCCCTGTGCTCTTGAGCTGAGTTCATCTGTGTCTCTTTCCTGTGCTTCTCCTCCAGCAGAGTCCTCAAGAATAAAAGGAAAGGGAAAACAGTAAAATAATATGAATTTTAGCTGTATCATTTCCCCCAGACCTTGATTTGCATAGTCTTATCTGTGAGAAGGGTAAAAGTGAAGGAATCTCAAGGATAACAGATTTGAAGATATTCCTCATGTATAGCAGAGGCAGAGGTGATGTGTTATCAGGTAGTGGCACTACAGCCTTAATTTCCAGCTCTGCCCTGGCAGGATGAGCTGCTGTGGCTTTCAGGTTTCCATCTGCTGTGTGTGCTGCCCTGCAGGCTCTGAGGAGCTCAATTAAAGCCACAGAGTTTTTCCAAAAGAGTGCTCAGGTAGAAAATCACTTGGCTCAGGTGTATCATCCTGTGTCATGTTCAGGACGTGGCACCACCCTGGCTGGTTCCAGCAAACCTGCACAATTTCCATTGCACTCTGTGCACTCAGCTTTCAGTAATCCTTGGAATTTCAGTTCCTAGTTTTGTGCCAAACATCTGCACCCAGTTGACTGAAAACCACTGAAAAAACAAAACAATGATTTATGGGTGAAGAAACAGATGCCTAAAGCCTGTTTCCTCAGGATTGCTTATTAAGAGCAACTGGCTTTGTATTAAACTGGGAATTCCAGTACGGGAAGGGAAGAAACCAGCTGTGGCCTGATGGAAACTACTGGAAGAACAAAAGCTCTGTCTGCATTCCTTACCCACTTCCCTCAGGTGCTCCTGGAACTGGTGGAATTGTGCAGAATTAAAACAGACCTAGATGTGAGTTGGGTTAGGATCCATCTCTCCCAGGGCCCTCTCCTGGGGCTGGCTGATGCACTTTCACCTCTCTGAAAATCTCACTTGGTGTGTGGTGATGGTTTAATCACCTGTTCCTGATATGCATCATCTGGATTTGCATCTTTAAGCTTAAAATATCTGTTTTCCAGGTTTTATAACTTTTAACCATGAGGCTTCGCTTTGCCTGAGGGGAAGTGCCAAAAGGATTTGATAAATATTGGTGATAAATAATTTGATTTGATAAATATTGGCTGTGCTGGGCTGCATTATTGCACAGGCCTTTGCTATTTTTACCCTGCTAATTTCAGAGTTGTGTTTCATCAGTCGGCCAACTGACTCACTGGGATCTGCTGGTTGTTTTCAGCAGACAAAAATACGCCCCTGATATTCAATTATGTCTATTAGAGGGAGGGAAAGGGCAAGCTGAGCTCAATCCAAAGATTGTGATGCCACTCCACATTGCAGTTCCAGTTCTCCTTGGCCCTTTCTGTCCAAACTTTTGCTGGAGGGGTAGAAAAGTCAGGCCCTGAAAGAGGGATGGGACATGTCTGTGACTGTCACAATCAGGGTTAGCAGTGAGATGGGGCTGGGGAGGGTTTAATGTCCCAGGCAGCTTTCTACTTAAATTACTCATTTGCAAATACTTGTGGGTGTGGCATAAGGAGAGTTCATCTTTTAATGCCCTAATTTTTAGTCTATATTTGTTTTTGCTTTGGAGAGGCAGAAAGTATCTTTTCAGAGAACTCTTTTCACAGACCAAAACATTTGACACTAAAACAAGAGAATGGTTTTACAATTTTTGTCTCATCTGTGTTGTCTTGAAATCATTTTTCCTATTGAAATGGAAATGTCAGTTATCTGGATTGACATCATTGTTCTTAGCTGCATGAGGAAATAAATCACAGCTGTGAACAACCTGTTAACTTGATCTGTGAAACTTAAAGCCATCAAGCTGTCTGATGGAGGGGCTGAAGGGAACTGGGAGCATAAGCAGCCAAAGCACTGTCCCATTAAGTGTTTGGTAATTTTGACATGAAGTTCCATCTTATGAAATGTGACACATATCCTTGCCCTTCATTTCTCTCTTTGTTTCACTCAACAGTGAAACATTCCTGGTTCTGGGAGGGTGGTTAGTTGTTTGAGGTTTTTTTAATGAGGAAAATATATTAAACCTTTGAAAATTAAACCTGGGATGGTTGTGGGAAACAACCTAATGGGAATGAGGTGTTGGTATTTAAATATTTATAATTTTCTATGTTCAGGCTGCAGAACTTAACAGTATTTTACACTGTCATTCTTTCTCATCTGTGCCTTTGCCCTTGCTAGAATCTAGGGAAGAGCATCACACAGCTGTGGTCCTTGGGGAAGCCCAGCAACTCCAGTCAGATACTCCTGCTGGCCAGAGAAGTGAACCTCATGGCATGGAGGAAGGCCAGAGAGCAGTCTCTCCTGAGTTCTCAGTGTCCTCTGGATCAACAAGCAGGTCAGTGGGATACTCCTCTCTCCCTGCTTTGGGCCAGATTAGCCCAGCCATGGGTACACTTTGGCAGTAAGTGCATGTGTCCTGCTCCACAGGAGGGGTGCTGAGCTGTGCTCACAGGCCCATTCTCCTGTGTGTCTGGATGTTCAGGAGCTTGAGGGATGGAGGTGAAATACGTGGAAAATTCACTGAGTGGTTTTTAATGACTTCCCAGGAGGTTGGCAGTGTAAATGTCCCTTTTGATACAGGAACACAGAGTGGAATGTCTGGGAAACCAGAGGGACATTTGGTGGGTCACTTCCCCCTTCCCTTCTGCTGCAAGTTTTATTTAGAGAGGTCCCAAAACTGATACAGCCCAAGTATTTAAGTAGTACTGCTGTAAGGAACTGTGGCCCCAGTTTCTGCAAGAAAAGTGAAAAAGTAATTGAGAACAAATGCAGAATAACTGGGTTTTGATATATGTCCTAAAGCAAGAGAGATGATCTGGCTATCTTGTTGATAATAGAAATGAGAAGAGAATGCAGGTCTGCATTGCCTGGAATAAAAAGGTTTCCTGTGCCCAGAAGTGGGAGATGATCAGAGGAAGTAGCTGGAGGTCAGTCCCTGAGCTAGGAATGACATTTCTTAATTTCCCACCTCTTCCACCCATAGTACCCTGGTTCTTCCTCCTTGTTCTACAAATACTAAAAATGATGTAGTGCTTGGCTTCATTGTTGGTTATTAACAAAGCAACCTAGGTAAAAAGTTTAACAGAAACCATTTTTTCCCAAATCGTTTTGGTTCACAAAGAGCTCTTAAAAGTCACCATGAGGGTTCAAGAGCTTTTAAAGTTGCCTTGAGGGTTCCCTTTCACAGAGGGAAATGCTGAATGTGAGTAAAAGCCTAGGGAGGCCTTGGAAAGAGAAGATCAGCTCAGGCGATTAGAGAGCATCAAATGGTACATATCTTCATTTTACAAGATCAGGCTTTGCTGCCTGTTTCCATTTACTTGCCTAAATGGGAGCATACAGTAAATATTTGTCAGTAAACAGCAATGTGCTGGCTGGCAGAGCACTGTGTGGAGGCAGGAAGGGTCATTGCTGCCCTTTCAGAATATTATTGCATTTCTGTTTGGCTTCAGACCTGCATTAGAGACCAATAAAGCCCTTCCCCTCCCGTGGCCTTTCCCCTCTGACTGTCTCTGTCTGTTTGCCTGGATTGGTACTGGAAAATTGATAAATGCAGCATATCAATTTATTTGCTGTTTAATGTGTAACAAGCTGTTAAGGTTAGTGCTGGACTGGTTTTATCTCCGTTTCTCAGGATGCAAGGGATGACAGTGAAGTGACAGATGCTGCCTGGTGATGGTGGAAGGTCCCTCTTGTCTGATGACCATGTTCCTCCTTCCACACTGTACCTTTGTGAAGAACACTTTGGATTGTTTTCCTGTGTTTTGTGAGAGACAAACAGAGGATGCAGGGATCACCCCCTTTAACTGAGAAAATAAGGATTTTACGCCTGCTGTAGAAAATACCCAGAGCAGGAATGGAGGTTGGAGCATCGACCCAAACATGCCTGGGCTCTGCAGGGATTGATGATCCCACCAGGAGAACCAACTGTGCATGACAGATAAACACCAAAACACAGCCATGGCTTTGAAAGGGTCATTTCTCAGAGCTCTGAAGTCACAGTTACACAGAAAACTTCCTCAGGACTGCAGTGCTCCATACAAATAGTCCTGTGGCATCCTTTGACTTTCTGGGACTGAAGCCAAATTTTATGCAACTACTGAAACAATAGGGAAATTAGAAAAGAAATGAGAGAAACAAGGAGGGGCAACAATAAGCCAGCTAATGAGCTATGTAGAGGAAGTATTCCATTAAAGGTATTTTATATAACAGGGATAATACAGGGGGTTTTAGGCAAATTATTTCTCTTAAAACTTTGTGGTAGAAGCATATGCTGGTTCTTGATGACTTGAGTGAGACTTTGGCCTTATCTGTAGTACTGAAACATAGTGACTTAGTTCTGGAATCCTGGTGAGAAAGTGCTGCATCCAGAGCTTTATAAATCCCTCTCTGCTGGAATAGCCAGAGGGACTGCAGTGTCTTCCAGGGGAGGTTCATGGCCAAGGAAGGGGCCTTTTTGCAGTATGTGTGGCTTTTTGGCAGGAAGCTTAGGAGCCACTGATGAGGATCCAAGTCACTTATCCTTGGATTACGTGTTTTGCAGGATATGGGCTTTAGTTCAGCAGCAGCAGCAGAGGCAGGAACAGGAGCTGTGCTTCAGTTACCCAGGAGTTCACTGGATGGCAGCACCCCTCCAAAATCCACCCAGCAGGCATTGGTTTGGCAGAGCTGGAAGGATCGAGTGGCTGGAAGGGCTGTGGGAGCTCTGCCCTGGCAGCTGCTGCAGCCTGAGCTTGAAGGCAGCATTGTCCTGCTCCCTGGCCACCTCTGTCAGATGAGGGAAGTGTATGAAAATGTGTTGATCGGGGCAATAACTGCCTTTTTCAGTTCTTCAGTACATTTTTGACTTCATAAATCTTGCACTACTTTGGCTCACAGATGATGTATTATCACAGTGCTAGACAGGAGTGTTTGATCTGTGGATTTTGGCCTCAAACGTGGGTTCATTGTGGAAGGATGATGATACTCCTCTGCTATGGTGTTGATTCATACTTTTCTTCCCAAAACTGTTGAGCTGTAACAAATCACAGGAACTGTGAGGTTTGGTGGAGAGAGTCCTGGGGACATCAGGACAGTCAAAGGCCTCATGATTATATCCAGCCTGTGTCCAGGAGGGTCCCTGGTCGATACCTATGGGGTCTGGACATCTCTGAGTCCTGAAAACGACTCTCACAGTGCTCTTGGTGCTTCAGCCTCCACGTCCCAGCTGCTGCCAGACCCCTAAGGGAAGCAGTTCAGATAGATCCAGCAGATCTTTTCCAAAGGCAGAGCCTCAAAGGCACGTTCTTGTGCTGCAGAGGAGGCCATGGCAAGCCAAGGAAGCCTGGAAAGAGTAAAGGAGAACAGTGAGATACAAGAGCCCTCCACAGGGCCTCTTTTCCAAAGGCAGGATGATGAAACCATGGGCACATGGGTTGAAAAGGAGGTCCTGGGAAGCCAGAGATGGCATTGTCATGCACAGGTTACCTTGGATATCACACACTGTCCAGCAGTGAGCTCGTCCTGATCATCACAGGCAGGACAGAGTGGGAGCAGGATTGCAAGATGGAGAGTAACTCAGTCCTCAAGTGGGCATTTGCCTCCAGGTGACATTGGTAAAACAAGATGGGCTGGAGCTCATCTCTTGTGCCAGCACTGGGGGGAAAAAGTGCCCAGAGCATGTGCAGAGCCACATCTGTAAGGCATGGTGAGATGGACAGGTGGCAGGATGCTGGCTGCTCACCATGAGGCTGAGCAGGAGCTTCCTCTGCCTTGCCAGAAATTCAGAGCCATGTGCTCTTCTCAGTTCTAGAATGAGACATTTCATTCACACTTGTGTCAGCTTCTTTTCTCAATGTGGAGCCATGAAAGGATCAGGAGCTGAAACGTCTCCTCGCCCTGACACAGGATGCTGGCTGCATCTCCAGCAGTTCAGGTGCAGAGATTTCAGGGGTTTGCTGTAAAAATTAACTCATCTGGAAATGATCTGTAAAATCTTGGGAGGGAATAATGACCTTTAGTAATGGAAAGGACACAAAACCTCTTGTGGAAATTTGTCTTGGATTTGGAGTGTGAGCAAAGTGTGATGTCTGTTTTGCTGTGCCTGGCCTCAGTGTAGGTGGGTACCTCTGGGGTATTGAAAAGGCAGAAAATGCTGAAAGAATAACAAAATGATTCTAAATTCTGTGATCCCTTTGGCCCCTCTGGGCTAAAATTTATGGGAATAACCTACAAAATGAGGCAGCTGTTTAATTTAATTCATATTCTTCCACTTAAGGGCTAATCATTAATGCAAGGAAGAGGGAGCAGTTTTCTTCAGGGGATGCAAAAGAATTAATTATGAATTCACTTGACCGTCAAAATTGCTTTTGCTTAGTTGACAGTGTTTTTTGATAATTGTTTTTCAACTGTGGCATATTTAAGGATTTTTAAAAAATTTTCAAACCCTTGGGCCCCTGGCAGAAAGGTGTGTGATTATCTCAGCTCCCAATCCAGCCCTGCTCAAGCTTGGTAACCAAAATTGGTGTCCAAGAGAGCTGGGATGATGAGAACTGCTTCAGTGAGGGGATGCTGTGGAGCAGGGGGAGGGTGGAAGGGATCCTGAAACAGAGGCCTTTTAGCTGGGAAGTTCAGGACTGGTTTGTGCAGCCACTGCAGCTCCTCAGGCTCTCTCAGCACTTGGGGCCAGGAGTTAATTGGGTTCTCTGGGGACCAATGGGCCATTCACAGCTCCACGTGTAGGCCAAGTGGGAATCTTGCTCCAGGACATTTTGTGCTCTGCTTTGAGAGAATTGGGTAGGCACAGCCCATGGATTCCACATGTAAATTCTGACCAAGCACTATTGGTTTGAGCATTAGCCAAGTTTTTTCACTTTTATTGTTTTGTGGTGACAAACGTGGTGGGTGGTAAATGATGATAATGCTGCAGTTTTTGAGGCAGGAAAGTACATCATGTTCAGGCCTCAAACCTGTTCTTTTTCTGTTTTAGGGGACTAAAAGCACACAAATAACCCTCTGTCCTCCCCACTTCTTTTTTTAAATGTAATTGGAACATCAGAGTAGAGTTTGGAAATATGATAATAACTCATTCTCTGGGCATCCAGTTTGTGCATCAAAAACGAGCTTTTGATGGACTTTTAATTCTGAGAGTGAAAACAATGCTGGACTTCAAAACTTTCCCCACCTGTTTTTGGTGCCTTTCTCCTTTATATCTCAATGCCTGAGTGTGCACATGTTAGAGGGTCCTCTGTCCTGGCTCTGGTTGTCCACCTGAGTTCCTGCTGGTGGTTCTGTAGTTGTTGCCACAGTGACACCTGATGACTTTCACTTCAAACATGAGACAAAATGGCAAAGGGTGAAAAAAGCCTTGCCACCTTCTAGAAGTTGTGTGTCATTTATTGATTTATTTAAGAAAAGTTTTTAGAAAGGAAATGTACTTTACCCACCAAAGCTTCGTGCAGATCCTCTCCAGAGAAACTGCCTGGTGCCTGGGAATACAGAGCTGGTCTGGATACCACTAAAGAGGCATGAACAAAGTGGATTCTCTTGCATGTTAAATAATGACAATGAGACCCAGGAATAAGGACAAATTACATGATGAAGAGACAGAAGTTTCTGGGCTGTGCTGTAGGTTGAAGTTATTGCTCAATGCCAGTGCTGTTGGAGGGGTTGGTCTCATCCCCAGGTTCTGCTGCTGTTGCCAAGTTGAGCCCTGCTGTTCTACAAGGTGTTGCTAAAATAATTCACATCTGTTTTATTTTCTCCTCCAGCACCAATTCGGACATTCTGGCAGATGTGGAAGAGTCTGAGACAAGTTCAGCATCCTCTGACAGGTGAGTGGAATCTCCAAGTGCTGGTCCTTGTGACGGGTTTAGGTCAATACTCTGCAGTTGGTGGAATCCTGGAGAAGCAAATGCCTCTGGAAAGTCAGTTCTTAGAGAATCCTCACACTTGTGGGGAGCACAGTTTTGTCAGTGGTTTGGGATCCTTGAAAAATAAGTGCTCCGAGAATCCACAGATGGCCCAGTTGAAGACTATTATTTTAAGGTATACATGAATATAAATATGTATTTTAATTAAACAAAAATGCAAAATTCAATCTGAACTTCTGTTGTGTTTGAAGTTCTGCTGTTGGCAGAGCTGGAGGTAAGGCTGACAATTTGAACATGCTGGATTTGAGCATCTGTTTCAAAGTGGGAAGAGTTCTTGTTGTTAAAACATTAACATCTTATTACTTTACACCAAAAACTCCCTCCTGTTACATGTATGTGGTCATAGATTGGAACAGCTCTTAGAACTCCCATTTAATGGCTGTGGAATTCATATCAAAAATCAGTCCCACGTCAGTGTGTGTTTAGCCATGCACTGGACAGACCTTTTTCACATGCTTTTAAAGTACTCCACTGAAAGACAGTTTGGAGTTAATTGCTCTGTAGTTAGTTATTAAAATAGTTGACTTCCTTTTTCCTTGGGCAAAGAACATGCCTGACTCCATTAAGTCACCTTTAACCCCCCATTTCTGGGGCTCTGTAAGCAGCAGCTCCCCAGAGCACAGTGCTGTGTGTTAGCCAGGCTCACTGGGGCAGGACACTTCACTGGGACAGTCACCTTGCTCCTCCCAGGAGGAGGCCTTTGCTCCAGAAAGCCACAATCAGTCTTTTTTCTCTGGTCTCTGCCCCCCATTCCCCAAGCTGAATCCTCAAATCAGCTCCTGCTCCCCCCATGAACTACAGTTATTTATTACACGGTGCCGTTGGTGACTTAATCTTTATTGGCAGACAAGTAGGTTTAAATTCACATTGAGATGCAGAATGAGGTTTTAATCCTTTGCATATAAATGAAGTTCCTGATCCTAAGTGTTGCTAGTGACCTGCTCCTGGCAGCAGCTGTAGATGTGAATAGCTCTGCTGACACCAGGGTGTTGTTGCACATGGCATGGGGCAAGTGCCTGAGACTTGGACTGGTCAGGGCTTTGTGAGATTTAAATTCCACTGCCATGGCCTTCTGTTTGGAAATTGCCTGACTGAACAAACCCTCAGGCAGCAAGTGCTTGCTTAACCCACTCTGGAGTCTGCAGGTGACACTGTCAGTCTGTTAGGGGTGGTCTGGGGAGAAATGCAGCTCTCTGAATCACCTTTTTGTGATGGTGGGAGTGGGGAGAGCTGGGCAGGGCTGTGATCTGGATGGTCCCTCCCTTTGGGTATGTGTGTCCAGTCACCCCACCAAGGTTCCAGCTGGATGGAACCAGCTGGGGTTCTCACAGATCTCCCTGGGCATGGTTAATGGTTCCAGGGATGTGGGAACTCTGTTTCCATTGTGCTACAGCTCTGAAACACAAGTTGTTCCTACTAATCTCTTTATTATATCCTTATATATATCTCGTGGCAGTCAGCAGACACGGACTTGGGCATCTGAGAGTTTTCCATTGTTATTTTCAGTTGTGAATTCCCAGTTTAAGCCAAATGAATAGTCCCTGCAGGATGGATTCAGCCTGGCAGGTGGTATAAAACAGAGTGTATTTATAAGAAATGTTTAATTAGCAAAAGCTGTTGACAGATGAGCGGCATCTTTCATGTCAACACTAAGAGAAACTTTAAGCTCCAAGGCTGAATGATGGAAATGAGCTGCTTCATTTAAATATGGTTAATTGAACAATTTTTTCTTTAAAATTAACTCTGTGACTAAAAAGAAAACACTTGGTAAGTTTCCAGTGGAAAATTCTTTGTCCATAAATGAGGAGGGTGTCTGCAAAGCTGGGAGTCCTGTGCACTTCACTTCAGGGGCAATCCTGACCAAGCCCTTGTCCTGTGCCTGGGTGACCTCTGAGGAGGAGGACAGGGACTCAAGTTGGCCTTTTCTGATAGAACCATCATGGTTTTGTCACTACCAGGGGCTCTTCTCAGTTATGGACAAGGAATCTGGGAGGCTGTTGCTCCTCCTTGTCTTCCGAATGGGTTCCTGGGGCAGGAGGAGAGGCACCATGACATCCCTGTCCCTGCAGACTTGGGTGAATGGGACCATTTGTGGGTATTGTCATCTTCAAATAAGAAGACAGAGTAATATTTCCCCATCCCTGGGAGTGTCCAAGGCCAAGTTGGACAGGGCTTGGAGCACCCTGGGCTAGTGGAAGGTGTCCCTGGCCATGGCAGGGGTGGAACTGGATGAGCTTTAAGGTCCCTGCCCACCCAAACCATTGTGTGATTCCCCATCCCCAGTGACACTGGTGTGTGTGGTGCCCATGCACCGCTCCCAGCACTCCAGGACAGCATCATGTGTGCTGTTTAGGGCATTTGCAAACCCCTGTTTTCCTTATTTTCTCTTTTCCCCAGCAGCAGATCCATGGCTCAGACAGGGAGCAAGAGGAAGTCTCGTTGGCCGCGGGGGCCGGAGGATGATGGAGTGGTGCCCAGGAGCAAGAGGAAGAGGAGTTAGTGCTGAGGGCTGGGGACTGCTCAGCCCTGGGAGACACTGCCTGGCTTCCTCCCAGCCTCAGTCCAGCTGGGTACTGAGTGAAATGATGAACTTCTTCCAACTGCCTTAATGACCAGGCTGGTGGGTTTGTCCACAGCACTGTGGGCCACTTCCCTTTGAGGGGGCCCAGGGAGCCAGAGCCCTGGGAGCCTGAGCTCGCCCCTGTCCCCTGTGTCCCCTCAGGGGTGCAGGACTGCAGGTTGCTGCTGTTCCTGCTTGCAGCTCCTGGAAACTTGGTGTGCCCTCCTGGAGGCAGCTGCAGGACAGCGTTGTGCTGGGGGTCAGGCAGGGGCTGCTGCCCCACTTCCCTCGTGCAGCTGCAGGAGTTGGGGGAGGCTGAGGGAGCTGGGGGATTCTGCTCTACAGAAATGGGCTTTTTTGTGTATGGCCATGTCAAATTGCTCAGTATTATGTGTCGTTATTTCGGTTTGAAGTAATGAAACTGGAAAGAAGTTGGACACAAAGTATTATAGCTTTAAAATAAATAGTACCATTGAAAAGTCTGCTCTTCCTTAGGAGGTGGTGGAGTTTTGTAATGAAATAAAGCAATGCAAGGCAATGAAAGTAAACCTGAACACCAGGGGAGGTGTTTAAAAATAGGGCTTGTCAGCAAAATACATCCCAGGAAAAATAACCCCAGGTGTTTCTGCTGAGCCCCAAAGCTTTGGCTGGAGCCCATCAGTGGGAGCTTGGCAAAGAAGGCACAAAATCTGGGTAAGATTGATAACTGTGTGTCAGCTGACTCCAGACTGGAGCTGGGACTGAGCATTTGGCTTTTAGAAATATTCCTCCTCAAGCTGTTGTTCCTAGGAATGTTTGTGTTTGGAATGGGCTAAATCGTGGCAAATACAAACCATTTACAACTGCACAAGGTGAGCAGGTGCAGATGCAAAGCAGAAAGCTGACTGGATGTGTTTGTTTCCTTTTTACTAAACAAAACGTTTTGAAAGACAATAACTTTTGCTGTCTGTTCTAGGGCTGCCTTTTCATCCCAGTAGCTCACACAAGGCATTGAAACTGGGTGCAATTGGCCAGGGAAGAGTGAAGATGTCTGTGTGTGGAATGGTCATGGAATGGATGTGGATGGGTTTGGATTGGCTGCTGGGCAGCCCTGGAAGGGTTTGCTGGTGTGATTTAGTTCTGTTGGAGTTTTCTTTAATATGCCACGGGAACTGGGGCGTTGAGGTAATGAGACAATTCCGTGGTGTAGCAGGAGAGAGAACAGCCATGACGTGTTAAATGTGGACGTAAATCAGGCTGGTTCACTGACAACCTGGGGGGATTCGTTTTTTTTTTAAATCATTTATTGTTGAAGCCATCATTTAAAGTCCAAATTGGTGGCTTTTGCCAGAGATGGGGCTTTCCCCTCCCTTTTCTGAGGAGCTGTGAGTTTGTGCCAGGGACAGAGGTGACAAATCTGAGCTGGGGTTGTGGCCACAATGCAGGGGTTGAGGTGCTGGGGGAGGCTGCATGGAGCAGATATGCTGGACAGTGTGGAGGCTTAGGAAGAAATGTGAGTTTGATGGTCCTGTGCCTCATTCCCCCCCTGGCAGAGGGGGTGCCCAGGCAGCATCGAGCCTGTCCTGCCAGGCACAGCCCCAGCTCCAGCTCCAGCTCCAGCCCCAGCCCAGGGTGAGTGCCAGGGGCCAGCCGGGTGCAGCCTTTGCTGGAGTGGCTGCTGCTCCCCTGGGTGCCATCAGTGGCTCCTGCTGCACATCTCACCAGCCCTGAATTCGCAGAAATGGGATAACGTAAGGGAAAAAACAACAGCGAGGAAGGAGACGCGCTGTCCTCCCCACGCTGTGCTGTCCCCTCGCTCCCCTGGGCTGCTCAGCTCCTCGTCACCAAGTCAAGGGGCAGTGGGAGCAGCTGGGGACTTGTGAACAGCCAGCCTGGGGACAGCAGGCACAGCACGGAGGAGCCAAGGCAGTGCCTGACAGTGGGGATGGATGCTCTGTGAGGGGCTGTTTGTGTCCTCCTGCCTCAGCATCCCCAGGCTGAGCTGTGGCCCCAGCCAGGGTGGAAGAGCCCCACAACTGTGGGTTTTAGTGAGTAATCCTGAAGTCACAGCGTTGTCCTTGCACTGTTTCGGTGGGTTGATGGTGACCAATGTTTGTCACATCACCCACAGTGGTGTGGGAGGAGTGGGGGGCTCCAGGGACCCTCCATCCTACCTGGCTGCTGGGGATGTGAGATCCTGGGACCCTCCCTGGTGGGTGCAGCCCCTCTGCAGCCACCCCAGTCAGCAGTCCCGAGGCAGATCCCCCAAGGCTGCGGCTCCTGGGGAATTGTGAGTGGGGCAGAGCCCGGGGAGCCCATCCTGGTGCTGCCAGCCAGGCCTGGAGCAGGGCTGTGTGTGGGACTGCCACTGGAAAGCTTTGGGAACTGCTGCTTTGGGGCAGCTAATCCAGTCAGAAGGAAATGAATTTAGTCACGGAGCAGTCCCTCAGGCCAGGCCAGGAGGGCAAAGCTGGAAGCAAAATAATCACAGAGACAATAAAAATGTCCCGTTCCCCCAGCCCGGCAGTGGAGTCGTGTGAAAGGCAGCGATCCCAGGAGTGGGAGGGCAGCAGGAACAGAGTCACCCAGACAGGCACAGGGCTCCCTCTCTGCTCTCACCCCATGTCCCCCTCCAAAATAAATAGCTGGGGACTACCTGTGTTTGCTGCAGGGGTGGCTGTGCTGGGTGTTTTCTGGTGTTTTCCCAAAAGTTCTGGTTTTGCAGAAGAACTGCAAGGGTGGGCTGATTCTTCCAGCTCTTGGTTGGATGTGCTGTGTCACAAATACTAGAACAGCAGCTGTGTTTGGTAGATGCTTCAGAGTCTGAACAAGATGAAAAATGGCTTAATTTTCTGAAAATTGGTCTAGGATCAGGTGATTTGAAGATTTTCCATCTCAGCTTTCCTTGCAGGGAACAAGTAATTTTTACAGCAAGGGTTTGCTTTAACTAATGCTGACTTTTTGTTGGGATTTGTTTTTTTTTTTTCATTGACTTTCCAGCTCTAATATTTGGTTGAATGTTTTATGTTTTGGGGGTTCATGTTCTTTAAGACAAAAAGTCCACACTCCATCCCCTCTCCAGTAATAAACATACTTGGTTTAAGGAGAGTCTGTTTTGGTAGAACAAGAGATATCCTGGAATTGGAATGCCTTCCCCAAGTGCAGGAATTGCAGCTAAACCATCTCTGTTACCTGCTGGGCAAACCCAACACCAGGATCTGCTGTCCAGAGGAAAGAATAATTGTGGTTCTGTCCCACCTATTGGTGGAGGAGCCAGAGGACCTGAATCCAAAATGATTCAGACAAACGGGTGAGTTGGCTCCAACTCAACCACCTGGAATTAAATAAAGAGCAGGACGAATTACCAGCTTCAGGAAGGAGAAGGTAAACACATTACTGCAAATGGGAAGTAATTAGTAAGGCAGAAAAGTTTGCATAACTGTAGCTGGGCTTCATTCTCAGAGCTAAAGCTCAGCACCCTGGTGAGTTATTTGGCCCCAGAGCTGCGTTCCTGGAGCCTGAGCTGGGGGGTTCTTGGCAGGTCCTCGGTGGGAGAGAAAGGGGGGTTGTGTGGAAACCTTCTCACCTGTGTGGGCATCTCCAGACATGCTTATAGACATTCATGCATATATATGTGTATATGTTGAATTATTCTAAGGATTGCAGCCCCTTTTGTATTGCTCAGCATGGACTTTGTTGAAGTAGTGATGAGCATCAAAATTGATTCACTTTCCTTTACATAAATGTTAATTGTAGAATTTATTTATGAATCTGTATTAAAATAGGCAGACAGGTTTCCTCGGGTTTTGTTCTGGCTCCTGTACCTTTACCTAACCAGCTGTTTTGCTCAAATAGAAAAGTGCCTCATTTTCCTGGGCAGAACCCCTGTGTGTGGAGGGGTTCAGGCTGCAGCAGGCACAGTGCTGGGCACTGGGTGGTGCCAATAACTGGGTGATCCACACCTCTGGCTCTGGAAATGGTCAGTTAATATCTGATACTCCAGGAGGGGATGCTCAGTGTGTTGCTTGGGGTGTGCAGGTCCCATAAAGGCTGTTGTTGCTGCTGCAGGTGTGACTGGCAGTGCTGTGGGTGCAGCTGCAGGGGAAGGAGGAGAGGGCAGGGCACTGGATCTCGGTGTCTGCCTGGCTTTTCACTCCTCCTTGTGGGTGAGGGAGATTTCAGGGCAGCTGAAATGAACAGCCTGAAGTCACACACAAATACAGGAACACAAACAAACAAAACCCTGAAGTTATTCTATAATCTCCCAACAGCTGAACCTGAAACCTCTTTGTTAAAAACTATATGGATACATATTTGTATTAGGGCAGCTTATTATTCCCAGGGTCTGTGCAGGCTCCATTGGTTTTTATGACTTTGAGGCCGTAACAGGATGAAGGGAGAAACATTTTAGCACAAACAGCCCTGTCCAGACCCAGCTCCTCAGGAGGTGCCTGGGCAGAGCCTCTGTCACCCTTTCAGGGCTTGGGTGTGCAGGATGGTGTGCACAGGTGGGTGGGAGCAGGGGGGATTCCCTATGGAATAGGAGGGTCTGCCCTAGCCTGAATGGGATGTTTTGGATGACAGGTCAGCCTGGATGGTCAGGTCAGCAGGACCCACAGTCTGCTCTGGTTTAACTGGGTTCAGGTTCACTGATCTGACAGGAGCACTGCCACATCCCAGGGGCGATCCCTGGGCCCCAGGGCAGGAGGTGCATCCCACTGTTCTCTTCGGGTGCCACTGGTGATGGGCATGGAAAGAGGGGCTGGTTTAATGCCATGAAATTCAGGCTCTTTTTTTCCAGACATCCTCTTCTCAAGCTGGATGAGCCTTCTCAGGCTCTGGTGCTCATGGAAGCAGGAGGCCATGGGAGCAGAGAGTGATGGATTTCACTGAGTTGGGGATTCCTTCAAAGGAAATGGTTTCAATCCCATGAACCTTTCAGGGACATGATGTGAAAGAATCTTTAACACCGAGTTCCTTGAGTAAGTTCAGGATGTTTCTAGATAAACAAAAAGAGGGGAACAGAAGAAATGATCTTGATATGTGTGTGAACCCTCAGAAATTTGCTTTCTGCTGTGAATGCTTTCTAGAGCTTGAGGCTGCAGGATCCAAGTTGTTCCTCCCTTCTCCATCTGTCCATGCACAAGTTGGTTTCTCTGGCTCCTTTTCCCCTTCCAGTAATGCTCTGATGACTCAGTTTCCAAAACATCCCCCAGCCATGGCACAGCTCTAGGCAGAGCCCAGGCAGCTGGGTCGTGTGCTGGGGCAAGAATGCTGGGACTGACCCTGAGCTGCAGCTGTGCTTTTCATTTTTTGTTTACTATGAGCAATCTGAGGACTAGTTTTTTGGTTTGTGGTGTGGATTTTGTTGTTGTTGGTTTGGTTTTGTTGTTGTTTTGTTTTTTTTATTTTCTTTGTTGTGTTTCACTTTTCTGGTTCTTGTTTTTGTTTGTTTGGTTTTAACTAAAAAAAAATATTACCATGGCCAGAGCCTGATTCAGGTGGATGATGTGATGGGTGACATGACATTATTCACGAGTGTAACTGTGTTAACCCAGTCCACACAGCATGGTCAGATGCAGATATGTTACTCCTGATCAGTGAACTCAGTAACAAAATGAATTTTGAGTAAGTTTTGGGACCAAATAATTCTGTGCATTGCTGGAATTCACATGGTTTGTCTCCAAAGCCTTGTTGCCTTTGGTAGAGAACATTTTACAGTATTGACTCTATATTTCTCTGGAAATCAGAAAAAGCAGCTGGTGAGCCATGGAGGAATTTGATATCTGGCTTGGGGATTTACTCGTGCACATTTAAGCAAGACATGGAAAACTTGTAATATACTCTGGCCTCAGAATATTCCCAAGCCTCACGTAAAGCCCACAGCACTGATATGACTTTTCCAGGAAAGTGTGTGCATGGGACTGCTCATCTTGTGGATTTACCAAAACTGGCCTTCTGGCAGGCTGGGTGCAGTGGGCGAGGGCTAGGAATATTTCTAGGATAAAGAGAAATTCCCATGCAAGATCAGGTAGATACAATAGCCTGGCCCTCCAGGCTGCAGTGCCTGCAGTGGCTGCAGCCACACATGAGTTCTTGGGCAGCTCCAGCTGCAAAGCTCTGGCCTGGCCTTGACATTTTGCCAGACCTCTTGTGTCATGGGGACCATAAAGTTGGGCTTCCAAATAGCTATTGGAAAAACAGCTATTTCAGATCCAGCAGTCAACCAAAAGGCAATTAAATTTAGCTTTATGTAGTGTTTGTGCTTTTGATTATCCCAAAGCATGTATTTTTAAAATAAAAATGTTTCCAGCTTTATGGCATCCCTGAATGTTTGAAGCTGGAAGGAGCAGGGGATGACTCATAAAACCCTTTGATTCTCATGAAAGTTTTTGCTTTAACATCACATGTGTTTGAGTTTCAGTTGTGGGACAGCTGCAGCTTTGCCTGAATAAGGAGCGAGGGGCTCAGGGGACCATGAGTGTCTCTGGCTGCTGAGGGGCAGTGCCCAAACCAGGGTGACCTGGGGAAGGGCACCTGGAGCTGGGTGTTGTCCCCTTTTGCCATGGCAATTGGCTCTGCTCTCTTCCCACTACAGACGATGGAACGGCATTAAAACCTTATGGCCTGATCCTTTGGTGTGACCCTGACTAGACCCATGGCTACCCAAAGCCCATCAAAGTGGTCAGTGGGACCAAGCTCCTGCTGTGGGGTGGGAGGTTTCCTCCCCACCATCGCTGTGCCTGGGGCTGGGTCAGTGCAGCAATGACCTTGTGTTCAGCACATGCCTCTTTCCTGCACCCTTTGGGGTTTTATACTGGGTAATTTATGTGAGAAAAGTGACATATGGAGAGGATGATGAAACCTTCTTGGTCTTCTTTCCTGCTACGAGGGAACCCCCAGCAGTGCTGGCTCCAGTGCTGGTTTCTGGTAGCAGAACCCAACCTGTCCCACCACTGCCACACAGCAGGCAGCAACTCCACACCATCAGCAGGAAAGCATTTTAATGTCACCCAGTGACACTGTTATTGTCCTCGTGGGCTGGGAGGTTGGCCTGGCTGGATGGCTCCAGGAGCTGCAGCTGACCTGGGCTTGGGTTAGTTGCCCAAATTAATGTTTATCGACGCTGTGACGTGAGTTCTGGGGAGGGAACAGTGAGCTGAGCTCCCTGGGGCAGGTAACAGTCCTTGCACTTGCAGGGGCTGTTCCTGCTTTTTCTGAGCAGTTTGGAATCTGGGATGAAACAAGCCAGGAGCTGGGCTGGGAACGTGGCAGGAGGGGGATTGCTGGGACCCCTTGATCCCCACAACCTGCCCTGGGTGGAGGCACTGTGGTGAGGCATGGCCATGTCCAGAGCCCTGTATGGACCTGGTGGGGACAAGAGTGACATTCAGCCCTGCAGGGTCCCTGTGCTGCTGTCCTGGCACTGTGGGGCTTGGCTGTGCCTGCAGCATCCATGCCTGGCTCCCACAGCTCTGCTCCTGCCCAGCCCAGTCCCTGCCCCTGAGCAGGAAAACAAGGCTGAGGCCAAGCTCTTACAGTAAAACTAATGAAGCCCTTCCATAGCTTGGCCTTTTGACCCCAGATTTCAGTCCCCAGGCGTGTGATCCTTCAGCAGGACTGCGAGCACTCACTGAGCTGCTCCTGCACTCTGAGTCAGCACAGGGCATGGCACAGAACATGGCCCTGGGAGCCGTGTGGCATTGGCACAGGAGAGCCAGGATAGATCCTTGGAGAGCTCTTCCCCAGCTGAGCTCCTCTGTCTCTCTGCTGAAATCAGAAGTATTTCACAGTTGCAGCCACTCCTGGAGCTGCTCTGCTGCCACGTGTAGGAGCTGCACAAGGGGCACAAGGCAGTTCAGGTCTGGCCTGGGAAGGAGTTGTCTCTGTGCAGCTGTGGATGATGCCTCCTCCAAGGCCAAAGAGGAGCAGTGGCTGCTCTGCCTCACCCCAGGCAGTGTCTCACCATGCTGCCTCCCCACCTGTGTCCTCAAGCACATTTATCATCCCTCAGTGCCTGCAAAATGCTCAACAAGCCTTGCAGAAAGCCAGGGGCAAACTTCTCCTTGCCTCCACTGGAGCCAGGGTTTTACCCCAGTCATCTCCTCCTCCTCCAGAGCTCTCAAAAAAAAGAGGCAGAACAATAAAAAAAAGCTTTGCACGTGGTGAGCTGTGATCCACAGCGATTCCCACAGCAGTTTTATTGCCTCAAGGAGGAAGAACGTGAACCCTGGAGGGAAGAACTTGCCAAAGTATTTAACATTTCTACATCTTGCATACAGCTAAAGGTTCCCAAATATCTTTAAAAATAACTGCAGGGATGTTTGTTCAGGGCCTAAGACTGGGCTGAAAAGGATTTGAGATGAGAATTTAGAGCAGGAAGCATGGGATGATACTGGGTGTCTCCAGGGCCAGGCAAGGCAGGTCTCTGCTGGAGACACCTTTTTGGTTTGAGGCTCTGGAAATGACTCAGTGGCAGCAGCCACTGGGCTGAGGAGGGAGCTGGGTGGGTTTGATGCTCCTCTGAACATCCCACCTGAACTCTTAGGTCCCACATCCCTCATATGGTGCCTGAAAGCAGGGAAAACCAATGCACTGTGCTGGTGAGCTGGTGGTGAATGGTGTCACACACAGCTGCCTGTCCTTCCTTTATAAAGAAAATACTCTGAAATATTCCTCCTGAAAGAAAGGAGAAGTTCTTGGTGGGGGTTTTAGCTGCCCAGTGAGCAGCGCACCGTCCAGCTCCTTGAGCCGGGAGATGCGGAGGGACCTTCCCTGCGGGTCCTGCAGCTCCGGCAGGGCAGGGCAGGGCTGGGGGTGAGCCCGGGGCGCTCCCCCCTCCACTGCATGGACGGGGTCGGGGGGTCTTTGTGCCGCTGGCGGCCCCCGGGGCTGCGGGAGGGCGGGAGAGGCTGCGGGGATAACGGGAATGCGGGGATATCCGGGCTGCAGGAGAACCGGGAATGCGGGGATAACAGGGATCCCCGGGGGTAACGGGGCTGCGGGGATAAAGGGGCTGTGGGGATAACGGCAATGCGGGAGAATCGGGAATGCGGGGATAACGGGGCTGCGGGGATAAAGGGGCTGCGGGGATAANGGGGGACACCCGGCTGCCGCAGAGGGACGCGGTCGGTGCAGGCTGTGCCCACCTCTGCCCCTCTGTGCCCCCTCTGTGCCCCCCGCCTGCCCCGGGCTCGATGCGGGACGGCGCTGGCCATGGAGAAGCTGTACCTGGCGGGGAGCGGCGGCTGGAGCAGCAACAGCTCCCTGGGGAACAGCAACAGCTCCCTGGGGAACAGCAGCCTCCGGCTGGAGAACCTGAGCGGCGGCAGGAACGGCAGCGCCGACCCGCTGAAGAGGAACGAGGACATGGCCAAGGTGGAGGTGACGGTGCTGTGCCTCATCCTCTTCCTCGCCCTCACTGGCAACCTGTGCGTGCTGCTGGCCATCCNGGTCCTGCAGCTCCGGCAGGGCAGGGCAGGGCTGGGGGTGAGCCCGGGGCGCTCCCCCCTCCACTGCATGGACGGGGTCGGGGGGTCTTTGTGCCGCTGGCGGCCCCCGGGGCTGCGGGAGGGCGGCAGAGGCTGCGGGGATAACGGGAATGCGGGGATAACGGGGATCCCGGGGATAACAGGGATGCGG